>CM053568.1:42752853-42927172 GCA_028646485.1 Cryptoprocta ferox
TCTTCTTTCCCCCACTTGCAAATCCAAGTTTTATCCCTTCAGTCCTTCTCAGTTCAATCCATACGGGCGTGCTCGGATTACAGAGCTCCCTGCTCTTCCGCCATCTTGTCCTCTCTCCACACATCCTGATTTTAAACTATATTACAAAGCTATAGCAATCAAAACGATATGCTATTGGCATACAAACAGACAAATAGATCACTGGAAGAGAATAGAGAGTACAGAAATAAACCCATGCATATATGGTCAGTTAATTATGACAAGGGAGTCAAGAAATAATACAGTCTTTTCAATAAATGGTGTTGGGAAAACTGGATAGCCACTTGCAAGAGAATGAAACTGGACCACTATCTCACACTATACACAAAAATAATCCCAAAATAGATTAAAGATTTGAATATAAGACTTGAAAACACAGAAGACCTATAATAAAGCATAGGGCCAAGCCCTTTGGCCTGAGTATTAGCAATGGTTTTTTGGATTTGATACCAGAATCAAAGGCAACAAAATCAAGAATAAACAAGTGGAACTACATCAAACTAAAAAGCTTCTGTACAACAAAGGAAACCAACGAAATTAAAATGAACTTTACCAAATGGGAGAAAATATTTTCAAATCATGTATTTGATAAAGGGGTTAATATCTAATAAGGAACTCATATATGCCAATAGCAAAAAAACCTCAAATCCAATTTAAAAATGGAAAGACCTTGAATAGAACATTTTTCCAAAAGAAAATACCAACAGGTACATGAAAAAATGCTGAATATCATTAATCACCAGGGAAATGCAAATTATGATGAGATATCACGGCACACCAGTTAGAATGGTATTATCAAAAAGATAAGAGATCACAAGTGTTGGTGATAATGTGGAGCAAGGGGAAACTTTTGCATTGTAGGTGGGAATGTAAGTTGTGAAGCCACTATGGAAAATAATATGGAGTTTCTCCAAAAAATTAAAAACATAGAAATACCATATGATTCAGCATTCCTACTTCCGTGTATATATCCAAAGGAAATGAAAACAGAATATGAAAGAGATACCTGCACTCCCATGTTCATTGCAGCATTACTCACAGTATCTGAGAAGTGGAAATAATCCATGTGTCTGCCAGTGGAGCAATGGATAAATAAAATGTGATAAACATATAGAATGGAATATTATTAAGCCATGACAAAAAGGAAATCCTGCCATTTGCAACAACATTGATAAACCTTGAGGGTATTGTGCTAAGTGAAATAAGCCAGAGTCAAATACTATAGGGTTTTACTTACATATGGAATTTGAGAAAGGAAGGGAGGAAGGGAGGAAAAGAGAGGAAGGGAAGAAAGAAAAGAAAAGAAAAGGAAAAGAAAAGAAAAGAAAAGAAAAGAAAAGAAAAGAAAAGAAAAGAAAAAAAAGAAAGAACAAATAGAAAGGGAAGAAAGGGAAAAAAGGAAGAAACAAAGAAAAGTCAAAATCATAAAAGGAGAGAGTACAACTATGGTTGCTAGGAAGGGACTGGGGGAAAATAGGGAGAGATTGGTAAAAGGGTACATTTTATAACATCAGTTATAAGATGAATAAGGTCTAAGGACCTAATATAAAACATAGTAACTGCATATAACATTGTACTGTACAATTAAAATTTTCTGAGAGTAGTAAATACTCTCACCAAAAAATAAACAAAATAGAAATAAAAGTTTTGAAGTGATGTATGTGTTAATTAATTAGATGGGGGGTATCCTTTCAAATGTATATCGAATCACCATGATAAATGCACACTTCAAATATCATAACTTTAGGAGCACCAGGGTGGCTCCATCAGTTAAGCAACCAACCTTGATTTTGGCTCAGGTCATTCTCCTGTGGTTCATGGGATCAAGCCCCACATTGACCTCTGTGCTGACAGCACGGAGCCTGCCTGGGATTCTCTCTCTCCCTCTCTTTCTGCCCCTTCCTTGCTCATGCTTGCTCAATCTCTCTCTCTCAAAATAAATAAATACTTTAAAGAAGAAAAAAATAATATCTGACAATTTTATATGCCAGTTATATCTCAATAATGCTGAAATTAAAAATAAAATTCTACAATCCACTGATAAATACCATTAACATTCAGTACATTTCTTCCTAATTTTTGTATGTACATTTCTTCCTAATTTTTGTATGAACTCATATATATATATATATATATATAGTTCTATAACTGAGCTTGTATGACATATATGTTTCATATACTAATTTTTCATAGAGTAAGCATTCATGGAATCAAGTAAAGTCAATCTTTTACCCAAGTCATCTATAAAGTCCCTGGGGGTAATACGCATGCTAGAGAACAACAAGCAACAAAAGCACAGTCTTCATTTCTCTGAGGCTTTTGGCCTCAAAATCCTGTACACTCAGTTGGGCCATGTGGAGATTGTACTCTGACAAGCTAATGACTACCTTCAGCCTAGAATAGTGGTTATGCATATGAGATTTTAAAAATGCACCACAGTGAATATATATACACACTCATACACCATACGCTCTTACACAGATGGATGAAAAATGCTAAAATATTTGATAGTAGAAATTCAGGATTTGGAAAGGATGAAACAATATTTATTTGTTTTATCCCTTCGATATTGTTTTTAGTATATTATTAATGATAATAGTAGTAATGTCAAATGATAATGAAATCATTTTTTCAGGACTTTCTGCTACCGCAATCAATGGCATGGTTCTGAGTTTGGTTTATTTAAATACTTTGTTTTAATAGCTATCATAGGTAAAATAGGTATTTTATGAAGAAAAGTGGATCCAGGTGGAAGAATTGGATCACTGGCTGCATTTCTAAATCATGACACTCATTATTCAAACTCATTTGCCAATTATACAATTATTGAAGGAAAATGTAAATTTCCATTTTTGAAAGAAAATAATTTTGATTTTTAAACAAACCGAAAGGTGTCATGTTTCTATATATATGATAAATAGATTCAAGGCTCACAAAATTATTTTAAATAATTTTAATTTTTGAAAATATGATATCCGATTCTCAAAGTACAGTTAAGAACATGTAAGACTAGTAAATGATTTTTGGCAAAAAATCACGTAACGATGGGCACATTTTGAAACACTAGTCTTTAAATGACCTGTTCATAATACATATTCTTTAAAAAAGCATTACATACTTGGTATTAAGACACTGTCTTTATCTTTTATGGGCCCATTAGTGTTTTGTTTTTTCAAAAATATATTCTGGATGGCTAGCATATTGCTGGCAGTGCTTTTAATCACAGAAAAAAACTAAGTAAATTTGGAATTTTTTTGTTAATGTTTATTTATATATTTTTGAGAGAGAGAGAGAGAGAGAGAGGGAGGGAGGAAGGGAGGGAGGGAGAGAGGATGAGCAGGACAGGTGCAGACAGATGGGAGAGAATCCCAAGAAGGCTTTGCACATAGTGCAGAGCCCCATGTGGGACATGAACTCACAAAGAGAGATCACAACTTCAGTGGAAAACCCTAGAGTCTAACACTTTACTGACTAAGCCACCCAGGTGCCCCTGTAATACTTTTTGAAAAAGAAGAGTGTATACATCATTCTTAAGTTCAGAAACTCTCTTAAGATCTTTACTGTGGCATAATATTTAAACATTTATCTGTGTAGTATGATTTTTAGGATCACATTGTATTTCACAATAAATTTAAAATTCAACTGCATTTAAAATACCTTGTTTTAATTTCTTGCTTAAACTTCTCTGGTGCAAAGTTTGCTTAGGGATGATAACAGTGGTAAATTAAACTGAAATGTTAGATCTGAAACATATCACAGGTTCTGTTTATCCAGTAAAAACAGCTACTTCACGGTTTTACCATAACTCATTGCTTTCATTAAATAAGTTATATCCTGGTGAACAAGTATTTTTCTTTGGACTAAAACAAAAAGTAGTTTATGTGTGTTATAACTGAAAGAGAATAAAAATCTAACATAATACAAAGCAGGTAGAAATTTCTTTAATCCATCTAGATAACAAACCTCACCCTACATAATTTGTTCTAAGACTTGCTTCTTAAAAATCCTTAGCAATGATGCTCTATATCTTCAAACACTATTTACTGATTAGAATGCATATCCATTTGTTGCCATACTGTATTTCACATATTATTTTAAGCATTTTTACCATACCAGAATAAATATGAATTTCTTACATGGCAGGTGGCTTTTAGCCTTTTGCCTTCAAGAAACCCTCAGGAAGGCTTTGACAAACTTATCATTAGCTTTAGAGTCATTTATAAAGTATTGGATTAAGTTTCAGTTGATTTAAAACACTGCAATTGAAGCGATCTAATTGAAAGAGGTTTGAAAAATCAATCCAATATAGTAACCACTATTTTACAATTTTGATATTTTTTATTATGTCTTTTGAAATATGATTAGTCATTGCTGCTAACTTAATTGTGAATAAATAGGAGTTTTTGCTAAATTGTTTATGAGGAATAGAAGCTTCTTATATTCTTTGAAAACATTTTTTTGATGACTGGATAATTATGCTTATTTTTATGAATATTCCATTGTTTACTTTGCCAATATAATATTTTAACATGTAAATACTTGGATTAAAAAATGGTAGACATGAAAATAAATACCTTCATATTTAAATCTTAGTGCTAATATCTTATTATTTCTTTACAATTAATACAAGATTTCTTTAAAATTATGAGTAGTATTGCAAATTACATCCCAAAAAGTTGATTCCAATTTGTATTCCCCAGTAGTGAATAAAATTAAATATTATATCAAATGCTTTATAATAATATATACTTTCTAATTAAAAACATTTTTTCTAGTATTTGAAATAATATCTCATGGTTAAATTCCCATTCCTTTGATTATTAGTGAGGTTGATTCTTTTGTGTGTGTGATTTTCTTTGCTTTGACTATTCTTTGCTTGTAACACTTCTTTTTAATCTATTTGTGTGAAATTGTGTACAGTGGGGGCATTAACTTCTTGTCATATTTGTCACATACAATTCTTCCTTTGTCTTTTTTCCCCTAATATTTACTGGTTAATAGAAGTTTTTCATTTTTATGAATTCAAATCCAATGTTTTATTTTTCCTTGTGATAAGACTCACAGACATCCACAAGTTAAATATTTTTTATGTCAATACAAAAAACTTGTTTTTAATGTTGAAAAATGGGAAATGGAATTTTCTCTACAGTAATCTTATTGCTTTTAAAAAACTACCAATATTTCTGAGTTAAGTCGTCCTAGATTTAGTTGGGTTTTGTTTTGTTTTAAATTATCTTTTTCACATAGATCATGCCCTCCACCCACTTGATTTTAAGTCCTTCAGGAACAAGAATTTCATCTCCCTCATCCATCTTTATATTCCCATAAGTATGGTACATGGAAGATAACCAGGAAAATTTAATTCAATTCAGTTCTAATTTTAACCTTGATATCATTGAGTTGCAAATTCAGTGACATGAATTATTTCCCACAGCTCTGCCTGATTGCCTCTTTATCTGTCATCTTGATAAATCATTAACTTTAAAACTTAAAGCAAGTAATCTGCTAAATATTACAACCATCTTTCTATCCACATACCTCACACTCCAACTATGCGTCTGGAATACTGAAATTTTAAATAACTACTTACCAAACATTTTAAATTATTGCTTAATATTGAGGTTGTCTGCAGTTGTTCAGAAATTTTCTTACAGTCTTTCTCAAAATTCCATAGCACTTGAGCTTATATAATATCTGGACTTAGATCCATGCTTTCCAATATGGTAGCCACTAGACATATGAAGCTATTAAGCTCTTAAAATGAAAAGTGGTCTTCAATGAAATTACACACCTACTTTTTTAACTGTTTTGAAATATAGCTACTAGAAACTTAAAATTACATACACGGTTCCTATTATACTGCTACTCAATATTACTACTCTAGAGAAACAAATTTCTTTGATTACCACATGCTCCTTACTAACATATTCATGTTAGTTTTCAGACTGTTCAGCTCTGTCTAGAAGATCAAATTAAATCATGAGTATAGACACAGCCTAAATATGTATGCTATGACCATGTCTTGCCAGTTATTTGATTTTTCAATAAAGAAGAGAATGTTGGGAACGCATGTGGAAAAAAAAAGTGGATTTTAATTGGGCAAGGTAATTAATACATTAAGTCTCTGTGTCCATACACACAGCCAGAGCAGCACATTGGAAATGAGGCGATGAGTCTTGGTATCTCGGCAGAAAGTTAGGGCAGGACCTATCAAAGAAAAACTGGAAGAGGTCAGCTGCTAACTTCAGCAACATGCACTTATTTCTTACAGCAGCACCGAAGTCCTGGTTGACAATTTTCCCAGGAAGTTTCTGACAAACGGCGCACACCGTTGTTTACATTATTGTGATTTAATGTCTCACTTACATTACACAGGTGCACATAATATGTGTTCATTTGATCACGGTAATTCCACTGCTACTAACATTAGTAAGTAACGCAATACAAGAAACAAGCTACTAGTAAATTTATTACTTTCCTCTCTGGCTAATGTACTTGCATGAAGCTGTAGTGGTTGGTAGTTACAGTTAATATCATATTTCAGCCTTGGGAGGAGCAGTAGTAGTATAATGCTCCTTTAAACGATTTTACTCTTTTTTTATTTTGTTTTATTAATTTTCTATAGTTTTTCCCCCTCTACATCTTTATCATTTTTTTTAGCACTAAGGGCAATCCTAAATAGCTATATTCAGTAGTTATGCATCTATTTTTTTTCCATTTTATAACATACCACAAACAAACATAACACAAAGGGCCATCCTAAATAGCTATATTCTGTAGTTATGCATCTATTTTTTTTTCCATTTTATAACATACCACAAACATACCACAAACATAATTTGTGTTTTAAAATCATGGGCAATGACATCCTTCTATATGAATATCAAACATTCATGAATGAAAATAGATTTATAACACTGAATTTTGAAAACTGCTTTAGTAAAAACACATAAAAATATATCATGTACCATATTCCCTGATTTCATTTGCTTATATCTATATATCAATATATAAAAATACTACTGCCTTACTATCACACTGTAAAATGTAAAAAAAAAAAAAAACACCATAAACAGATGCTTCTACGCTGCATATGCATGGAATAACAGTTACCAAAGTACTAAAGTGAAATCATATATGGAAATCTTACCTATAGAGATCTAGCACCTCAGGGGCAAGGTGGAGTATTAAAAAAACCAAAATAATGGAAAGAAAAGAAGGAAGGAAGGAAAGAAAGAAGGTAGAAGGTAGAAGGAAGGGAGGAAGGGAGGAAGGAAGGGAGAAAGGAAGGAAGGAAGGGAGGGAAGAAGGATCACCAGAATGTTGTGACCACCATGTATATGGATCTGGATCAATGCTATCTATTTAACCCTCACAAAAATCCCATTACTGTCATTTACATACAAGGAGAGTAAAGCTAATTGAAGTAAAGTAACTCCCTATTTCCAGGGTTAGCAGTGTAAATGCTTGGTTAACAATATTCAAACACTGCTCCTTTGCATTCTGTTGCCAAGGTGACAGTTTAGAAAATGGCCTAAAACAAACAAGTGTAGGCAGGGCAAATAGTTTGGAGAAGCAAGAAGACCCCAACTGACTAAGTCACACCACTCTAATTGCTAAGAATCACTGCTGAGAACATGGGAAAAGCTAGAACATTCATAAATATTAATCACAGGTTGGGTGGTCTGTTAAGGACTTCCAAACATCATTTATTTAATCCTCACGAAAATCTTGTGACATTGATATTATTATCACCAACTTATTCATAAAACAGATGCTCCTAAAATTTGAATAGTTTGCTCAAAATGAAAACAAGTGGTAAATGTCACAGCAAAGAGTGTCTGTTTGACTTCAAAATTTACTCTATAAACCACTAGCTGTGTTGCTTCCAAATTAGCTGGTTGTTATCACAAGGAATGACAATAACAAGCCCAAAGAATTAAACAAATATAAAGAACTGCTTGGCTGCCTTAGTCTAGATGTTCAAAGAAAATACTTGGTCCATGAGGATGGTAACTATACAAATTAATGTTTTACTTTCCAGAAAACAAAGACTAAGGGACTAACTGCAACTACATTTTTGGAAAGTTTCAATCCTAAGCAGTATGAATGAAGGAAAAGAGGAAGGTGAGGCAGGAGAGAATAGCAAACAAAGCATGAAGGTATTCCTACCACACCAGCCACCGTTTTACAATGAGCCATAAGAGACATAGCCAGAGTAACCATTTTGTTGAGCAAGAAGAGTAAGAAAATCTATCTGCCTAGATCTCATCCATTCTGCCCCTTCTCCCTGTTCCCAACTGCATTTTCAAAGTTTTTCCCCTAGGGAGTAAACTCCTTTACAATTTGAGGTTGTATCATCCAGTGGAGGATTTCACTGGCAGGACAAAGGTACCAGAGACTCTGGGCATGTGATTGAACTCAGGACAGGAATGTAGTTGCTTGACTATGGCTGCACTGAGACAAATCACGTGCTCCAAGATTTGGGTAGTAGTTAAGACTGAGAAAACCCATGGAGTATATAAGAAATGGTCAGGGGTGCCTGGGTGGCTCAGTCAGTTAAGCATTCAACTTCAGCTCAGGTCAAGATCTCACAGCCCATGAATTCAAGCACTGCATCAGGCTCTGTGCTGACAGCTCAGAGCCTGGAGCCTGCTTCAGATTCTGTGTCTCCCTCTCTCTCTGCCCCTCCCTGACTCGAATTCTATCTCTCTCTCAAAAATAAATAATAAATATTTATAAAAAAATTTAAAGAAAGAAAGAAATGGTCAGACACATAATGCGTCTAAGGAAAACAGAGAAGTGGATGGGGCAAGAAGGGAGAAATTAAGAGAAAAGCATCAAGAATATGAAAGTCACAAAAACAGGGCAAATATAATTCATAGTATGCCATTTTTAAATTAAATTTATTTTGAAATAATTATAGATTCAAGTGCAACTGTAAGGAATAGCATGGAGAGATCCCATTTATCCTTTACCCAGTTTTCTCCAATGGTAAAATCTTGCAAAAACTATTGTACCTTATCACACCAAGGATACCGACATTGATACAGTCAGGACAAAATACTTCTGTCTCTACAATGGTCCTTTATGTTGCCCTTTTACAGCCGCATTCACTAATGACTTTCTCCATTCCCTCTTCATGTTGGGTAACTAGTTTTCCATTTTTATTACTTTGTCATGTCAAGAAGGTTGTTAAAATGAAATCATACTGGATGCAGCTTTTCAGGATTAGATTTTTCACTCAGGATGACTTCCTCAAGATTCACCCACCTTGATGTCCACCTCAATGGTTTATTCCTTTTTATTGGTATAGATGTACCATAGATTATTTAATCATTCATTGGTAGAAGGAGATCTGGATTATTTCTAGTTTGGGGCTATTATGAATTAAGTGCTATACACTTTGTTGTATAGGTTTTTGTGTGAAAACAAGTTTTCATTTCCATGGGAGAAATGCCCAAGAGAGCAAGTGCTCATTTGCAGATTAACTGCCTTTTTCTTTTTTTTTAACAAATTGCCAAACTAACTTTCCAGGGTGGCCGAACAATTTACATACACACCAGCAACGTGTGAGTGGTTCAGTTACTTTCCCTCCTTATCCCCTTGTTCTCTCACAAGTTTTAAATTTAGCCATTATGAATAGATGTGTAGTGATATCTCCTGTGGTTTCCTTGTGGCAATTTTTCAGTTTCCTTATGGTAAATGATGTGTAACTTCTTTCCTGTGTGTATTTGCTGTCTGCATACTCACTTCAATGCAATGACTGTTCACTTCACAACAAACAACTTATTGCAGTAGTAGTAATAGTAGTAGCATTGTATTCTCCAGTGAGGAGATCTAATGAGACCAACAACTGGTCTTATTATTTGTCTCAGACTTGGTAATATCCCTCTAGTTTCTACCATTTTGATTCAATCACATTTTTGTATTTTTCTGAGTTTCTTTCTTAGGATGTTCCATGTTTCCAGGATGAAGTCTCTGGGAAGACTGAATCTGGGAAGACTAGGAATAAATGGAGAACAGGTTCAGAAAGCTATTTATAGCCTACTAGCTCCTACTTACAAGGGTGAAACCCTAAACCCTCTAAAACTAATTGGTATTTTATGGTTTAAGCATCTCTGTTGACAGAGAGCACTGGAAGAAATGTTATTACACAACTGTTTGCTTTCGCTCTTGTATTGAATTCTAAAAGAGGCTTCTTTCTAGAGGTGAGTCTTCCTGAATGGATAATTACCGCAGAAGATGTGAAAGAAGAGGCTAGGCTTTAAGACATTTTATTAACATTATTTCTCTCCAAAATAAAATAAAACTGGTTAGAATGAGTTAGCAACCTATGGTTATATGCTAGCAAATGGCAGAAGGGTCAAAATAAAATAACAGGTGGCTCTTAAGTAAATAGAAATGTGTTTCCTACAGCAATTTCCAGGGCTGAGGGGCAAATGAGTTCAGCCATTCAAATAGTACTATTATACTTTAAAGAATATGTGTCCTGTTGTTTACATTCTTAAGGAAATAGAAAAAAGAAATACAATGTAAAAATTGATTTCTGCTAGATGTTGACTTTCATAAAGAATTTAAAATACAGTGCCTGATGAAACCAAACTTACATGTTGCACACATCTGTTCCTTTTCAGAAATCCCTATCTCACTTAATGGTCATGTCATAAAATCAATTTCTAAGCCAGAAACCTTAGATTAGATGTATCTCTTCATCTTCCATTGATTCAGTTGTTCACCAAGTCTAGCTGATTTCTCTTTTAGATAACTCTTAAATCTACTGCTATCCTCTGTTTATACAGAGAACAGCTGAACATTGAACACTTCTGACCTGGACTATTGCAGTAGCCTCTGCTGTAGAGTCAGAGAGTTGCCATGTTATCCTGTCTCCTTTCTGTCTCAGCAACAAGAATCCTAAATTTTAGCATGATATATGACTTCCCAGAATACTAACTGCATTTCTTAATCTCTTTTACATCTAGATGTGGCCATCTTGAGGCTAAATTCTGCCCAATAGGACATAAATAGAAATGGTATGAGCAAATTTCACGACATGTCCTTAAAGGAAGCAGGTTCACATGCTTTTCTCCTTGTTTTTTTTCTTTCTTTGTGCTGGATAGCTAAACCAAATCATGACAATCAGAGCCTCTTACCTGTTTCTTTTGCCTCACTTTTATCTATCTCCCAGAGAGGGAAATCCTGCCATAAAACCATGCTTTCTGAAATATTAATGTTAACATGTTATTCCTTTGCTTAAAATCTATCATCTACAGAAAAGCCCAAAATTATTACCAAAGAGACAATAATACCACCATAATCTAGTTCCTACATCGCTTGCACCCACAGCAGCACACTCACCGAATATCCTTAGTCACTCTGAACTACTTGCTTCCTTAACATACCATGTTCTACCATCTATTCTTAGCTCTGTTGCAAAATCCTACTGAGGCCTAACTTAGGTTCCCTCATTCTAACTCAAAACCTCTGGTGGAATCCTATTTCAGAGTCAAAGTCAAAGAACTTAGAAAGGACTTCGAGACTGTACTCAATTTAGGAAGCCATTAGTTTTTCTCTGGTTCTCTTGCTTACTCTCTCCAGATGCTCATGGCCATGTTGCTGTCCTTCGGACACACAAGATATGGTCCAGCTTCAAGGACTTTACACTGCTAATCTCTTCTATCTAGAATGCTCTTTCTTAGATAGCTTTCCTTTCATAACCATTTTTCAATGAGTTTTCCTTGATCACTCTATCTAAATATACAATCTCCCTTCCCTACATTGATTCAAACACTCCTTACCTCACTTTGCTTTATTTTTTCTCTATAGCACTCATTGTTGTAACATATTGTATAACTTATTTCTTTTATTATCTGACTCTCTCAACCCTTTTAAATATGAGCCACCTATGAAATGAACTTTTTTTCTCTTTTGTTCAGTGCTGCTTCTCCAGAGTTGGGAAGAGTGTCTGCCATATAGTAAATGCTCAGTAAATATTTATGAATATCGACTGTTTCCCAAATTATACTGAAATATTGCCTTGTACACCAACTGATGACTCTATAAAAACTTTGATGACTACTTCCTAGCTCAACACAAAACCATAACCAGAGTGCTCCTGTAACTCATGGCATATGTATATATATATAATATATATATTCATATGTTCATATATATATTCATAATATATATATATTCAGGAACAAGGGTACTTTTACATAAAAATGAAACTTAAAACAATTTAAATTAAAATTTATAAAGAGGTACTTCGTATTATATTTCACAGTAGAGCTCTATGAGGAATAATTTATCTTCCTGTTCCATAATCTCCTATTCGGACTCTTGAGTGTCAGGGAGGTCATGTTCATGGGGGTCATGTTTCCATATTCACTGCTGCTATTGATTACTGAAGCCACTAAATGCGCATTTCATATCTGACACTGGGCAAGCCATGGTATGGATCATGTAGTCAGGCTGTGTCTTTCATATACTACCTGCAATGTAATAGGACAGTGTTTGCTGTCTGAACATAGTAAACATCTTCATTAACATTTACCCCATTGTTTTATTTTATTTATCCTACATATTTTATGTGATTATTTCATATATGTTATATATGTTAACATATACATAAATAACATATACATAGGATATACATATGCTATAGTGACTATTTTATTTGAGTAATGTACATATCTGTTTGTTCCCTTATAGTTATAAGCTCATTAGGAGCTGATACTGTATTTTTTCCTAAAATCTTCAATACATAGCAGAAACATGTGTATCCATTAGGATCTTTTTGGCTATAAATAACCAAAAACATGGATGCAAATTGGCTTAACCAACCAATGTCATCCAAGACCCAAGTTATTTCCATTTATATACTTCGTTCTGTTCACATTAGGAAGAGCTTTATACTCAGGTCGACTCACCTGGTAGTTGCAACACAGCTGCCAATAACATTCAGATTAATGTGATTCATTGTGCCTTGTCCTTTAGGAAAGAGAGAGAGAGATTCACCCGTGGATGGAGAAAAGAACATTTAAAGAGAAAATAATACCCTCCTCTAGCATGGAAAATAAATCCATTCCTTCACAAGCTTGTCCCAGGACTGAAAGGAATGTCATAATCCATTTGGTCTGCATAATCCATGGAGATGTAGATGAAATAAAAACCTGAGAAAATTTATGGTCTTAAGAGAAAGGAATTATGAAAGTTTGAACAAATGACATTAATTAAGCAATCAACAGTGCTTATTAAGCATATAGCAGTATTCATTTCCTTTGTAGGATGAACACTCATTGAATACTGCTTGCTCTTAAAGATGTGTTAATATTCCATGTAAGGGGTTTGTAGAAATTTATCAAACAAATAATATTGATATTATGTAACAGCACCTTTCAAAATATCCAATTCCCTCATAAATGATACTTGTATTTATTATAATGATCTTTGAAATGCACATAGGTTATTTTAATATTGTGCTACCTATTTCTGATTTTTGCTTAGAATCTGCCACATCCTGTTTCCAAATTAATGTTTAACCTATAACATTTATGTAATTTTACCTTTCCATTGGGGAAAAATATATAATGCTATCTAATTGAAAGCCCTGTCCTCACCCAAAGGAGGAATTAATTTGAAACAGTACTGTTTCCAGTGATTCCTCTCACTTAAGCCACTATAAAGCCCAAAAACACTGCTGGTATCGATACTGGTGGTACTGGTATTGGTAACATCAAGTCCGATCCTCTCACTAAGAATGCACTTTATCCTTAGTACTGATCCAGCCTCTTGCCATGGCTAACTTGCTTGTTTTTAAACTATTTTTATACAAATTCAGGCATACACTATCTTATGGCTTCTACCCAGGACCTATAATATGTTACACATTCTTCTAGTCAGCATGGTTACATGGCTGTTGCTGCCTTACCTGTCTTGAACCCATATCTCAATATAATACCACACTCCACTTAACCCCATGTCCTATGAACTTCTTTAGAATCCCTTACCTCAATTCACCTAGAGAATCTATCTGGTATTGTTATTTCTTGGAATTGAATCATTAAACAGTCAATCCATTCTTGTCAGGTTTTGTATTGCCTACAAAGGACACTAAGAGAAAATTTTTTTATGCATTTAGAAATAACCTCTAAATTACCTATGAAAAAGGAACTACATTTTTTTCGCACTAACAGATATGTTCTACTTGAATAATCAGTATTAACAAGCAAATCAGGTCTATAATTTTAATATTAGAACATAGGACATTGCAGTAAATTAGGCATAGGATTTGAGACACAAAGGCCTAAGTCTGAATCTAGGTGATGACTCATATTAACTATGTGACCTTGTGAGTTATGTAACCTTAGGGAGTTCTCCTTTCCTAATATTAAAAGAAGAACAGAACTATTTTATTGAATGGTTGTGGGAAAGATTAGAAGTCTTTTGGAGGACACAGAATAGTGCCTGGCACAGAGTAGGGAATCAAAAAATCACAAAAATATCACTAAAACAGTTATTATAATGCAGATTGTATCAGCTCCTCTTGGAGTTTACCCAAGGTAAGGCTATCAGAAGAGCCTCTGTAGGATAAAGCTTTAATTTCTATTATAGATGTCTTCCCATGATAGGCCAGATATTTTGACCTAGGGATAAAATTATAACACAAATTATTTTACTTTAAATGAAAACATGATGTTTACAATGGCAACTACTACCACAGTAGTAAGTTTTAGAAAATAAAAATTGCAAAATATATAATACTTTCCTGAAGGTTTTAGAGTATAAGTCACTGACACAGCACAAAAACGAAGACATCTATCATATGGGTAGAATATTAAGACTAAGGATAAGCCAAACACAAGACATAATTGTTCATGAAGACAGGAATCACTCCTCAAAAAGAGCTCAGTGTTTCAGCCTAAAGGTCTAAATAAAATATCAAATCCTTAAGGACTAAGATTCAAAGCAACTCCATTTAGAAATCGTGATGCTAATGTCATCTGTGTATTGCTTTCCCTTTGTATGTCAGAAATTGCACTGAGTCTTTTTGATCTATGAGAGCAATGAATCTATGGGATAGGTGCTCTATATATGAGATAGGTGCTCTACAGAGGTAGAAACTGAGACTTGAGAAGTTTAAATGACTTGTAGAGGTCTGACTAGTTGCTAACCTTTGGCTGGAAATCAGCAATAAATGATTACTCTGCTATTATACTCTACTGTCTCAAGTCAGAAAACTGAACCAGCCAAACCTCCAGGGCAGTAAATAGATGGACTAATATGTTTGGATAGTTAATTCAAGCCAGGCTAAATTTCTTAATATTATTTCATATAATCTGAACATAGTCTCTTTTTGTTTGAAATACTTGTATGTTCTTCTGAGGTAAGTTTTATGATTAAAAGTAAGTTGTTTTATCTGTGGCCAAACACAAAGAAAACACCACAATCTTTACACACCTATATTTTCTAAAGTAAATTTCTTTATGTTCAATTTGCCCTGAGTTTTGTGGTGTGTGGATATGTGTATGTGCATGTGTGTGTGTGTCCACACCTTGGCTTGATATAAAAGCATATGGATGGAATGGTAGAATGGTAAGTCAGGCATCATTCACCAAGGATGCTTTATTTCTGGAGGAACTAAGTTTGTTCAAAGGAAGTATGGACAAATAATTGAGGAGAAAAGGAAACTAGTTAAAAATACATAGCATAGAATGCACAAAGGAATGGAGCTAGACAAAAACAAAGCAAAACAAATACTACAGAGACATAAGTGGGAAGAATGAAAGACCTTGTCTTCCTTTTTTTTCTTTCTTTTCTTTAAACTACTACTAAGCAATGTGCTTCTGCTCAAATTCACCATTATTTCAAGAAACAAATGATATTTCATGTTTTCTCTTTATTATTCTTTTTGCTTTTAAATAGCACACATTCCTTGAATGTCTTTTTTTTTTTTTTTTAACTTCCTGGAACCAAGACCAAGGGTTGACATTTACAGCTATAAGTGATCCAAGTGCTACATTGGCATCTATTTATTAAAGATCATCTTTCATGTAAAGTACAACCAAGACATTTGGCCTAATTTACTATACTAACATTTCCAATTTGGCTCTGAGAAGGGAGTTGTACCAATAGCACTGTGTCCTATGGTGAAATAGTGCCTAATCAGTATTTATGAATAGGGTTTTAGAAGTCACTAAAGAGCACAGGAAGAGATTTTACCTTCTTAAAGCACAAATATTGCTGAGCTCTGGGAATCTTTACAGCACATTAGGATGGAATAGCTTTCCTTTTTTTTTTTTTTTTGAAATTGCAGTTAAAAATGTGTAATGTAATACTGTCAGTAATTTAAATGGAGTGTACCTCTTTCTTTCAGACATTAATGCTATTTGTTAAACTTTGTAATTACTATGCAAATGAAGTGCTGTACTTAAAAAATGGCAGTGCCAAGAGTACAACAGAGAAAAACAGTTTGAAATTCAAACTAACACAAAATAACCTTCAAGTCTTGTAGAACTCAAATATTGTATTTTTTTTATTCCTTTGAATGCAGCATTTGGGTGAAAGCAATGAGGGCTTGTCTTTGTTCTTAATACATAGATAGCAAAAGGCTTAGAGCCAGAAATTTGAAAGCTTCTGAGACATATTAGCTCCCTGATCTTCACAACAGGTGGCTGGTATTTTTATCCGACTTTTAGAGATGAAGAAACCGAGTCCCACAGATGCTTAACTCATTTGCTCAGGGTCACTTAAACAAGCCAGTGACAGCCAAGAAAGGATTCGATTCCCCCAAACTCAAGGCTGCTATGAGAATCCCTGGACAGCAGTCACTTGAAAGGAGCAGAATTTATGGCTCAAATTATGATTTTGGAATATTAAACACAGACTGAACCAGTGCAATTTAGTTTCATTTCATGCCAGGTAGATATTTTAGAAGAGAATCAACAAGTTTGGTCTTCTGAGAATTAGTCCCTGACAGGGAAATATCTGTAAGTACTGAGTACCCTATACGCAAAGAAACAACCATGAAAAAAGTGAGTAGGTTTTACACAGGCTTTGTATCCCCAGAACTTAGTGCTGTGCCTAGGAGCATGGTCACTCAAAAATATTTGTTGTACCTCACACCAGTCAGAATGGCAAAAATTAACAACTTGGGCAACAACAGATGTTGGCAAGGATGTGGAGACAGAGGAACCCTTTTGCACTGTTTGTGGAAATGCAAACTGGTGCAGTCACTCTGGAAAACATTATGGAGGTTATCAAAAAATTAAAAATAGAAGTGCCCTATGACCCAACAATTGCAATACTAGGTATTTATCCAAGGTATACAAAAATGCTGATTTGAAGGGGCACATGCACCCAGTGTTTATAGCAGCATTATCAACAATAGCCAAATTATGGAAAGAGCTCAAATGTCCATCAACTGATGAGTGGGTAAAGAAGATGTGGTATGTATATACAATGGAATATTACTCAGTGATCAAAAAGAATGAAATCTTGCTATTTGCAACAACATGGATGGAACTAGAGTGTATTATGCTAAGTGAAATAAGTCAGTCAGAGAAAGACAGATATCATATTATTTCACCCATATGTAGAGTTTGAGAAACTCAACAGATGACCATAGGGGAAGGGAAGGAAAAATAAGATTAAAATAGAGAGGGAGGTAAACCATAAGAGACTCTTAAATACAGAGAACAAACTTGCTATAGGGGAGGTGGATGGGGGAATGGGCTAAATGGGTGATGGACATTAAGAAGGGCACTTTTTGGGATGAGCACTGGGTGTCATATGTAAGACAGGAATCACTGGGTTCTACTCCCGAAGTTAAGACTACACTGTATATTAAGTAACTTGAATTAAAAAAAACAATAAATGAATGATTAAGGAATGAATGAAGGAATGTATGAATGCCCATTTGCAGTTTAGGTAACTTTCTATTTGCATTGCCTTTTTCCTTTTCCATCACTTTCCCATCTTTATATTCCATGTCTGCAAAACAAACAAATGAGCAACAAAAACAAAAACAGTTTTACTTTCAATCAATTCTAGTTTTTAGCTTCTGTTAATCCTATTACCTTCAATTTACCTCTATTAATTCTTCTCTTCCTGTACTCTTCTCCTACCCTTGAACCTAAATTAATATGGTTCTTTTTTATATCCCATCTTATCAGAACTTTGATTTCAACTTGAGATACTCATCTAAACTAGAAGGATCTAAGGACCTGCTCTGTTGGTAGCAGTGTATTATCCTCTTTAGGTGATCCTCTTTATATTTTAACAGGAAACTTTTAAATTGTGAAGCTAAAAAAATAAGAAACAGAAACTCGGATATGAAGTTGACATTTATCAGGGACAGTGGGAGAGCTGGTAATGATAGCATTTTTGAGATTTGGTGAAGGACAGTGACAGTCTATGTATAATGACAGAAGCTGAGAATACCAGATACTCAATATTACATACAGTACCACTTGTGCTAGAGTGTAAGTATAGGACATAGGCTCAACTAATCAAACATCCCCAACTCCACTTTAACTTTGAATTAGAAAATGTCAGGCAAAGAAACAAAGGCATTAAAGAATCCATGTTGGTGCAAGGCTGTAGTAGAAGAAGTAACTAACTGAGTTTCCAGTGCAACAGTGACCATGTGCAAAGGTGGTATCTGGTGTTTAGTAGTTGATGACAGTGGTGATAGTGGATGTACAAAAATGTACAAACTGTGGCATCAAATGGTTAATGGTGGCAGCAATGCTATCTTTACAGGATGAGTTCTGTGGCATGATTATGGCTATAGTCTTAGGAGTAGTTCTTATTCCAATTGTTTTTCCATGTCTCAGTCTGAAGCCCTGATAATAATTCTTTGAGTTATGTAATGTCCTTTAAAATAAATTTAATTGATCAGAGTCAGTTTCTGTTGTTTACAACTGAGAACCTGTGCACCACATCAAGGCCAGCAAGGGAAATCAGATCTGGGCAAGAGTACTGTGCATGGATATTTGGGGATATGAGGAATATTGGTGCATTCATAAAAGACTGAAGATTTCTATTGCAGATTCTTGCTTCTACCAATTTACTAGTAACATGGTCTTGTTGGGAAAATTATTAAACCTTAGTGTTCTCAAAGGTATAAATGCTAATAACATTATCTATCTGGAAAGCAAGTTGTAAAGACTGAAAAAATGTGTCCAGAACCATGCCTGGTGTATTTAGCCCCTACCTAAACTCTCCCACCTCACCAGAGCCATCTGGCCTAGATGATAAGAGATGTTAAAAGAAAATGAATATCCAGAATGTGAAATAAAAATGAACTGCATGTGCCCTTGAGAAGGCATGTAAAAACCAAGAGTAAATATGGAATGCTTGGTTACAGACTAAACTCACCATTGTGAACAGTTACTGCTCACATATATTCTAAGACACAACATCACACAATAAAATATCCAGAGATGAGGTCTTACTCATCATATGCTTTCTCTCACCTCAGCAATGTTAGTTGAGGTGTTTGAAGAAGCAAAATGAGATGTCAACATTCACTAGTTAGGAAAATGTGGATTCTTGAAGGATATCTAATTGACAGACAGAAGGAACTACTATGAAGGTCCTGGACCACTGATTCATTTCCATTATTGCTCCAGTGGCATAATGTGGATGGATCTCCTGATAGAGGAAAAACGAGGTTTGTTCTGTTTTGCTGTATTCTCTGCATAATCCTGGCTATACTGTCTTCTGAGACTGATTGAAATCGTAGAAACTTGAGACACTCTCAAATAAGACTGTACCATTGGGAAAACCATTAGCTGCTGTAGGTCTCCATTTTCCTCCCAGGTAAATGTGAATTATGTTTTTTTTTTTTTTTTTTTTTTTTTGTCTCTTGGGTACTTGTGAGATTTCAATGAAATCATGCATGCATAGTTCTGAGCATAACGTCCGGTTCATTTTTTTTAATAGCTGCGTTCACAGAGTGAGAGGGTCCCTCCGCTTTCAGAAAATAAAATACATATTCATAGAGAATAGGGTCACTTTATTTCTGAATGACAGGCCTTTGCAGGGACATGAATTTGCCAGATCCACCAGCTGTCTTCATGTCTATCCATCCTCATGAGATTTCTGTACATATTCCCTGCCCTTTTAGTGGCTCTCCAGAGGTAGGCTCCCTTAGGAAGGAATCAGGGTATAGGCGAATGCTCCATTAATTTTCTTTTTGCCATTTTACAGCCAGTGGTGTGGATGACCCAAGGGCAGCCAGGAAAGGAGACAGCTAGACAGAGCTTGCAGGCCCCTATAGAGTTCTTTCACTATCAGAATTCTGGGAATGATAAACCTTCAAGCAGTCCTGTGAGCTACAGAGAAGCTTCCAGTGAAGACGGTGGTATTGGCTGAATCTAGGGAATGGAAAACACAGGACAGCAAGAGCAAAAATCTGGGAAACATCCCAACAGGTTCGCCCATGAGTCTTCATTTCTTTCCTTTTAAAACCTTACTTTAAATAACATTATAGGATAATATTATAGGAAATTTAAGAAATGTGATCAACAGATGAATAAATACATTATCACTTAGATCTCTATCCAAGCACATCACCATTTTGAATTCTGCATATCTCATCCAGTATTCATCCATATGGAAAACATAATTTGGATATTAGTAAAAAGGGTTCATTTTTACTTCATATGATATTCTGCAATTTTTGATGATGCCTCACAGATTTCATTATCATTACTTATAATAAAAGTGACATCAAATGACATTTCTTAAAAAAAATTAATGTTGATTTTTGAGAGACAGAGAGACAGAGCACAAGAGGGGGCAAGGCAGAGACAGAGGGAGGCACAGAATCCCAAGCAGGCTCCAGGTTCTAAGCTGTCGGCACAGAGCCCTACAGGGGCCTCCAACCCACCGACTGAGTCACCCAGGAGCCCCTCAAATGAAATTTCTATTAAACACATTTCTGTTATTTGTTTAATCAAATGTCAATAGTTGGACAATTTGATTGCTTTTGTGTATTTATTATATATAATATATAAAAGAACATTTTTGTACTTTATGGCATGTTCTATGTTTCTGATCATTCTTTAATATAAATATTTCAGAAAGGTATTAGTCACCAAAAAGGTAAAATATTTTTAATTTATATTGAATATGACATGAAGAGATTACACTTTTTTCCTATATGTTCAATTTTCTTTTGGAATACCATAAACACTGGAAGAAATCTTACAACTCTCTAAAGTATTCTTGGAAAGTGAAGACATAGCAGGTATATGGTATCAGTCTTGCACAAATGGAGAGATTCAAGTACAAAATATTAAGTGATTTGCTTGAAGTGGTACCTCTAAGCTATTCAGAGTAATGTTCCAGGACCTAAGCCAAGCTTCCATTAGTTTCAGATCACTTCATTTGCCTTGATCCAAAAGACATCTTTGCAAACAACTTAATTTCACTGCTCAGAAGTCATCCAGAGGATGTTCAGTGCTGTCCCATCATGCATTGCAAAATTCAAAACCTAAAGTGGTGCTTATTCTGGAA
Source organism: Cryptoprocta ferox (assembly GCA_028646485.1). NCBI lineage: Eukaryota > Metazoa > Chordata > Mammalia > Carnivora > Eupleridae > Cryptoprocta > Cryptoprocta ferox. Next base: position 42,774,418 of record CM053568.1, read on the forward strand.
ATACTCTTAATGGATCTTTGTGATAGGAAAATTCAACACTTTCTTCTTGGCTGCATAAAATCTGAACAAAGCCTAGAAAAATTACTCCAAAGATGAATGCTATCTAGCAGTCTACATGTGGTTAGCCAATTCATATTTATTTCTACTTTAAGGAACATTTTTCTTTTTGTTAATGCATTAACTTAAATTTGCAAAAATGAGAGAAGCAATTTAGGAATTAATAAGAAAACATGTTTCTATTTGGCATGCTCCCAATTTGATCAATATCACTGAGATCGTTTGAAATGAAACTGTTTCAGTCAACATCTTTTTTCCTATTATCTGAGAGAGACCTGCAAATTGTTACAGATTTTAGTCCTCTATTTTTTTTTATTTTTTTAACATTTATTTATTTTTGAGAGACAGAGAGAGACAGAGCATGAGCAGGGGAGGGACAGAAAGGGGGAGACACAGAATACAAAGCAGGCTCCAGGCTCTGAGCTGTCAGCACAGAGCCCAACGCGGGGCTCGTACCCACGAACTGTGAGATCATGACCTGAGAGAAGTTGGAGGCTCAACCAACTGAGCCACCCAGGCACCCCAAGATTTTAGTCCTTTGTGACCTTCAGCAGTTCTCTTATGATTCAGTCTTTTCCTGAAACTTGTTGCAGAATTTTCAACAGGAGAGGAACACCCATCATTAAGACACAGGGCAGCCCTCTAAAGAAGTTTCTCTGTTATACAAACACTTCTGTCTCAGAGGGTAAAATCTTTCAATTGGGCCTGATTTGCACCTACAAAACCTCGCTAAGTAAATTTTTTAGGACTTCAAATTTTGGGTAGTGTGTTCTGAGTTTGTAGATAAAGTCCCATTCTGGAATATGAAAATTAGTTTGATTTAGTTCTGAAATTTATTTGATTAGTTTGATTTAGGCTTGAGAAATGAGTTTGATTCAGCATTGAGTATCCAGTTAGTTCCGCGATAATTTAACCTTGAGATAACAGGACAGTTACTGTGTAAGAAAGAACAAAAGGACTGCTGACTGGTGTTAGTTGGGTGTTAATGTTCTTCATGGGCATTTACTGGGATGGCTACTTGATCAGATAGAAAACAATGCTTTTATTCCCCCATGTATTCTAGCAAAAAACATTTAAAAGTATTTCACTCAACCACATGCTTTTGGCTGACGTGTACAGTGCAGCAGGAGGCTGAGGGACGTCTAGATTCTAGATTCAAAACCTTTTTTTTTTTTTTTTTTCGGTGGTAGCTTCTCATGTGCTCTTTGTGCAGTAGGCTAAAAAAAGTCCCAGAACCTGTGAACAGGTCACCTTACATGGCAAAAGAGACTTTGCAGAAGTGATTTAAGTTAAGGATTTTGAAATAGGGAGATTATCCTAGATTGTCTAGATTGATCCAATGTAATCACAGGTGTTCTTATAAGAGGGAAGAAGGAGGAACAGAAGAGGAGAAAGCAACATGACAATGGAATTAGAGATTTAAGTGCAGCAGCCACAAGACAAGTTATGCTAGCAGCCTCTAGAAACTGGAAGAGGCAAGAAATGAATTCTGTCCCCCCGCCCTGTGGACAGGAATTCACTAGAAGAATTAGCCCTGTGGACTAATTCCACAGAAGGAATTAGCCCTGTGGACAGGCTGACTATAGTGTCCTAAGACTCATTTTGGAATTATGATCTCCAAAACTGTGTGAGCGTTTCATATGCTTCTTAGCCACTGAGTTTGTGGCAATTTGTTACCGCAGCAATGGAACACTAATACGGTAGCTTTCCAAAACGTCTGGTAACTACATGGAGTTCTTTCTCCCATATGCACTATAAAATCCAAACCCTAAAGTGGTGCTTACTCTGGAAACTCTCTTAACAGATCTCTGTGAGCATCACTTGCTCTCAGCAGCAGTTAAAATAACATATTTTAAATTGCATATATTGAGGTTCTCATTGCTAGGGAGGGAGTAATCAAGAATAATTAAGAGTACAGACTCAGATATAAGATTGCCTAATTTCACATTCCAGCTAGTCCATGTAAAGCTCCGTGAATAGGGTAAGTTACTTAACCTCTCAGTACACCAGTTTTACTCATCTGTAAACTAGAGGTAGTAATAATAATTTCTTGTTAGCATTGATTAAATTAATCAATATCTATGAATTAATGAAGGAAATTAGCAGAGAAAAAGACTCTAACCTATTATGTGCTACATAAGGTTTGCCATAACTCTTACTACCTTTCATCTAGATCACTATTTACCAAACTTCCATGAAGTTGTACATTGCCTAGGAATACCTGTTAGATATACTTCTTTAATGATATTCCAGGCTGAAAAATTATAACCTTCAAGGCAAAAGTCTGGGAAACTGTATGTTTAACAAACACCCAAGTAATTCTTATCATTAAGGAAATTTGGGAAAACAGCTCTAGTGTTGATTTTCATCCTTTCTGTACATCAGTTATATCTTTGGCTTCAAAAAAATTTCACAGATGAGAGGAGTCAGTGACCTTCCTGGTCACTGTTTAATGATTTAATAGGAAAATTTGTTGACAATTATTAATTTCACAGCTCATTCATTTATTAATTCACTTATTAATTTATCTGTATAGTTATATATATTCTTTCATTTTTCAAACACTTATTGACCATCTATATATTAGGCTATGTATTGAATATGCAGAAGTGAAGATGAATAAATTGTTCTTCTCTACAGAGAAGTTGCAAAGGGAAGTAGGCAACAAATCAATATAGGATTATAATTCACTGCAGGATAGAAAATGCCAGAGGATACTAAAGGACCACAAACAAGAGATGAAGAGGTGGGAAAGGGGGGCACGAAAGCTCTTTTCCAGATTTAAATGCAGATGTTGCTAAGCTATTTTCCAAGTATTACTTATGTGCATTCTCATTCCACATTTATAATGTAAATACAGCATCTTTCATTTTGTAGGCTAGGAAACCAAGGTTGAGGTGCCTAGACACTTGCCAAAATTCACAGAGGAACAGAGTGAGAGCTGGCATTGTAAACACATTCTAAATTCAGAATTCTTTCTATTATATCATGTTGCTTGTCATAGAATTGTTTCTTTAGGGGACGTGGTTAGTGAGCTTCTTAGGGTTATAAGAAGACCCAGCTATTCTTTCTACACCTTCCAGAAGTCATGGTGGTTTCTCCTGATTCAGACTTTATTCTTTTTACAAATACGCCTGAATGACTGTATGCTATTCACCTTTGGGTCTCTAACACCAGCACACCGTTTTGCATATAGTATGAGCACAGTGTGTGGCACCAGAATGACTGGAGTTGATAATCATTCATTCATTTAAAAAAATATTCATTGTACGTCTATACTGGATCAGGTGTTTGAAGGTAACAACATGTCTTAATGGGTTTATAAGTATGGAAGAAAATGAAATTTGAGAAACAGTCAAATATCTTATTTTCTTATAGACTAGGTTTTCCACTGAAATTCTCCAATTCTTATGAAGTAAATTGTTTGGCACTATGTCAGGAAGAAACTGTTAATCTCTCTGTGGGGTACTCTCACTCCCATATCTGGGAAATAAGCAAATCAGAAAAAAACTTAAACCCAGTTACAATAATGAGTTACATAGTCATGAGTTTCTATATGCCTTTATTATTTACTTTGCTAACTCTATGTATTATCATTTTCTTTATAATGTATTAAAAGATTAATATATGCTTTTTTCCTTTCTATATTCCATTCATGCATTCAGGAAACATTATGAAGCAACTACATTGTGACGAAGCCTGGGCCTTAGTCAACTCTGTATCTCAAATGCCTATCTCACCACCTGACATTTAAATAATGTGATTGCCTTTAGTGCTATTCAGTAATATTTGGTTTCCTGTCTCCTTCCGGGTGTAGAGGAGGCTATGTCAAATGCTTACTCTTCAAAAAGAAAGCAAAGTTTCTTTGACCAGCTGTATAAGGAAAACACTGCTTTGAGAGGCTTAATATTTTGTCAGAAGGGGGAAGTCAGCGGAGAATATTTATAGGATTTTGGGGGCAGAGCTGAGTGATTCTAAGGTGGTCTTGCAAAATGGGAATTAAGTTGAGGTCAGGAAGAGTGTATGACATAATAGCTTTGGATTGGTGAACACAACAAAAAGAAGGGCATGAAGCCAGTGTTGGCAGTTGGATGGTAGTTTTGATCAAGAAGTTCTGTTATTTGATTGGTACTCATATCCTCAGTGACAAGTATTTTCTAAAATAAGTAACGAAATGATTTCTGCTTGTTTTATGTATTATTTAACATTGAGAAAGGAAAGCATGCCGAAAGATGTGGACAGGAAATTAGGTTTACTGTATTTTTCATCAATCAACTCAAATTCACATCATGTAATTGGCATTGGCCAATGAAATGTGGGTCACAGTGACATGTGTCACTTCGGGGTTGAAGTTTTGAGAGACAGAGCATACCTCTCAACACAATGTCTTTCTGTTCCATCAGTGTTTGGCATGGTATGGCTGTTTCATCAACTTGGGTCCCAGAGGTAAGGTGACATGAAAATGAAGGTCCAGAGGTCCTGGTCATCCTGTTACCAACATGTAACTTGTGTTGGAAATAAGCCATTTGTGTTTGTTTGCTTGACATCAATAAAATAGCAGTTATTTGTTCCTGCAGTAAGATCTACTCTATTTTCAACAATACAGATACTAGATATAAATACCTATATATAAGTATATAATAATTAATTCATCAGTGCTAAACATAAACTCATCTCAATTTTCCATTTAGATCTCATGGAGATGTGTTGTATTTTAATAAAACTTAACATATGGCAATCTCGACTTAAAAGATAAATAAGGCCATAATATCCCTCCCTACTTGAATTCATTTAAAATAACAAATCCTTGACCTTCCATTTACAAGTTTATCATACAGAGCATGGCACAATACATCCAGATTTATGTCTCTCCTGTTTTCATCCAGAATTGCGCAAATCTCTTGGATAATTCTTCTTGTTTTCAAGAAGGGTATTTTGAAACCAAATAACTTTATGTTGCAACATTTGCTGTTATGGGAGTATTTTCTAGCTAAATTCTATAGGTAGACTTTTAGGAGGGCAACTAGGGTAACTCATTCACACTGATGATTATGTTCAGAATAATAGAAACTTTTACCTTTTCTCTTCTAGAAAAGCAATCCTAACATTTATATGACATTATAATATTGCAGAAAATTACCACCATAATTATGTACCTTATTAATGTCTGTATAATGTAATACTGTGCATGAAGACTGAGTGAAAAATTATGTGTTATTCATGTCTCTGCCAGCATCCTCCTTAGCTACTCATGACATAACTAGTGTAATAGTTTGTCATCCATAACTGTTTGTTGAATAGCTGGGCACACCACACAATAGACAAGAAAAGTTAGAGGATAAGAACAGGTAGAGGGAAAGGAAATATTTCACCATCATCCTTTATTGTGCTTGGTCCACACAGTGTTTGGGCCAGTATGACTACAAAAGAATGAGATCCCATGGACTCATTTCTCTATAGTCCTGTACTCTTGGCTTTCAAAAGTTATGACTCCTAGAGGAGTTTAATTCTTCTTGAGAAATGATTATTCATTAAACCAGAGAATGTGTCTATTGTAACAACACAGTCCATTATGTCACTCTGTCTTTTACCCCATTCCTAAATTGAGCACTCACAAATCATACATTTTCATTCAAGTATTTTGCTCCAGTCATAAAGATAGTTAAAGACTCTGAAAGAAGTAGAGCTTATACATTTATTGCATGTAATAAGTGAGTAGCAGATTTTATTACAACCAACATAAACTCTACAAAAGGAAAGAGTTCTTGTAATATTAATAGTTTTGCTATGCATGTTTCTTATGCTAAGACCTTAAGTAGGGGCACCTGGGTGGCTCAGTCAGTTAAGCGTCCAATTTCGGCCCAGGTCATCATCTCACAATTCGTGAGTTCGAGCCCCGTGTTGGGCTCTGTGCTGACAGCTTAGAGCCTGGAGCCTGCTTCAGATTCTGCATCTCCCCCTCTCTCTGCCCATAACCTGCTCTCTCTCTCTCTCTCTCTCTCTCTCTCTCTCTCTCTCTCACTCTGTCAAAAATAAAAAAATAAAAACTAAAAAAAAAGACTTTAAGTACCACCAGAAATTTGCAATACATAAAATGTGGGCTTGGTAAATTCACTATGAGGAGCTTACCTTCTGCAGTAGTCTCACATCTACATTTAAGTACACCACATTTACTGTGTCAGATGCCGTAATTAACCTCTCTGCTTATAGTTTGCTTTGGATTATAAATAAGACAGAACCCATTTTGAGGTATATGACGTCATGTAATCATGTTCACACCCACTCACCTGGTTTTCCCATATACTTCATTGATTTTGAATAAAATTCAAGGACAGATTAAAACTGGGAAATTAACTCATTTTATGTAGCATCAGTTTTACAGGTGAGGGAACAGAGTCCTAGAGAAAGAATTACTTTAAGTCGCAAAGCAAGGGTTTGTTATTTTAGACTCTAGTATGCTGGTTTTAATTAAAAATGTTTTTGAGGAACATTAGCTTCCTCTATAATGCTGATAGGGAAACTTGTTCAGAGAGTAGTTGTGGTCTGTATGATAAATATAATACCAATTCCAAGATGAGCTTTCTAGTTAATTGTTTGCCAAACACTCACTTTTCATAAAGTCCTCACCAGTGAAATCACTTATGATACCTCTCTATGCGGTAGTCAGTATCAGTCCTGAAACCTGGCCACATGGTCTACTATATTTAGGAAGTTTTTTTGTTTTGTTTTGTTTTGTTTTGCACAGCATTTCCAAAGAGAGATAGCAGATCCTCCCATAGCCCAGCTACAGGTCAGCCCATTAATGAGGTGGGGTGCCCTCTGCTTCCAAAGAACTATGCATTCAGATCCATTTTCCTTCACTGAGTTCTGACAGAGTTTAAGCACTGCATTGGCTAAAAAAGTTAGACAGTTATCCCTGAAAGGGAGAAAGCATGGGCCTAGTGACTACATCTGATCAACCTATTACATTTTATCCCCTTTTGTAATCATGATGGTACTGTTGATTGTAATGAAGGCTGTAGAAAGTCTCCTATAATGTTCCGGGTAAATAGATCAGACAACCTCCATAACTCTTTTTCCCCGAATAATCTGACTTCGTCTTCCTGAAATCACTTTTAAACCAACCAAGAAAGTAATGAGAATGCATGGTCCTGACAACTGACAAGCCTAGCCATATCGCAGAATAGGAAGAGAAATTTGGAGATTGAAATTAGTTAAATTCTGTATCAAGGTTTGCTCTCTCAATAAAATTGGATCTTGAAAAGCCTCAGCTATCTCATAAAGTTGAACAGAATAGGGTGGGAGTTATGATTCTATCTTATGCTTCATTAATGACCCATGGACCATTAAATAAAAACTATAGCAGGATGGTCCTTAAAAATCAGGCTTTTAGACTTGAGAAAATAGGGAAAGTAAAAGGGAAATAGCTGTGTATTTTAAAAAACATTTTTCATTCCTGTAAATAAACAATACTAGAAAGAGAATTGAATGGCTATTCTTTTCTGAGACATAAACATGCTTTTTCTTATTTGGTCTTGCTATCATGGCTCCTAGGTTTCTTGCCCCCCATCTCTAAACTCAGCTACAAAATTATTTCTCTTTTCATAAATAACAGATCTACCTTAGCATAAAACTTAGTTTCACTTTGAATCTGGGATTAGAGCCCTTAGGAATACCAGTATGATTTTAAAAGAGAGAGAGAGCATGCGGGAAACAGAAGGAAAAAAATAGATAAACCAGACTACAGCAAATATAAAAGCTGTTGTGCATTAAAGGACACAATCATTGGAGTGAAAAAGCAACTTACAGAATGGGAGAAATGATTTGTAAATCATATATCTGATAAAGGGTTAATATCCAGAATATATTTTAAAAAGTCCTACCATTCAACAATGAACCAAACAACTCAATTACATATCAGCAAAGGACTGGAATAGGCATTTCTCCAAAGAAGATACACAAATGGCCAATAAGCAAATGGAAAGATGCTCAATATCACTGATCATCAGGAAAATAGAAATCCAAACCATAATGAGATACCATCTCCCACCCATTATGATGGTTACCACCAAAAAAAACAGAAAATAAGAAAAGTGTTGGTGAGGTTGTGGAAAAATTGGATCCTTTGTGGACTGTTAGTGGAAATGTAAAATAGTACAGCAGTTGTGGATAAGAGTAAGGCAGTTCCTCAAAAGTTACAGCTATACTTACCATGTGATTCAGCAATTCCCTACTCGGTATACACACAAAAGTATTGAAAGAAGAGTCGTTAAGAAATAGTTGTACATTTATATTTCATTGCAGAGTTGTTCGCAATAGCCAAAAGGTAGAAGCAACTCCCATGTCCATCAAAGGGTAAATGGTTAAACAAATGTGACATATACAAACAATGGAATATTATCAGCCTTAAAAAGGAAAGAAATCCTGCCATATGCTACAACATGTGAGAATCCTGAGGGCCTTATGCTAAGTGAAATAAGCCAGTAACAAAAAGACAAATACTATATGATTCCACCCATATGAGGTACCTGCAGTAGTCAAATTCAGAGACAGAAAGTAGAATGGTAGTTACTAGAGGCCGAGAGGAAGGAAGAGTGGGGAGCTGTTGTCTAATAATTATAGAGTTTAAGTTTTGGAAATCAGTTGCACAACAATGTGAATGTACTTACACTACTGAACTGTATACTTAAAAGTTGTTATGGTGAATTTCATTTTGCCACAATTAAAAACAAAAATAAATTAGGAGTACCTGTGTGGTTCAGTCGATTGAACATCTGACTTTTGATATCAGCTCAGGTCATGATCTCACGGTTCATGAGTTCGAGCTCCGTGTTAGGCTCTGTGCTGACAGTGTGGAGCCTGCTTGGGATTCTGTCTCTCCTTCTCTCTGCCCCACCTCAAAAGAAAAGAAAGAAAAGAAAAGAAAAGAAAAGAAAGAAAAGAAAAGAAAAGAAAGAAAAGAAAAGAAAAGAAAAGAAAAGAAAAGAAAAGAAAAAAGAAAAGAAAAGAAAAGAAGAAAAGAAAAGAAAAGAAAAGGAAAGAAACTTAAACAAAAATAAAAGAAGCAACAGAAAATCAAATGGTGAAAATATTAAGTTTTTTGGATAACCAGTCTGCTAAGTTTTTCCTTTTTTTTCTTCATTACTTGGGGTTTGGAGCTTGAGCCTAACTTTAAATAGTTACTTGGCATTAAATAAGGCCCCATCAGCGTAAGGCATACCCCAGGGCTAATAAAGCACCTCAAAAGGTATTTATGATCCATAAGCCTATCAATATTCTAAAGAAACCTCCACCTTCACTAAGATATGCTTAATCTGTGAAGATTGATGGTTTTACTTGTATTAGTCCTCTGAGCTGAGTAACAAATCATCACAGACTTGGTGACTTAAAAGAGTAGTATACATTTATTATTTCACAGATTCTTTGGGTCAGGAATCTGGACACAGCTTAGTTGGGTCCTCTGCAAGGCTGCAATCAAGATGTCAGCCAAGACTGGGTTCTCATTTGGACGATCGATGGGGAAAGAAACACTTCCAAGATCACTCTGGTCGTTGGCAGAATTAATTTCCTTGTGACCATACAACTCATATAAGCTCGATTCTTCAAAGTCAGGAAGGAGAGAAAGTTGGCTGGCAAGACGAAGTTTTATATAGCATGACTTAATCAGAGGTGTGACATCTTATCACCTTTGCCATATTCTATTGTTAGAAGCAAGTCACAGGTCTCCCTCACAATCGGGAGAGGATAATACAAGGGCAAGAACATCAGCAGTTGGAGTCGTAAAGTCTGTTCATCACATTCCTCTAACCATATTTTTCTCTCATTTATATTGTTGACATAGTGTGAGAGTATTCCTATGAATTACACCCCTTGGTTAGATTGAAAAATGTCTACCATTGATCCCTTGCTGACCTTGGGGATTTAAGTATGTCCATTTTCTTGTTCCTACTTTCAAGGGCACAACTTTTTAAAAACTTTCCTTCCAAAGTTTGGTCCTTTGAATTACTCACAAAGCTCCTGCTTATTTTCTTTAGCAATCTATATTAAACCCAGGACACTGGTTGCTAGAAAACTAATGGTCTATTGCCCTTCCTTTCACCTTTCCATATCAGATGACACACTTCAATCTCTAATATAAATTTACATTAATTAATAGGCTGGATTCCAATGTTATCTTTGAAATAATCAGGGATTTTAAAAATTGTAGTTCAAAATTTTTCTTGTTATATCATGGATATTTCAGTTCCTTGGAACAGATTGGTTCCCAAAGGTCTAGTAAGTAAGTTACCCTTTTTTTTTTTTTTCCCTCTTCACCCAAGTCCAATCCTGGCTGACATCTTTACAGTTAAAGAGGAGACTCACTGTCATAGTCACACATAAATCTGTCCGTCGTGTGTTAGAGAGTCCTCTTAAGTTCTTTATCCTTTCATCTGTTTGATTCTGTGCTGAAATCAACCAAACTTTTTTGTGAGTCAGGTTTGGTTCCTCTTACCATTGAATTCCTTCTTCATAGATTTCTAAACAAGTACAATCTGTGTTGCCACTCAACCAAAATGTGTATTTATGACTTTTTTTGTAAGCTTAGGAAAAGTCTTTCTCCCCACCCCCTTAAATATTCTCAATATGTTCTCTGGGAAAAAATTCAAGTCTTTACATTTCTTTCCTCATATATATTCACTACCAGCTTCTACTTGCTAGACATTCTGGACCATTTTAAATGCAATGGTTAGGATAACTATCTATGTATCTTCTTGTAGCCCTAACTCAAAAGATTACTTCTGATACACTTGCTCTGTAATACAGACTACTTTTTTTTATAAGGGAATCTTGTTTTTCGTTTGAAAGCCACCAGAAACTACTGCTTTTAAAACACCTTCAAACAAAATATAATAGGATTTTAAAGCAGAATTATGAAAGGCAACTCACTTTGTCATCTAACTAAACAATACTGAAGGCCACACTTTTTTTTTTAGAACCACATTCTTAGAAGTGACCCTTTTATATGTTCTCTTCACTAAGAAATTGATCTAGCTCTATTTTCATTCATAATAAACAGATGGGGATTTGTCAATTTCTGATTCCCTTCTATTTCCTAATTCTATAGGATATTTGATAAAAACCTGGAGATTCAACATAATGATTGCCTGGTGTTTTGATGAAATATTTTTTAAGTTTATTTTTTTATTTTGAGACAGAGAGAGAGAGATAGTACATGAGCATGAGCTGGAGAGGGGAAGAGAGAGAGACAGAGACAGAGAGCAAATCTCAAGCAGGCACTGACCTGTTAGCACAGAGCACAAGGCGGGGCTTAATCTCACAAACCATGAGAACATGACCTAAGCAGAAACCAAGAGTCAGTTGCTTAACTAAATAAGCCACCCAGGCATTGAAATATGTTTGTTTGTTTGTTTGTTTGTTTTTTAAATGGGTGAGACTATCAAAGCTAATATTAGCTATTTTCCATTGAATGAATACTAAAGGTTGGTCATTCTTCATCACAGATATATGTTGTTTCATTTCATCTGGGAAGGGGTATGGATTTCATGAGCTGGATTTTTTTTATTTCCTTAACAGGTGAGGAAAGGAATTTCTAGGATTTTAGTAAATTTATATAAGATTATAAGACTATTTAGATACTGGAGCTGGAATTTGAATCCAAGTCTATTTATCTTTCCCTGTCCCCATACTCCCCACCATACTCCAAGGAGAGAGGCTCAGATTTGGTGAGCAATAGATCAAGTGGGCAGGTCTCCAGAATAGGCCCTGTATAAGAAAGGTGATATAAAAGTAGAACTAATAACATTCTTGGAGCCCTTCCAACAAAAAAAAAAGATGTCACCTCAAGATTATCAACCTATTTCAGACAAACCACTGGTCATTTTATAGGCATCACTGCATGAGCTCAGCATCACATCTGCCCTTCTTATCTAATCTCCAACTATGTGGCAACTGGCCACACAAAATTCAAGGAAAGAAATCTAAAGACCTATCCAGTAGATAAGGTTTTAAGAAGCTCAGACCAACTCCTACTTTCATCCTCTATGACTTAAATTCTCCTGAATTTAAAGCCTATTTATTTTAAAACAACTTGTTTGTTTAACCTAATATAGTATTCTAAGACCTTGATCTTCCAAGCTACTATGGTGAACAAGAGAAGCAGCCATAAAATAGAACAACTATAGGGACACCTGTGTGGCTCAGTCAGTTAAGACGCCAGCTTTGGCTCAGGTGTTGATCTCATGGTTTGTGAGTTCAAGCTCCGCATCACGCTCTGTGCTGACATCTCAGAGCATGAAACCTGCTTTGGATTCTGTGTCTCTCTCTCTGCCCCTCCCTGCCTCATGCCTTGTCTCTCAAAAATAAACATTAAAAAAAAAATAGAACAACTATAACTGATATAACTGACTAGCACTATGTAAAGGGCAGGCTGGAAATGAACAGTGAATAGAGTTGAATATTTTATGTCCTAAGCACACAGATTCACTTAAAAAATTCCAACTTTATATTTCATGTCAGATAAACAATTCATTATGCACTGAGGAAAAATTGTGTGTGGGTGTTCATAGGGGGACAGGTGTGAAATTAAATTTCTGAGAGCTTACTGTTCAATAGAAACTTTACATATACTATAGCAATTAATTTCACACTAACTCTACCAGACATTTAATATCAGCCCCATTTTATAGAAAATGATACCGATGTTCAGGAAAGTTAAATGCATGTTACAGGCCACAGAAATGTTAAGTAGAACATCTCGTTCCAAATTCTGTACTCTTTTCCTTATAGGAATTAACCAGTTGTGGTGATCATATCTATAATATTAAAATGATATTTTAACACGTTTCTTCAAACATGTAAACATGAAGATAAATCTATCTAAAACACTATGTAAAACTAAATGTATATTTCCAAGGAGACTCTACTGTATTTAGATCTACAAATAAGCATGCAATTTTGACCTAATTAAAATATGTTATCATGAAAGTAGAATAACATTTTAATTATTTATTAATAATTAATATTTAAATATTTTCTTTCTCTCTCTTGGGGATTCTGTTGCTTTGTGGGTAAAACTTAAAATTTTTAAAGTTCAGAGGCTCTTAAGAGATACATGTATAGAACTAGAACTACCGAAAGTATCCCTGAGTAACTGAAACAGGGACAGATGTCATCCCAGGGTGACCAGCCCCTTACACAGACCAGTCATCATCTCACAGGCCATCTGCACATATCCAGCATCATATTCACCCTCCTTACAGTCAGGAGACTGAAGTGGGATATCTTTATAGCTGCCACACTCAGGCTTTTTTTTTTTTTTTTTTTTTGCCCCAAAAATATTCACTCTATTTCTCCATGTGAAAAAAACTCAATTCCTTGCCAAAGCATACCCCAAGTTCCATATTTTCATGGCATCAGGCTTGGTAAGGTCCAGATGTTATGACTATGGATTTGGAGAGCTAGATTAGTTGTCTGCAGCCCACCTTTCCTATGCACCCAGCATACAGTAGTGATATAGGGACAAGATAACTATAATAAACACTCCTACTCAAAATGAGAAGAAGAGGAGGCAAATAGCAGTTACTAGTCTATAGCAATTCTGAGATCCTTTTGAACAAATATTGCCAGAATCCTATACCTTAGGGATAGGAAATATTCCCTGAATAGGCCTCAGTTTACTTCAGTGCATTGTCCTTTATAGCTCCTGACTCCATTCTCTGGGAATTTCTTCTCATCACTCTCCTTGGCCATTTTTGAAAAGAACATTGAGCAGATTTCTTGGTTGGCTTCCTGCTGAATGTCTTTTCATTCTCAAATTTCTCATATTCTTTTGGTGTAGGCAGGTGGCGCCTTTGCCAGTAAATTCCCTTGAAACATTGTAAGTTTCCATATATTTGTTGCAGTCAACCTAGGTGCCAAAATCACCTCCCAGATTCTTTCAAAATGTACCTCATTCTCTTTTTAATTACCAGTAGTTTTGGTATACGAAGGTTCTATGGGTTTATACCCCTACGTTTCCTAGAATCCTTGTTTGTCCTAAAAGGTCTGCTAGATGCAGCTTAAATCTTCCAGAGGTTATGGCAAAGAATGTCACAGCCACAGTCTTGATTTGATCTTTGCTCTGAGGTCATGACTTTTACTAACACTTAGAGTAACTGTCCTTTATCTGAGGTTGCTTTTCAATGGACTGTCAAAGAAAAATTGTACTGGACAAAGTTAAACAAACAAGGAAGGCCTTATTAGGATTATTCCAATAGAGATTAAACTCAACACTGCTGAAATAAAAGGTAAAAATATTTTTAAGTTTTGGGAAAAGTAGAAAAGTACAGGAGGGCATTAGAGAAGGAGACTGGTTAATGGAATGCATCATCATATTGAGTTGTTCCTGAATTTAACAAATGTTTTTCTCTGTGATTAGGGCATCTGTGTCTGTTCATTGATGTCTATTGAAGAAGTTAAGGCCCTGCCCTTCCACAGAGACTAAAAGATAGGAACACTATCTTCCCTGATAATTATATTTTAAAGGGATGGTTCCCTGGTTTTTAGAAAGACATTTCTGGGTTGTAAAGCTGGCAGAAAGCTGGGAGAATGTTTACATTTCAAAGGGGCAGAGAAAGAATTTACAATAGAATGTTTTCTAAACTAAATGTCCTAAGAAAAAGGAGACCAGGGACCTATACGTAGTCAGTAAGAAACCTGTCTAAAATTTAGTCAAATTGAGGGAGAACATTTTATACAACCATCTTGGTTAGGATACATTCATTGATTTGAAGAGAAACAGATCCTTTTTCCAGATGTGAAATCTCTAATCTCTAAATTTTGCTTGCAAACTGTCCAGCTTTTCTCTTCTTTTGTTCTTTGAGGAGCTCATCACTTTCCTGTGGTACCTTATTAAGAAATCAACTTATAGAGTCAACATTTGTCTCAATTGTTTTTCTCTTTTAAGTAACTAAACTAAAAATTTACCTAGTGCTTCACCACTATTTAACATGGATCATTCTTCCAGCTTCTCTTGAGTCTCTTTGCTGCCTGCCAGTCAAGTCCCAAGAAAATAGCATGTATTTTAGCCTTTTCCACTTGCTTGTTTTATTTTGTTTTATGGTATCACCTCATCAGCAATTTTTCATTAGTCAGATTTTGCTATGGAAAAAATCCAACATATATTCTCAGTGGCATACAACATTAAACATTTTTGTTGCCCATGGTCTTTGGGAAACTTGAGTTAGCTGTGGGCTCAGCTGAAAGGTATGGAGATGCCAGAGAAACATTTCTCATGACAATGACAGAAGCACAAAAGAGAAAGCCAAAACTGAAGCATATTTTAAGCCTCTGTTGTCATCAATCCACATTATAGCAATCTAGGATATCCCATTTGCCAAAGCAAGTCACATGATTAAGCTTAAAGTCAAGAGCAAAGGCAGTATCCTCTATCCTCTGTGGATAAAGGAAAAAAGGAAATGAATAGTGAATATGAAAATGACTTAAGCTACAATTGTTATTTTTGTTTTGTCTTTTTAAATTCCGTGTTTAAATGGAAGGAAAATGTACATTTCATAGGGCTGTTGTGGAAATTATATAAAATAGCGTATATGAAACATCCAATACAGACACTGGCATATGGAGAAATTCCTTAAATATTAGCTTTTTGTTGTGGTTGTTGTTCGTTTCTTTACTGAGTTAAATGTCATTCATCAAGGAAAAAATTGAGAATTTACATCTTAAATGTACACATATAACAGCACTTCTTTTTCTTTAACTGGTATCTTCATTTTCCCTTTCAAAATATAATTCACAGTAGTAAATTCTTCACAATTTTTTTAGTTTCAATGTATAGTTCCTATAGGTTAAAATATTTCTAGAATATCTGTAGATATTCTAATTCTACTCTGACTCAGTTACAATGTAAGGTCCAGAAGAAGACATGTTTTTCATAGTAACATATTTAAAACAGTGGCTTGGAGAAGAGCCTTTCTGAGTCTAAGTGTCAGGATAGTCTTGACAAATATTCCCACCAATAATTAATTCCTGATTCAAAGAATTAGGAAGGTGTGGATCTCCACTTGGCACAATGTAATCATTTCAACTTAACCTGTATGAATTTAGCAGAAGGAAACTAGATTTCAAGCTGGTGAGCAGTCAGCCAGTTTTCTCCTGCTTAATACCACTTAGTTCCCTTACTTACATGCACTATCTTATTCAACTTATTCAACTTACACGCACTATTTCACAGGGGTTTTTAGGAATATTCCCTGGGGGCTTTTAGAATGTGTGATATTCAGTGTGGCTACTCACTCTGTTTAGATAGAAAATATGTGAGGAGAAAACTCTGAAGCTATATTATTAGCCCTTTACAATACTACTGTTTGCATACACAGGTTTTATCTGGCAACATTAAAGTATATTACTTGTCATTCAAGAATAATTTTCTTGAAATGGCAAAGAATATATTTGAAAATGAAGTTAAAATAAATGTGCTGCATAATTGCTTTAGATTTTGATGTCTTAGGCAGTGTTTAAGCATATATGAATTTTTATTTATATAAATATGTAACTAAACATACAAAACAGTAATGATGGGTAAGAGTATGAGCTTTGGAGTTAGACCACATTGGACTTGAGTTCCAGATGTGTGACTCTGGAAATCATACATTCTGTGTTAATTTCAGTATTTGCGTTGTTAAAAGGTTTAATGCTAGCACATTCCTTTCATGATTATTTCAGGATTAAGTGAAATAACTCTGACACTGCAAAAATGAGACTGGAGAACTAAATGGGAGAAGGCATGTAACACATACAGACTATATAACAATTAGTGAGGACTCAAAAACTAGTTGTAATTGGTATTAAATATTTTGACATAGCTTTACTAATGTAACATAAGCAAATACCCATTAATATTCTTCAAAGAGGTAATAATTAGCAAATCTATGGATTAAAACAGGGGTAGACAAACCCGTCTGTAAAAGCGCAGATATTAAACGTTCTTTGTGGGACATACGGTCTCAACTCTGCTGCTGTAACAGCCTAGAAACCACAGACCATATGTATAGGAATGCATTGAGGCTATGTTCCAATAAAATTTATTTATGGACACCGAAACCTAAAATTTCATCTCATATTCACATCATAAAATATTTAAGTTCTTTATATTTTTCCAGGTATTTAAAAAAGTAAAAATCAGGGGCACCTGGATGGCTCAGTCAAGTAAGCGTCCGACTTCAGCTCAGGTCATGATTTCACAGTTCCTGAGTTAGAACCCCACATTGGGCTTTGGGCTGACAGCCTAGAGCTTGGAGCCTGCTTTTGATTCTGTGTCTCCCTTTCTCACTACCCCTCTGCTGCCCACTCTCTGTCTCTCTGTCTCTCGCTGTCTCCCTCTCTCAAAAATAAATAAACATTAAAAAAATTAAAAAAATTACAATGTAAAAATCATTGTTAGTTCAATGGTGTACAAAAAATAGATGTTGGGGCAGATCTGACCCGGAGGCTATAGTTTACCTACTCCTGAATTAAAACATTCTGTCAGTCTTGACACTTCTCTCTCTTATGGTTTTCATCTTATTTAATTTTGGATCTGCTTTATGTTGTGTTTTGTTTTGTTTTAAATCATATTACTAGAGGATTTCTCACAGGAAGATTATATTGATTCTATTTACCAAATAGATGTTACCTATATGTACTCTTTCCCCCCAAATTATTCTTCTAAATATCAATTTGATATGGACAGCAATAATTAGTTGGATTAAAAAAATAGGCTTTTAACAATAACAATTACATATGTACTCATGCCCATACTTTATAAACTTTCCTGCTACTTCTAATTCTTTTTTTTTAATGTTTATTTTGAGATAGATAGCATGAGCAAGCAGAGGAGGGACAGAGAGAGAGGAAGACAGAGGATCCAAAGTAGGCTCTGCAGCTGTCAGAGCCCCATGTGGGGCTGGAACTCACCAACTGTGAGATCATGACCTGAACCAAAACCAAGAGGCGTAACTGACTGAGCCACCCAGACAACCCGGAGCCCCTCTAATTCTAAAACAGTTTCTACTTTTCACTATGTTTATTTTTCTTTTTCTTTTTCTTTTTAAGTGAATAAGAGTAATTATATTATCACTGAAAAGAGGCATTTAAAGAAATAGAAATCAGTGGAGCATAGATCAAAAGGCCTCAGAAATGAAAGAAATCACTGTGAAAACTGCTCTAAAATGTTTAATTGTATTACTTCTTAATGTACTATGGCATAATCATTGTTCGAGAGGTATACTCAGGTCTATAAAGCTCAGTAGTGATTTTTATTTTAGTTGAAAAGAAAAGTTAACCTGAAAAATAAACCTAGAACTGGGCCTAAAACAGTACAACTCCCCCAGGTTGGCCATGGATCACAGAAAAATGAAGACAATCCAGTTAACCATCTTTATTTCACACATAACCTTCAATGATCAATTTTACATGTCAGCTAGACTGGGCTAAGGAGTACCTAGATAGGTGATAAAACTTTATTTTAGGGTGTGTTTGTGAAGGTGTTTCCAGAAGAAAGTAGCATTTGATTCAGTAGGCTGAGTAAGGAAGATCTGCCCTCAACAATGTGAGTGGGCATCATCTAATCTACTGAAGGCCTAAGGAAAACAAGAAGGAAGGAAGGGTGGAAGGAAGGAAGGGAGGGAAGGAGGGGAAAGGAAGGGAAAGGGAGGGAAGAAAAAAAATAGGGAATTTCCTCTCTCTCTCTTCTTGAACTGGAATGTCCTTCCATCTTCTCCTGTTCCTGGACATCAGAGCTCAGTTCTCAGGTCTTCAGACTTGGACTGAATTATACCAGTGGCTTTCCTGATTTTCTTGCTTGCAGATGTCAGATCCTGGGACTTCTTGGCCTGTGTAAGTACTTGCACCAATTCCTATGCTAAATCTCCTCTTATATATGTGTGTGTATATATATATATATATATATATAATATAAATATTATAATATAAATATATTATATATAATATATATAATATAAATATTATAATATAAATATATTATATATATATATATATCCTATTGGTTCAGTTTCTTTGGAGACCCCAACTAATACATTTCCTTTTTTCTTCACAGGAGTTTTTTCCTGTTCTCTAAGAGCCATTATCCTAGAGACAACAGTTTCCAGCTGTGTGAAAAGTATTCTGATTCTAAAATATGACTGCTTTACAACAGAAAAATACCACTGTTTGCACTGCAGCAAAAACAAAATAATAAAAAAGGGTTGATCCTTCTAACATTAAATATTATGGTAAGATTTATGAATTTTAATGTTCAGAAGGATCATTTGACAGTGTTGTTGTTTGTTTGTCTTTATTTTTTTGAGAGAGAAAGAAAGAGTGCACTAGTGGGAGGGAAAGGGGTATAGGGAGGGGAAGAGAATCTTAAGCATACTCCACAACCAGTGCAGAACCCAACGTGAGGCTTGATCTCATGGCCCTGAGATCATGATCTGAGCCGAAATCAAGAGTCGAACATTTAACTGACTGAGCTACCCAGGTGCCCAGGATCATTTGACAGTATTGTTAAACTAGATTCCCTGCACCCAGTACCAGAGATTCTGATTTTAATACATCTATGAAGAGGTAAAAGTATTTTAACTTTTAGCAAGAATACTAAGTGTTTCTGGTGCAGATATTCCTGGAGGATATAAAGAGATGTTTTAGGTGGCATTAGGTCATTCTACCACCTTGGCTTAGATGCTATATTCTCCAGGAATCTTTCCTGACTTTTCTGACCTTGTATATCCAAGATACTTTCCTATTTTTAAAGCCTTCACCTTATTCATTTGTAATTTTACAAACATTTGCTGAGTTGCTTGTTCATCTAATATTTGCTGGACTAGACTGTAATCTTTACAAGAGTAGGGACCAGGCTATTATTTTTACCAATGTGTACCCAACACCAAGCATCATGTCTAGTACAAACTAGCATCTCAACAAATATTTGTTCACTGGCTGGATAACAAGGTTTCTAGGAACATTCTAGTTCCTACTTTTCCCTAACAAATCTTCCCTCTTTCTATATGTTTCCCCAAGGATATCTGTATCTAAAATGCCTAAAACAGTACCAAAGCATCGGGCAAACATTTGGTAGATATATGTTTAATGAATAAATCTATGCTAAAGATGTTAGCATAGCTCACATTTGATCATGAGCTCTCTAGAGATCTTGATCATCATGTACCTCTAGTCACAGTTTACTTTTAAAAGCCATATGTGGTGGGCAGAAAATTGTCTGCCCCTCCACAGATGCCCCTGTCTTAATTCTCATAATCAGTGAATATTATATTACATAGCATGGGGGAATTAAGTTGCAAATGGAATTAAAGTTGCTAATCAATTGATCTTAAGTAAAAAGATGATCCTATATTTTCTTGGTGCGTCCAATGTAATCACAAGCATTATTTTAATTAAAAAAAATTTTTAACGCTTGTTTTTGAGGGAGGGCAAGAGTGGGGGAGGGGCAAAGAGAGAGGAGACACAGAATCCAAAGCAGGTTCCAGGCTCTGAGCTGTCAGCACAGAGCCACCCAGCTTAACCACTGAGCCACCCAGGCTCCCCTACAAGCGTTCTTAGATGGGGAAGAGATGGGCAGTTGAGTCATAACCAGACAGACGATACCATGAGAAAGACTCTGTGAGCAATTGATGGCTTTGAAGATAGGAGAGGTTAGGAGCAGAGAATATGAGCAACCACCAGAACCTAGAAGAGGCAAGACAATGTATTCTCCAGAAAGGAACAGCGTCCTGCCACATTTTGGTTTTAGCTTAGTGAGACTCTGGAATGTAGAACTTCAAAGTTATGCAATAATAAGTTTGTGATGTTTTAAACTACTAAGTTTGTGGTAATTTGTTTCAGTAGGAATAGGAAACAAACAGCCATACAATGATTCTAATGATTTGCAGAATACCCAAGAGCAAATAAGCAGAACAGAAAAAGAAGCAAGTATGTTAACTGTGAGGGTTGACATAGTTAACATCAATCTTCCTGGTATGCAAGGAAAAATGAAACCTTCTTTAGATAGATTTCTTTATTATAAAGAAAAGAAATATCCAGGTATTTTCATTTAGTTATTTCAAAATCCCAGCTATTAAATTATAAAAAGAATCCCAATATTTATGTACGAAATATACCTGGAAGCTATGCCAACATTATTACTATACCTGCACACACCAGGGCAGTGATTCTTGGCTTTTGGACAAAAGAAGATCAAGATGTTAATACCTGAGTATCAGAGAGACTAGGAATATAGTTTGAAAAAAAAATAAATCTGACACACTTTTCTTCTATAGTTGTGAATCAATGATGAGGAAGGTATAGGCGATACTTTTTTAAAAGTTATATTTTCCAAAAAGAAATCAAATATCTATTAAAAAATAAACTAAAATTCAATCAAGATGAGTTTTAAGGTCCAAGGAGGTGGGCTCATTGTGGTCAAATTTTATTCAAGGTTAGAAGGTAAAATGTCAAGGTGATATCAAGATGAGGTGCTTGTCATCTTGAAAATCTTTACCATCTTTGCTGATATTTCTTTTAGTTGAGCATTTAGTAAGAGAGTGAAGAGTTACATTTTCTATTAAATTACTGGGTTAGGGTTTTCTTTGTCAGTTCTCACATGGCACTATTTATGTTTCCTCTTTCAGACTACCAGTTGTGATTACTTGTATACACATCTGATTTCTTCACAAAGGCATTGCTTCCTTGAGTAAAACATCATGCCTGACTCTGATCTCTGTATCTAATTGTATTGTTAGGCTTGACAAAGGACTATTGAGTGAATGAATTCACTTTCGTAAGACAATTGAAAACTTCTGATTCACACAAACTTACATAAAGGAGAAAGGTGCTATGTGTAACAATGTTTCTTCGTTTTGTTGTTTAATCAACACATCAAATACTTTTGAATGTATTTAAGAGTCAGGTAGCAAGCTTTTTCTAACAAGAATTTTCGAATGATAAGGTTACAACATTTAGAGTATTTTTTCCCCTCATAGTTTATCATATGCAGATTATTAGCTCTTAGGGCACACGGTGTATCTACCCGTTTAGAAAAGTTCCCCAGATTTCCTTTTCAATCTAACTGTGAAACATCCTCCAGTCAATTATTACTAAATTAAATATCTTTTTCTACCCAGTATGTCTCAGTGGAAACTAGAAATATTTTCACCATCGGCTTAAAAAGTTAGTGAATCAGGGCTTTAAAAGGGCAGAAAATGCACAGATGCACAATAAAAGTTTAAAGAGCAGGACCTGACATTTTTGGAATACCCTAGTGAATATTAAATAGAATTCTAAAGCTAGTACTAACTCTTCTGGTGAGTGTTTCATTCTTTGTCGTAACTGGTGACTCGGCAGCACTCCCAGCTTTTTCTTCATTCTGAGCAAAGCTGTGGGGTAATGTTACTGACTTGGACTCTTCCTGTTTGCTCTTTAAATTGTTGCAAATATTTTAAAGACTGAATCGGATTCTCCATGCAATCATCTCATTGCTGCATATGCTTGTAATATCCAAGGACTCAAAACACGGGTAAATAAAGCACAAATATAATGAAAAATGTTTTGATAGAGTCTATAAGCTGGAGGTAAAGTAAGGGAAGAGAAAAGCTGAAGGAATTGAACAAATTACACAGAAAGTTTTCATTATTTCCAAACTTTACATATTCTTTATATTTGCATGAGAATATACAGAGTAAAAATCAGGCTGAGTATGGTCAAAAGAAGGCTGGCCTTCTTTTGTCTAAAAAATTTCATAAAATCTGGAAATCTGAACACCTGATACTCAAATCTTTCTTTAAAACATTATGAAAACATCTTAGTGCTTTCCCTTTATAGACTTCATATTGGTTTAGGAGCAACCCTTGGAATTTGTGTTGATATTTACTAAAAAACATTTCAAAAGCATTGTTTTTAATTTATACTTCTGTCTGATATTTATTTATTTGTTTATTTTTAAATTTTTATCAGTGGTTCAGTCCATGGTCTTATGGAATTTATAATAAATAATGTGAGAGTTTGTTTTATACTTCTTTTTATCATGTTTGCTCTCAGAAATCTTGAAGCAAAATGTGTGGTTCATCTCTACTAAGTGCACTAGATCTCACAGGATATGCTTTCCATGGTTGTGGTCAAGGAAGCTTCATAGCAAACCTTGTTTTTATCCTATACTTAGCATCTCACCAGCACTTCTGCTTCCTTTCCCAACCATGTAGGGTGGATGAAAACTCTAGAAGGGAATCCCTAAAATATCTTTAATCTGATAGGTGTTTATTGTTCTGTATTCAATACCTCTCCTATGTCCCACTCTGGACCTGTATTTTTAGAATTCCCCAGTATTTATTAACTGTTTACCTTAAGTGGTCTACTACCTTCTTTATCAGATAATTATAAATTTAAATTAATTAAGTAAAGCACCAGGCACAGTTCTGAAACATATAGGTGTTCATAAGGGATATTTTATTAGTAGTAGGAACTATACCTTGGTCATATGTGTGACTTCATCATAATTTAACAGCCAAAGTCTTACAATGAAGCAATAATTCTGGGAAAACAGTAGAGAAATGCTCAATATCAGAATGTTGTACCTGAAACTTATTTTTAAAAATAGATTATTGGACACCTGGGTGGCTCAGTCGGTTAAATGTCCAACTTTGGCTCAGGTCATGATCTTGCTCTTTGTGAGTTCAAGCCCCATATCAGGCTCTGTGCTGACAGCTCAGATTCAGATTCTGTGTCTCCCTCTCTCTCTGCTCCTCCCCTATTCATACTCTATTGCTGTATCTCTCTCAAAAATAAACATAAAAATTTTTTTAATAAATTAAAAAAAATAAAAAATAGATTATCTCTTTTTGGGGGGATGGAATGCCTTTTTTTTTTTAAAAAAAAACCTCACCTGCCACTTCTAATTTAAAAAACAACAACAAATAGATACAAAGTATACAGAAAGGGGTCATAGAGAACGTTCCCTTTCATTTCTTTTTTCTAGTGAGAACATTTAAGGTCTACCTCTCTTATCAACTTTGAAATATGTAATACAGTATCATTAACTATAATTACAATGCTATGCATTAGAATGCTATGCATTCTTCATCTTCTAACTAAGTTTCTATGCTTTGACAAACATCTCCCCAGTTCCCCAACCCCCAGCCCTGATAACCATCATTCTACTCTGTTTCTGTGAGTTTGGCTTTAGATTCCAGGATGAAAGATATATCATACAGCATTAATTTACTCTATCCTATAGCACAAATTAGTGTCATAGCATCAGAATTGTTATATCAATTACAGTAACAGATTTCTGATATCGTAGAACTTAACTTTGGTACATTCCAAAAATATGTGTTGAGAATCAACTAGGTACCAGGAAATGTTCTAAGCTCATTAAAATGTATCTCCTATAAAATGTATAATTATCTTGTATCTTGCAGACATTGTATTATTGTTCCCAGTTTTTTCAGATGGATCAGTTAAGACTTGGAGTCTAAGAAATACTCAAATGCACACAGTTGGAAGTTGTGGCACAAGATTAAGTCCTGTAACTCCAAAACTTGTTCTCTTTTCCATAAACTTCATTTCCACCCACATTGAATTAAGGGTTACATCAACTGTAATTTTTAAAAAATGTACAAAATCACAAAAGCTTACATAAATAAACATCAGTAACTGAGCCAGTATCTGTCGTCTAAGTACATTTCTATCACAGGGAAAGGTGACAGAGGGGTGATGTTACATAGGCCACAATGACAGCCCTAATTGTTTATATCACAAAGACATACAGGTTTCAAAAGTTGAAAATATCCAGCACATATAACAAAAGACATTAAACAAAAATTATCCTGGTCTCCGAATTTCTAATCACCCATTTGGTAACTTTAGAATTTTAGTTTAATATGCTTCAAAAAAGTTGGCAACCACAATGTGACATGAATGCATTTAAAACAGATTATCTTTTTGGATTTAAAAATGAAACAAGTGTAAATATTTAATATACCTTTGAGCGGCTTTTATGTCACGGTTGCCATCCAAGTATGTACATAATAAAAAATTAAGAAATCATGCTGAGATGCAATACACAGAATATGTGTTAAAAGAGAATGAAATATGGCAGAATATTAACAAGTCAAAGACAAACATATTTTCAGTTCCAAAATGACTGTGAAGGTCAGGAAGTTTGGAACTGTAACTCCTCTCTTTTCAGTGACTTTGTAATATAAGGTTGTAATCAATGCTTTTCAATTTTATTAAGTAACCTGTCTTTTTGTTGTGCCTTTTGCTTTCCAATGGTTACAGAATAGCTATCCTAATTAGAATCAAATAACAATATTAACAAAATTTTATAGTTATGATGTATCCAATATTAGAGGGATAGATGGCATAAGAAAGAAATGCTTATGAGACGCTGGGCTTATTATATGCATTAAATTATTTGATTTTTCCAACAAAAAATGCAACTACTATTAGGTTTTATATCTTGTTTCTTCTTTTTATTTTTTTTTATTTGAGAGAGAGAAAAAGAGGAAGAAGAGCAGAGAGAGAGAGAGAGAGGGAGAGAGAATCTTAAGCAGGCTCCATGTTCAGCATGAAGCCTAACGCCTGGCTCAATCTCACAATCCTGGGATCGTGACTGGAGCCAAAATCAAGAGTTGGACTCAATCAACTGAGCCACCCAGATGCCCCTATTTCTTCTGTTTACTGGTCATTCACCTAATCCACATTTTCCAGCCTCTATTGTAGTAAGGATTTGTCACGTAGCCTACTGATAAGCAAAAGAAATGTGGATCTTTATTAGGTCTGGCTCATATGAATCTCCCAATCTTAGCAGAGGAAAGCGCCCCACCATTCTGAAGCTTCTATTGTGTGAGAAATCAATTTCTATTCTAATAAGCCTCTGAAAGTTTGGGACTTAATTACTATAGCAGCTAGCGTTACCCTAGCAATATAATTATTCTCATTTTAACAGCTATGGAAATTGAAAGCCAGATCATAGATAATTTTCTTGCCCTGGTAGATTCTACCAGATTTTCTCCTTGGACTAAGGAGTAAGAAAATGCCCTTCTTTCTTCTCTTCCATTCACCATTGTGGATAAAGTGAGGTGTTAACTTGGAGACACTCTCTGTAGTCTTATCACTTTATGCTTCTGTGTGTGGTTGTGTGTGTGTGTGTGCATGTGTGTGTATGCATGCTTACAGTATATGGTTATTTTCATTTATTTTGGTCAGCATAGATGTATGCAAATCATAATATTGAGAGGCATTATCTGCATTCCAATGTTTTTGCCTGTTTCTTACTTGCTCCTTTGATTTTATTTTAGTTAGTCCACTATGTGTGTTTTACCCCTTCACCTCTATCAACAGACTCTCTGATTATGTACAGTTTTATTTCCTTCCACATCCTGATTCTTTGTCTACCATTTTCAATTCTCTTTAATGATCTCCAGTGGCCATTGCTCACAGATTATGAAGTTTTTATGAGTGGAAGGAATTAAAAGGCTTAAAACCATTCTCAGGATGGGTTTTATAGTTGGGATTCTGGTAATGAAGGGACAAGGAACAAATAAAGAAATAGGGTAATTGGCTACAAAGCCTGATGGTTTTATTTCTCATTGATAGACTAATAGATTGAAAACAATTGTATAAAGTATACAGAAGGAAGTGCCTTCATAAAAGTATGTAACTTGACACCCATTTAGAATGGAGGCATAATAAAGCCACACATCCTCAATTTGTTTATTTATAAACTGTGCCCCATCAGCATCTTTCTGTAGCCTCTGCTCCATCAGTGGCATAGCAACTTCCTGAGTTAGAAAACCATAATGGATCTCTATATCATACAGAGTTTGGAGGACTTATTCATTTTTCCTGCAAAAGTTAAATAAAGTGCAAAACTTTCAGCCCATCAATCCTTTAGCAAGCTGTCCAAGGTGACATTTCATTAGCACATTTTGTCAGTGGATAAATCGTACAGCATGCTCTGAAGGGAAGGTGGAAAACATCTAGTCCTTTTTCATTAGATCCATCTGAACTTGAACCACCGGAGATTACATACAAAAAGCACATGAGACAGAAGAAGCGCTATCCTGTCTATAAACGGCATTAATCATTCATTCCCTTCAGAGTGTCTTAAGTCAGTACCATGTCTCTGGTTAAGCCCCAAACTGGCTATTCAATTTTGAGCTGCATGACAGATACATTTCAAGGAAAATCAGAGACATAACGACTCCTGCCAGGCTTGATAAAGTCCTCATTCATCAATTAAGAGGTTCCAATAAGCTAAGATGGATACGGAAAAATAAGGGAACTTGCATGATAACACTTGCTGATTTTCTTTCTTCGTTCTTGGTTTGCTGAATACCTGGGAATAGGGATCACAAATGTGTACTGAAAAACCTAGATTCAAAAGGAAATCCTGTCATCTGAGGAAAAAGGGTCCCTTTCCTATTCTGCTTAGGTCAGGATCTATTTGGAATCAGTTGGCAAGGAGAAGTTTTATGGGCACCTTCATAATTCTCAAATGAAGTGGTTTTAATTCATTTAAAATTCTCACTCTTTTTTTTTTTTGAACATGAAACTCTGTGGAAATAGGAGTTTACCCCTTAGTCTCTTGATTTCAATTTTTTTGGATCAAATCAGAGTCCTAGGAATGTTTCCCAAGTTTACATAACTACAACGTCAAAATGTTTCTGAAATGTATGCTCCAATAATAATTTTTGTTCTACATTACCAGTTGGGTATACTTCAAACCAATAATTTTTTTGTGTATAGAATGGGGATCTTTATAAAATGTACAGCATTTTCACTAAGTAAGTTATCGAAGTAAATGGAAATTGATTGTAAACAGAGGCTGTCATTTGACAAAATAATAAGCATAGTATTTCTAAGTATATTATGAGAAGTGCCCAGTACTACTAAAGACTATTAGATATCACTGAGGTCAGAATTTTTAAAAGATAATGTTCTCAATGAGAACTTTGAGAAAAGAAAATATAATTTGTATTGCTTACTTATATGGACCCGTTGAACTTAATCAATCAACAGATACATCCAATATCTTACTGTGCTAAAGGCAATGTTTGGCGATATTGTGAAATTGCAACATGATTAAACTTTATTTCAAATTACTTCAAAAGCATTTTGTTTTCAATAAACTAATAGCTTGTAAATTGTGCTCCTAAGAGCCACCGTGGCTACTCCGCAGGTGTTTCTAATTTTTTTTAACGTTTATTTATTTTTTGAGAGACAGAGAGGGAGCAGGGGAGGGGCAGAGAGAGAGGGAGTCACAGGATCCAAAGCAGGCTTCAGGCTCTGAGCTGTCAGCACAGAGCGCGATAAGGGGCTTGAACTCACAAACCATGAGATCATTACCTGAGTCGAAATGGGAGCTTAACTGATTGAGCCACCCAGGCGCCCCTTTTCCTCAGGTGTTTCTAGAGCAAAGGGAGCAAATGGGAACTTGGGTGGGTGTTTGCAGGGAGCTCTCCAATGTCAACCAAAGCAACTGTACTTTTACACAAAGAGCTTTCTAGTAAAATTTCCTTTGAACACAAATTCTGCACGTGAGAATCATTAGAAAACCCCTATAATAATTAAATTGAGAATATCTTTCCTTCTTTCATTATCACAACACAGAATTTACTTAAAAAAACACAACCAGAAATTTCCATATTTGAATCTAAGACAACCACTGGCTCAGAAAATTTGGATGAATACAAATTTTTATCTTTATTGCATTGACGGAATTACTGAAACAGTTTGATGATCAGCACCATAGCCAACACCAAATAATTTACTAAAGTGATTAATCATGGTTATTAAGCATACTCTCCAAATGCACTTTTGCCCCAAACTTTGGTGTTTTTTTTTCTTATTACATAGAACTTACAAGAAATATCTTAGATGACCTCTTTTTGTTGTGAGAGTAAGTAAACATTACTCATTTTGATCTCAGTTAAGTTTCCTTGGGTCTATAACTTACATTTGTCAAGTGATTTTTACTTTTTATAAAGTGCTTTCATGACAATTTCATTTGATTTTCACAACTGTCTGAATTTTCTAAGGAGCTTAGTCAAGCTATAAAGTCTTCTTGCTCAAGTTCATCTCATCAATAAGGTAGCAAAGCTAGAACTGGATCTGGATCATCTGCCTTTCAGAGCTTGGATTCTCTTCACATACCCATCCTACTCCTAAATGGGTCAAACTCTAGAAGAAGACATATATATGTATGTGTTATAAAAGATGTTATTCCATAGCTGCATACACATGGATGTAAAAGCGTGGTAATATAATGATCACAAGAGGAAGCCCAAGAAGGATCAGACATACCCACACTCAAATTCTTTCATTCTACATCAGCAAGTCACTCTAAACAACAACATCCTCTCATATGGACAATTGACATTTTCTTCATGTCTTGCATGTGCAAATAGAAGTCTCTTTACTTAACACTCCAGGCAAAAATAGTCCCCAAACAAGATGCTCATTAAATATTATAAGTAGATGTGTCTTGTAAAGACCTTGGAATTGTCCCATACTTTTAGATTGTTGCTTTGACTTATTTATTTATGGTTGATAGGTATTAATTTGAAGAGACTTGATAAAAAAGAAAAGAATCTTATGTCACGTGAGGGCAGGTTATTTGCCCTGGTAAATGTATTAAATTTTATTATTGTGGTTGTTGTTACTCTGAGAGGGTGGATAAACATCTAATGGAGTCAAGTTGGGAGTGTCACAGGTTGGGTTAGTGTTGCCTGCAATTAGATGCCTTGAGTTAGGGATCACACTCTGCTTGCTCTTTCAAATGCCTTGAGTCACTTCAAAGTTGACTTAGGAAGGATATTTTCCATTTGCCGCAAATGTTTTCCTTATTAATAAGTGAATTGGGTTTTTGCTCAATTGATGTACCTAAAATAATCACAGTGGAGGATTAGCCAGGAAATTGGGGCCACCACACCCTGCTCAGATTTTGACTAACTTTTAATCTTGGGTTGATCTCTGTGCCTCAGTTTCCTCACCTATGAGTTGATTGTACTCAATGATATCCAAGTTCTCTAAAACTTTAAGAATCCTGCATAAATTTTGAAATCATGCAAAAACACAAACCCCATATTCATTCCTTCTCTCTATCATCAATTCTGTCAGTTCATTAAATTTTTGATTATGCCAGGCTCTCTATAAGTAAAGTGACCACAGGAGCATGCACATATATCCTTCCAGTCACACTACAAAGGTCATTACTATGTATAAATACCAGAATGAGCAACAAATGAATTATAAAGAAACATTCTGAGTGAGGGTATCACAGCAAGTGTAGGAGTTGGTGAGGGGTAGGATTTCTTCCAGTTTATTTTAAGAAGCTTTGATATTGCCACTTGCTCCTTTTTACTGGATACTTCCCCTTATCACAGATGTTAGCAGTGAAAAGAGTCCCTTAATATGTGGTATGGGAGATCACCATAAATATTGAAACATGGTCAGTGATTAAGATATTGCCTTTTCTCTCTAGACAGAAAAACTTTTAAAGCTCCTACTCCTCGAAGTGTCTGTTTTTACCAGTTGTAGTTAAGTTCAGCTTTTTAAACAAAAAATGTGATTTTTAAAAACAATTTTAAGGTTTTATTTATTTTTGAGAGAGAGACAACATGAGCAGGGAAGGGGAGAGAGGGAGAGAGAGAGGGAGAGAGAGAGAGACAGAGAGAGAATCCTAAGCAGGCTCCCTACTGACAGCACAGAGCCCGATACAGGGCTCAAACCCATGAAACTGTGAGATCATGACCTGAGCCAAAACCAAGTTGGACGCTTAGCCACCCAGGTGCCCCAATAATGTGATTTTTATTTAAATAACAAAAATATTAAGAAATATATTAAAAAGATACCTCAAGTCTCCCTTCTTTTGCACAGCTAGGATTTAAACTGTGCCATCACAATGCCCATGTTAAAATCACCTATTACAACAGACTAACGAGGATAAATCTTTTGTTTGAGAATTACAGCTCTCCGCTTGTTGACACAGCAAACTCAAAGTAATAAGTGATGGTATGTTAGTTAAAACATTTCATTACTGGTAACACAACCAATTTTGATTCAGCCCAACAGTCAATCAATGTATGAGAGACTGTTTGATTGAACCCAGGAGCAGGAACACATACGATCACAAGGTAGGGCTGTGTGGGTTTATTTTATATGTCAATATACTGGGTTACAGAGTGCCCAGATTGAACATTACTTGAAGGGGCACTCATGAGGCATTATTAGATGAGATCAGCGATGAGCAAATGGTAGATGCAGTAGAGTAGATAGTCTTCTCCAATGTGCATGGGCAACATCTTAATCCACTGAGGGAATGAATAGAACAAAAAATGGAAGAAGAAAGGATTTGTCCCCTTCTTGCCTGTCTGCTTAAACTGGAACATCTCATTTTATTGTCTCCTGCCCTTAGATTTGGCTTTCCACCAAGCTCTCCAGATGTGGACTCGAACAATACCACCAGCTTCCCTGCATCTCTAGCTTACAGGGGGCAGATTATAGGACTTCTCAGACTCCATAATCATGTGATATATATATAGATGGATATAGATACAGATATAGATATAGATAGATATGGATGATATGTATGTAAATATAGATGATATGGATATAAATATATATATCTCCTATTGTATCCTATTAATTCTGTTTCTCTGGAGAACTCTAAAAAATGACTAAAATAAATCTTTAAAGATCTGACAAATAATCCCTGATTTTCTGACCTTCTCATTCTGGCCATCTCACTTCCCTCACTCTGGGCACTGACTTTTCCATTCTCCGTATTCTCAGTATTCTCCAGCGTATAGCTGGCCTGCAATTTCAAGTTTACACCATTAAAATTCCAGGTACACACAGATACTCTCTAGTTAGTTCTAAGTCTCAATTTCAAACTCTCAGAAGAGAATGACCAGATCATTTTGAGTCCACCATCAGGTTGTGGACATTTAATTAGCTAGGGCTGGTGGAGCTGCGAGGCTCATATTTATGGCTACCAGGGGCTTACTTCTTTAGCCAGGGGTGGGGTGGGGAATAGGGTCTGGAGGACAGAAAGCAGCACCAGGAGAAGGAGATGGGAGATACAGTCCCTGGCTAAGTAAACTGACCAAAGTTGTCTAAAACACCACGAATGCCAAAATATTCTTGGTAATCTAGAACACATATCTATTTGCTGTATTGACATACACTTGCTCCATCCTCATTGCCCACATTTCCTAATTTGCTGGCACTGTGGTAGTGACACAGAAAATAACACTGCAAATTTGTACTCAGACTAGTGGAGGAGTCAGGCTTCTAATAAGAAAATTACAACCAAGTGGGATAAACTCAGTGATAAAGGTAATCACAGGGTTCTGGGAAGGGCACAAAGGAGAACCAACTGAAATCAGGAGGTTGAAACAAGCCTTCCTGGAGTGATAACCCCAACCGTTCCCATCATTACAAATACAGTCTATTAACAAAAAGGCCCAGCCGTTGTGTTTTCAATAATTGGTAGAACATTCCTTTCATCTAGATGGGCTTTAATGAAAGCTAAATGTCTGGGCTTTATTTAAGTAAATTCACTGCCAACAACTTACAATTCTTGTTGTGGAGCTGAGGAATTGCCTTACATAACTAAAACTACCCCAGACTGCTCATATATCGAAGGCATTAATGTCTTAATCTGTAAACCTGGCTCATAATTCTTTAAGTTTATTTTTACTGCATAATTATACTTTGCTTATACATGTTGCAATAAAATTGTGGCGAGTGTGCAGATGCCATTCTTCTGCAATTCTTTTTTGTCTCAATCAGGTTATTATAGCTGGGTTTGGGAAGATTTATTACAATTGTAAATATGAATAAACTACAGTGGAGTTATGGAAATATCTCTATTTTCACAATAATTTACTCTAAGAACGATACATTCCACTATAATACAAAATAAAAAGTATGGTAAAACATCGCTCTGCCTTAAGGGCAGATATATTGTATGTCATATGTGCCTGATGTAAATAGAGGCTTCATTTCCAAATAGGTACCTCTTGGATGTTTTCTAGACTCACTAAATTAAAAGCTTGGGTTGAAGGTAAAGTTTAACCTGAAAGTGCACTTTACATAAAATGTCAATGAGCTACTGGGACAAGTGTTAGCAGAAAAACTGTTAAATGTACATATTGAGAACTGGTGTCTGTCTAACACTGATGATGAAAAAACACTAGAACACATGGTCTTTATTCTCACTGAAGCTCATTATATATAGCATTGAATAGCCCTAATTTATGATGTTTTCCCTCTTTTCTGCTTTCCTAAAAGATCTGGGCATTGTTTCAGGTGTTTCTTAGGCAATGTATAAGTACTCCTAGAAGCATGTGGGAAAATACCAGAAGATGTCTGGGTAATGTTACCAGATGAAAAATGCCACATAATCCTGAAATTGGACTTGATTTGAATAAATGGTGAGGGGACAGTTAAATAATTTAACTAGTTAATAAAATCAAAATTTTACTCTTTATATACTAATAGAAAATACTGGCTAGAAAGTAAAGTCTCTTCAAATAAAACCAGAGATTTTAAAGAAATGGAGACTTCAATGTTAAATTCCAAATTCCCTACACGTATTCATTTACGCTTCTGCTTTTCAGATAAATTTCGCCAGAACACTTTGGCGTATCCACCTGATGTTACCTTCTTCTACCTGTTCGGGTCCTTGCAAGTCATAATGTAGGAAAATTTGTAACTAATAAATTATTACTATCTGTTAATGTTCTTCTGTTTCCCACATCTCTATTTGAATGCTTACTTCATGTGAGTCTGTGTGCTCATGTTAAAACATGTATCCTGTCCCTAAGAAAGCGTCAGGATTAGCTTCTTAAATACCTGACTTCAGGTAAGGTGGACCACACCCACAAGAAGAAAATTTAGAGACTTTTAAAAATCGAATCATGATAAATCCTGTCATCATTTCCCTGATTCTCTCTAGGCTTTTCCCTAGAATCTCAAATTTTCTGGAAGGGTGTCTCCAGTCTCCTGCTTTAAAAGCCTTCCATTAATAATATATCTGATCTTTTATTTTTTGCAACCACCATCTTAACAGCTTATAAGACTCCCATCACACTTCCTATCAAAGATACTCTCCACAGGCCTAAGATCCAGGAGATGGGAGGACAATGGAGTTATTGTTAAATCCCTGTCTATAACTTAATTACATGTATTCTTGGTATCCATATCTCCCTTTATGGTGTGATCTTAATGCCTTTATTGCGAATATGTTGTTAAGGAATTTTGCTTTGATATGCATGAGAAATTTTGTTCTGTAATTTTCTTTTTTAAAAAATGTCCTTGTTCGTTTATGGTAATAAAATTATAAGGGCCATTACTGTTGTTCTCTATTTTGTTGGCTTCTATTCTTATGTTCTTTTACCATTTTGGATTACTTTGCTCTTTTTTCCCTCCTAGCTTTTAGAGTGGAATCTTAGAACATAAATCTTTCTTCTTTATTCATGTAAGGATTTAAAGCTACATATTTACTTCTAAGTATTTTTTTTGCTGCATTCTATAATCTTTGATGTTGTATTTTCATTCTCATTCAGTCAAAATCACTTTTTAAATTTCTTGTGTGAATTTTTTTTGACTTGTGGGTTATTTAGAAGTGTATAGTTTAATTTACAAATATTTGGGGTTTTATAAATATGTTATTAAATTTAAATTTAATGGTATTATGGATAAAAACCAAACTGTGATGTCAATTCTTTTAAATTGATTTAGATTTGTTTTGTGGCTCAGCATATAGTGTCTATCTTGTGAATATGCCATGCATACCTGAAAACGTGTATATAGTGTGCCAGGGTGTCTCAGTCGGTTGAGCTTCCGACTTCAGCTCAGGTCATGATGCAGTGGTCCTTGAGTTCAAGCCCCATGTCAGAGGCTGCTTTGGATCCTCTATCCTCCAGTCTCTGCCCCACCCCCGCTTGCACTTGGTCAAAAATAAACATTTTTTTTAAAGTGTATAGTATACAATTGTTGAGTATGGCGTCCTTTGAATATTGATTCCTGCTGGTTGATGGAGTTGTTTAGATCCTTTATATCTTTACTGATTTTTCCATCTAGAAGTTCTCTTAGATGCAGAAAGAAGGGATTTTGCTAGCATGATTATTCATTTATTTCTGTCAAACATTTTTTCATGCATCTTGAGTTTCTCTTGTTAGGCAGATACAAACTGTCTTGTGTTTCTGACAAACTGACCATTTAATTGTTATGAAACATCCTTTTTTTTTGCTTTAATCATGCAATTTACTTGGTCTTGAAGTCTATTTTAATTAATATTAATATAGCCATTCAAATCTTCTTATGCTTATACAATGTCTACACTATCATTTTTCATCCATTTATTTTCAACCTCTAAATGTCTTTATACTGAAAGAGCCGTATTATAAACAGCATATCATTGGAACTTCTATTTTATCCATTCTGTGATTCTCTTTTGTGTGGTTATTGTATTAATATATAATGTAATATTAATATGATTTGATTTCGGTTTATAAACTTTTGTTTGTCCCCTTTATCATTTCTCTTTCCTCTTTCTTATATTTTTTTGATTATTTGGATGTTTTTAGATTTGTAATTTATTTATCAATTGGCTTTTTAGTTACATTTCTTTGCATGAATATTTCAGGGTTTGTGCTAGGAATTGCAGTATGCCTTGTTAACTCCTCACAGTCCATTTATAGATAATATTATAGAACATCACATCAAATGTAAAATCTTGCAATATTTTAGGTACATTTACCTCAGCTCCACACTTCCCGTTATTGTCCTGTGTGTCACATCTGCGTACATTCTAAGCCTCTCAAGATAATGTTGTAAGTTTGGTTTAAAATAGTCACATGTATTTTAAAGAAATGAAGATATATTCTTACCATTTGCTATGTATTTCCTATTTCCTATGGTCTTCATTCATTACAAAAGATCTGAAATTTCATGTGCTGTTTTTTGTTTTTTGTTTTTTGTTTTGCCTTCAGCCTGAAAAAGTTCTCATTGCAGTGCAGGTTTGCTGGCAAAAACAAAAAACAAAACAAAACAAAAACAAAAACAAAAACTAACAACATTTACTTTTCGTTTTTTATAAAAATTCATTTATTTACCTTCATTTTCAAGGATATTTCCACTTGATATATAATGCTATATTGACTGTTTACTAGCCTCTATTATTTCTGATGAGAAGTCAGTGAGGTATAAGCAGCCTATGTGGTAGCTAATTAAGTGCCTGGCACCAAGTTTAGAGACACTACTTCCAGTCAAAAGAATCCAAAGAAGAGATAGTGATTTAAAAGAATGAAGGTGAGGAGAAGTTCTAGGGTAGACGAGTAAAGACCTGGACAGATGTTCTTCACAATAGAACAATTTAACTGTTCAAACTACAAATACAGAAACAATGATTCCAATCTCTAGAAATGGTCCTAAAGACACACAGAGCATGGAAACATTTATTCATGAAAGTCTACTCAATCTTGGTAAGGAAAGGGAGAGTCTGTGGCATTTGGGCCACTCTTTCCCTTCAACCCTCTATATTCTAGAAGCGCTGCTTCTAGCGTGTATAGTCAAGAAGACAGGAGTTTCCCTTCCTCCCAGCTCCCAGTCTAGGACTATAGCTTCAACCCAGAAGGGGCAGGCTGCTGGCCTTTCTCATGCTCCACCACTCCCATCCTCCAGAAGCTTTCCTTCCAGAGAAGCAGAGCAGACCCAGAGGACTGGGTCCCT
The DNA here is from genome assembly GCA_028646485.1 of Cryptoprocta ferox. Classification (NCBI taxonomy): domain Eukaryota; kingdom Metazoa; phylum Chordata; class Mammalia; order Carnivora; family Eupleridae; genus Cryptoprocta; species Cryptoprocta ferox. Next base: position 42,811,243 of record CM053568.1, read on the forward strand.
CTTCTCCCACCAGTCTCCACTGGTAGAAAAAAAGGTCACCAGGCACAGCAGGCCTATGCTATTGTAGAAACTGGAACCCTCCTACACTACTGGTGAAATTTTAAAATAGTGTAACCCCTTTGGAAAATAGTCTAGTAGTTTCTCAAGAGGTTTAATATAGTTACCATAAGACACAGCAACTGCACTCCTGAGTATATACCCACAAAAGTGAAAACATACATTCACACAACAATTTGTACACCAACATTCATAGCAGCATTCATAATAGCCAAAAAGTGTAAACAACCAAAATGTCTATCAGCTGATAAACAGATAAATAAAATGTGGTATGTCCATACAGTGGGATACTATTTGGCAATACAAATACACGATATAAGCTATAACATGGATGAGCATTGAAGTATTATGCTAAGTGAAAGAAGGAAGTCACATAGGCCACATGCTTTATGATTCCATTTATATGAAATATCAAAAATAGTTGAATTTAAACACAAAGAAAGTAGATTGGTAGTTGCATAGGACTGGAAGGCTAGTGCACAGGGAAGAATCAGGATTGACTGCTACTGGGTATGGAGTTTCTTTCAAGGGAAACAAAATATTCAAAAGTTAATGATTGCAGGGATAGTTGTGAATAGAAGAAATTTAGTTGTGTACTTAAAATGGTGATTTTATGTATGTGAATTAGATCTATGTAAAACTTAAAAGTGGTGCACACCCTCTATTTTCAAACACGTAAAAGAAATGGAAAGAAGAAAGCTGACTGACATTTTATGTCCCAATCTTCAAGACAGATTCAATTTCAGAGACAGCCTGTGATTCTTTGCACAGGATAGGAAATATTAAGCAGTGAGCATTTATTGAGTGTATATTGAATGTTCAATTCTGTCTAAGCACTGTGGAGGATACAGGAAAATCTAGATGTAAGCCATAAGCTCATCCAACTATATGTTTTATCTACATGACTGGAAATACCCAGATGGTGAAAGCTACTTTTGAAAATATAAATGCTTAGATAAAATCATTTTCCCTTTAAGTCTCTCCCTCCATTCTGTTCTCTGCCTGTCAACATTTTACACTGACATTCAATTAACTGTATTGCAAAGTCCTGCTTGGTAAGCAAGAATGTTGACTTCATTCCTCTAATTCCTCCATTCACATGGAGTATCCTCCAAGACAAATCATGTTCTGGGTCAAGAAAACACATCCTAACAAATTTAAAAACACTAAAACCACACAAAGTATTTTCTCTAGGCACAGTGGAGTTAACCTGGAAATCAAAACCAGGAAGATAGTAAGAAAAATCCTGGTATTTTTAGATTAAACAACATACTTATAAATGAGTCGAAAGGTGTCAAGATAATTTTTAAGTCAAATTAAGTGAAGATGGAAAGAATGCACCAAAAATTGTAGAATACAGCATAGACAGTTATTAGAGGGAAATTTATAGCATTCAATTCATTTATTAAAAAAAAGATGAAAGTTCCAAAATCAGTAAATTAAGCTACTATCTTAGAACACAAGAGGGGAACAAAAAAAGCAAACAGAAGAAAATAAATAATACAAATTAAAGGAGAAAAAAAATGAAATTTAAAGTACAAATACTAATACTATAAAGTCAATAAAACCAAAATCAGTTTCTTTGGAAAGAGCAATAAAATTGATCATACTCTATCCCAACTAGCCAAGAAAAAATTATTATTAAAATAAAATAAAAGAATCAAGGCACAAATCTTATACCTTTTACAAAAGCTAACTAGAAATAAATCCTCTCCTAAATTAAAAATGCAAACCAGTATAAATTCTAGAAAATAACAAAGGAGAATATCTAGGTAACCTTCATCTCTACATGACTTTTTATCAGATACAACATAAAAAGTAAAATCCATGAAAGAGAAAGTGATATGTTGGACTCCATTAAAATTAAAACCATCTGCTCTGAAAAGTCACTGTTAAGACAATGAAAAGACAGGCACAAGCTCAGAGAAAACATTTGTCAACATATATCTGATAAAGAATTTGTGTCTAATATACACAAATAACTCTTAAAACTCAACAATAAGGGAATCTACAATCCAACTTAAAAAGAACAAAGAGTATGAATATGCTTCAGTAAAGAAGCTACCTAGATGGCAAATAAGCTTATGAAAAAATGCTCAGCATCATTTGTTATTAGAGATTTGTGAATTGAAAGAAAATGAAATACCACTACATACCTATTACAGTGGCTAAAAACTAAAACCTGACAATACCAAATGTTGACAAGGATGTGAAGCAGCAGAAACTTTCATTCATTGATAATGGAAATGCAAAATGGTACCATCACTTTGGTAGATAGTTTGGCAGTGTCTTACGAAACTAGACTATCATATGATTCAGAATTTGTGATCTTAGGTATTTATTCAATTTACTTCAAAAGTTATACATACACAAAAACATGATCACTTTTTTATAGCAGATTTAATCATAATTACTTAAATTGAAGCAACTAAGATGTCTTTCAATAGGCAAATGCATTAAAAAAAACAAAAACAGCGTCAACAACAGTAACAACAAACTACAGTGCATCCACACAGGTGAATATTTTTCTGATAAAAATGACATATCACGTCACAAAAAGATCTAGAAGAACTTCAAATGTATATTGGTAAGTCTGAAAAGGCTATATACTATGTAATTCCAAATATTTGGCATCCTGGAAAAGGCAGAACTAGAAAGACAGTAAAAATATCAGTGGTGCCCAGGAATTGGGTGGATAAATAGTTGAAACATGGAAAAATTTTAGGATGAGAATATTTTTAATGATACTCATGGGAGACACATAAGATGTTGTTAGAACCCATAGAACTGTACACTGGATAGAAACAAGGCAGAACTAAACTGTGGGACTCAATATTGATCCCTCCTGATGGTTCTGATCCAAAACTTACAAATAAGAAAGTTCTACAGAATGATAGCTTAAATAATAAGGTTATAAACAATAGTGGGTATACAATAAGGATGACTTCTGAGAAGTCTTCATCTTTGTTAAATTTTATATCACAGTGATTTGATACCACTGTTTCAGTTACTTGAACACTATTCTTCTATGGAGAAAAAAGATAAGCATTTTTTCCTCTTTATAAGACATGGTTTTATTATTTGCACAAGCATGAATTATTTTGTCTAATTACTGCCAGAAGAAGGACTATAGATCATTGATTATAAAACTAATCATGATTTTTGGCAGCCATTCCCCAAATTTTGACTGCTTTATGGCTAATAATCTTTATAGAGCAAAGAGAAGAAAAAAAAGCACAGTAGGCTGGGACAAAAAGCCATATGCACTCGATTGACCCTTGAGGATGTAATTCTAATGCAGGATAACAAATGGGTCTCATTATAATAATAATCATAGAATGTGCGATTAAAAATTGGAAGAGAGCTAAAGAAATATATAACCCAAGCACTGACAAATAACAATCAACTTACATCCCCAATACAAATGTAGTGTTGAACAGAATTTTGAGTCTACATCCCAGAAGGAAGGAGCTTTGTAACGGATCAGGTATTTCTGTTAGATGCTCTGGAAAGAGGAGCAGTCCCTTGGACTTCTAACATACCCTGCATGATGTTACCTAATACCTCATTTTACTGATTAGGAAACCGTACAGATCAACCATACATCTCACCTAAACTCAGAGTTCTAGCAGAGTTCTCTTTCTACAGAATCTAGCAGTTGTTATTTAAGATTCAGCTGATAAATATCCAGGGCCAGGTTCTCTAGTGCCTTTAAATACCCTGTCTTACAACCCAGGTCAGGGTCCACTTTGTACTTAAAAGGGCAGAGAGTAGGCAAAAGCTGAATGCACAAGTCCTAAATCCCTGAATGGTCCATAAGTCCTTTTGTTTCTCCAAATGCAGGAGTGCATGCTCCTATACACGGCTCTTTAAAAAGCAGATTCAATGGCAGAAGTGAGATCTAAGGAAAAGGGGGGAATTGGCATTCATTTAACAACTACTTGGGACTGAAAGTAGGCTAGGATCTCCACATATATCTCATATATCTCTCACAAAACAGCAAAAAGTGACATTATTAAAAAATCTGAGGCATTTTTCACAAAGCATTACAGACTAAAAAAATGTCAAAATTGATTTGGACTCAGATGAGTTAAGTCCAAAGACTGTGTTCTTTTTACTTCATGTTAGTACCTTCCTGACAATGGGCAGAGACACTTTGTTAATCATTCTCACGTATGGTATGAAGAGGTAAAACTCGTATACATAGCTTTCTGCTTTCAATATAGTACATATAAACAAATGGGAGCAATTATGGGGGAAATGACAGAAAAAAAGATGAATGAAAGAAACAGAGACTTGTAAAGAATCAAACAGTTCACAGTTCTGTGAAACTATAATATATATAAATATATAAAAGCATTATCTTTATTCTTAAGAGATACCAGTTCAGAAACAACAAAGAAAGAACACATAGTCATTCTGTTCCTCAGTATAGTTTGGGATGAATCAGTATCATTACTATTGACTTTTCAATTCAAGAAACATTTAAATGGTCTTTAATCTGCAATCTCTACTAAGTGCAAAGAGTTCAAGCTTTGAAGATTTAGAAATTAGAAAAATAAATACATTTTTGGTATGATGTCATCAGCAAAATAATGATTGCGGGAATAGAATAAATAACTTGATATTTGTAATTTGTCTTATTAATAAGTTGTGAAATAAGTAGACTTCTTTTGTTCAAATGCTTGTCAATTAGTTACATAGGAAATAAAGGGAAATGCTCCTTCAGCTACTTATTTACGTGGTATGAAAATATTGTCTAAAAACCAGCATAAAGGTATGAGAAATTATCTGTTCCCTCATCTCACAACTTTGGAGCTGATGATTATACTCTATTTCTGGGTTAAATAGACCTGTACACCAAAGTTCTTGCTTAATTTCTGAACATGTGTTTCTCTTAAAAAGCTTTCTATCTGCCAACTTACCACCTTGATAACATGCTAAATAAAGCAAAAACTTCAGATAACTCATTTAGGCTCATTTTTCCCCTATTTTTTTTGGTCTATTTCTCAACTTTTCTGAATTTACTTTCTCCTTTTCTATATATTTTTAGAGTTCTCTTTACAAGCAGTTCATTCTCAACTGTCTGGGATTTATTCCAGAAAGCCCTTGGTTGGAATTCTTTTGATTCTTGGTGTCTGTATATGTAAAATGAGATAAATTATTTCCTCCTTAAGGATAATGTTTAAATGAAAAACAATAATGCCTCTGGCACATAGTAAGTGCTCACACTGGCTCACCAGTGAAATTCTAGAGGGAAGGGGTCAGGCTTTATTTTTTAGCTCAGTATTTGTCCTATAGAACTTGTTAAATGAATGTTGAAAAAATAGATAAGGACACAGGTTGAAAATTTTAAATAAACAAAAACAGGGGTGCCTGGGTGGCTCGGTTGGTTAAGCATCTGTGTTCGGCTCAGGTCATGATCTCACAATTTGTGAGTTCAAGACCCATATCAGACTCTGTGCTGACATCTCAGAGCCTGGAGACTGCTTTGGATTATGGGTCTCCCTCTCTCTGCTCATGTTCTGGTCTCTCTCTCTCTCTCTCTGTCTCTCTCAAAAATAAATAAACATAAAAATGTTTAATAAGAAAATTAAAAAATAAAATAAAAACATAAGCAAATGTCTTACTTTCCTGCATGTTATAGTAGAGAAGGTAAAAGAAAAATATGCAATAAAATAACTTCAATATAGAAACATGGACAAGATGACAGAAGCATGCATTAAAGTGCTATAAAACAGACATATAAAACATTATAATAAATCACATTTTCAATATTGCTTCAGTTGGAATCTCCCATGCAAAGATGCATACAGAATGGTGAAGGGTCCTTCAGGGATTTGTGTATGCTCCTGAAGCCTTGAAATTCTTACAAGGACAAATTATCAGGAAGGGATGATTCAGCGTGTATTTGTGGAGAGGGGAGATATGAGAATCTCACCCAGGCTCTCTTATGCTGATATGCTCCCTATACTTCCCAATGATTCCTCAGATTAAGTGCACTGAGAAGGCCATGTCATCACTGAGAAGGCCATGTGTATCAGTCATATTTTTACAAAAATGTAATTAGGTAACTTGTTATGAAATCAGAGGTAGGAAGGGTTAATGCTCTCTTTGGATAATCTTTCTCTAATCACAGGAAGAGAACTATTCTAAGAGTAATATCCTCACTTCATTTGTTATGAACATCCGCCCTGAATTTCTCAACTCTCTTTTTAGAGGGAACATGATGGGGCCTCCTTAAAATAGGGAATAACACATCCTCTTCCTTAGGGCTATAGTGTAAAACATTTCAGTGTCAGGGAAGAAGGAGCTTTAAAAAAAAACAAAACTTCTTCCTCTTGTACTTTTTTATACATTTCCCTTTCTGGAATAATTATCATGGGGTGGTAAGACTTTGGGATTTGGCGAGACATAGACTTTTCAGTGCCGAAGTTCTGGAAAATACCAAAAGAGGGACATGGCCTAGGGAAAACAGAGTGTTAAGGATGTAAAAAGGTGAAATGGTTCTAGGCTTAGAATAATGAAGGGCAGAAGAGCTAACAGAGATTCAGGATTATAATTCAATCAGGAATATGAAATGTAAATTTTGCTGCTGTAGCTCATTTTGTTTCATAGATCATAGGGTGGATGGATATTGGGCTTCAAGAGGAAGCTATTTGGCTGAAGTGAGGGAAGTTAAGGCTTACTTTTACCACTACTTTTAGAGCCATCACCACAAACTTCTCAGGTAGCAAGAGATAACTATCAGAATTTTGGATTCTCTGTGCTCCCAGACCCCACTTCCCAAGACAGAGAATGTATACTCAGCCTCTCTGAGGAAGTAGGTGTTTATTCCCTAAAATAAGCAAGTGGTGTTAGCCACTTTGATGGAAGGTCAGCAGAACAGTCCCAGATATAAGACTCCATGAGCCAATGATCCACCTTGATAATTCCCCCTGCCTTTTCTAATGTGGTATTTACTACTGGGAAAGCTGGGGCGGGGTGGGGTGGGGGGCAATATTCCAAAGTAATTCACCATTGTGCTTCATAGAGTTTCTTTCTTTCCGCTTATACTATTCTCATTTCCTATACCATCAGATAAGGGAGAGAGGAAAGGAAGAAAATAGAGAAAAACAGGGAAACATATTTACTTTGTACCAGTAGCAATACCAGTATTGTCTTCGCTTTTCACAGCAAACACGCAAAATTTTACTTGATCCCACTTTACAAAAGAGAACACTGAGACTCAGAGATAAGAAAGAAGTAACTTAGTTTAGCTGACTCAGTCAAAATTCAAAACCTGGATTCTGACTTCAAAGACTGTGAATTTATTTTACCACTCTCTGAGATATTCAAAATATTTAAGCATTTTAGTACGAAAGATATTTAAGGTACAAGTCTTGAAAAGTGTAATCTGAGGCACAGAGTCTCACTTTACCTAATTTATCCTGATTTACATTACTGCCTGTTTTTGGCAGGTCCTTGTACTTTCATTTCCAATTTGGTGCCTCTTCTAAGGCCCAAATAGTTTAAATTGGGGATTATTATTCTGTCTTGTCGTCTGTAGGAACTCTTATTTTAAAGTCATATGTTCCATATGAGGGCCGTTTTTCTAACTTCCTCAGGGAAGTGATCAAAACTCTCAATCTTGCTCATTAGCCCTTTGTTATCTCTGCTCCTTAAGTGTCTTTACTCTTCTGTCTCCAGAGTCAAACATGGATATTTCTCTTCTTAGGTTAGCAACTGAAATTGTAATTTAGGTCATAATTAGAAAACACTATGAGATTAAATTATATTAGATTGCAGCCATAACCTTTTTTCAGACATACTCAACTTTCACAGACTGGCACCTATGCATGGCTATTCTTACCAAGCTCAAAGTCTAGAAGGACCTTGCTTCTTGGCATGCATGAGCAGAGTCTGGTTAAGAGAATTCCCATGCCTTGTGTATGTTCTATATATTGTCCCTTTCTTTCTTCACTGAGCTAACAACTCTTGGTCTCTGTCTCTCTCTTGCTCTAACTCCAAAGGTAATACCAACTCTACAAAACAGGGCCATGTACAACCCAATTTGGAAGTGTCATAGGGCCTTGGAGTATTGAATTAATGTTACTTGATAATGATTTTAAAGCATTCAAATATGTAACACTTCAAGCATAAACACCAAGTGTGATCGTGTTTCCTATGACTGACATTTTCCCTCCATAGATGATGATTATTGTAACAAGCTGTTGCCCTATGAGTATTTTTCTTTTGTAACATATGTTCATTAACAGCAGAGGGCGTAGAAAATATGCATAAATGAACGTAGAGGGCATAAAATGTGAGCAAATTGTAAAAGAGAGTCCACACATGGTTCTCACTATTCCTATTGCTGTTTCTAGCTAAATAAGTGATGGTAATTTGACCCAATTTTTTGTCCTCATACTAAATAGTATTTTCCACTGCATTTTGAAAGAGTGAGGAAGATTTGGGAACCAGGGTGGAATTGCCATGGAAACTGCAGCCACACTCAGCCAATAAAAAGCTTCCAACATGCTCCTTCAACTTCACTCCATTCCAAATTTAGTAATTTAAAACACCTGTTCTCTAGCACATGATTACTGTGATTTAATGGGGGTTTATTAGAGCTGTAAATAGGATGGATTTTTTTTATGAAGGTGTTGACTATTGGTGTGCATATCTATTTTTGAAAAGGGTAAAAATTCTTTCCAGCTGATATTTTCAGATCTATGAAATTCTTATTCTCTTATATTTGGTGATTTTAAAAGGTAGAATGAGATGCAAAAGCATCCTGGATCTTATTTTATGGATACACTTATCAATAAGGCTACATTCACTACTATATTCCATTAAAAAAATTTTTTTAGACTGAATCCCAAGTACACGTAGGGCATTAGATGGCCATGGGCTGACAACGAGAGATGAATCCTTCTGGAGTCTGCTGTGACTTCATCCATTTCTTACCTCTAATCTCTACCCCTGTCTTGGTAGTCAGAATGCATGTGTATATTTGCTTTTATGTTTTACATACATTTAAAACCCGAGATTGTAGGATGCGTTTTCTCTTATGAAATGCAAAGATTACTTTTATTTTTATCGTTTTTTTTAATGTTTATTTGTTTTGAGAGAGAGCATGCTCAAGAGAGTGCACACATGAGCAGGAGAGGGGCAGTGAGAGAGGGAGAGAGAGAATCCCAAGCAGGCTCTGCTCAGTCCGTGTGTAGTGCAAAGCAAGGGTTGATCTCACAAACCATTGGATCATGACCTGAGCAAAAATCAAGAGTCACTGAGCCACTCAGGTGCCCCAATTTAATTGTTTTTGATGTTAGTTTAAATGCTAATGTTTTGCAAAGGCCAGCTAATTGTTTTGCAACTATTTGCCTTACTTTATAAAACTCACCAGTGGCGTTAGTGGGGAGGGAGGGTATAATTTGTTTGCTTTTGCAAAATATTTTAATGAAAAAATACCCCTTCCATGTGATAGAAGCAGTTCAAGGATATAAATACATGGGAATATTCTGAAATTAATAACTTTTAATAAAGTTATAAGACTGGAAATATGCCCAGAAAAAACATGTAAAAATATATTTGATACTCATACAAATTAAGGCTGCGTTTATTTTAATACTATAAGTAGCAATGTAATTATTATGATTCCTCCAAAATACAGAAAAAGAGGATAAATTATAAACCTTAAAAATGTTACAGAAATTTCGGGGTACCTGGCTGGCTCAGTTGGTACAGCAAGTGACTCTCAATCTTGGGGTTGTAAATTTGAGCCCCACTTTGGGCATTGAGATTATTTAAAAAAATAAAAAGGAAAAGTTATGGAAATTTAGAAAATATGGTCTAATATATAAAGAATGCAATAAAAATAATTGCATTTATAATAGGACCACAGACACTGAAAAATGATTGCTGTGTATGTGTATATTAATGATCCACTTAGCTATATAAAATAGGATTGTCCTTTGACATGCCTCATAGGCAAGTTACAGTATAAAACTAGCTCATTTTTATCCTTAGCAAAGACTTAAAAAGTAAATGTTCATAAAAAATAAATAAGTTAAAAAATTGAATTGCATTTATAAAGTCTGAGATGCAAGACCAATATATTTAGTATATTCAGAATTTCTGGAGAGAAAATAATGACTTTTCATGAATAAGAATATTATCTAAAATATTATTTCTATATTTTTGTGTGGCATATGAAAACATGCAATAAAATATACTGCAAAAACTTCCAGGCCTTTACAAATACTTTCACTGAAACTTTTTTGACAATCTAATTGTTGACTGCAGGGACTAGGAGAATGACTAAGATTTTTTTATCATGACTATTTTCTTTTTTTTTAAATGTTTATTTATTTTTCAGAGAGGGGGGAGGGATGGGCAGACAGAGAGGGAGACACAGAATCTGAAGCAGGCTCCAGGCTCCAAGCTGTCAGCACAGAGGTCGATGTAGGGCTTGAACTCATGAAGCATGAGATTATGACCTGACCCAAAGTCGGCTGCTTAACTGACTGAGCCACTCAGATGTCCCATGACTATTTTCTTCTTAAATAAAATAGGCTATTATTTCCTCAAGATAGCCATTCTTGATCAACCCTTTTGATGTATCTATTCATGGTCCCTATTCTAGAAGCCCGTTTCTAAGTTATTTCCATATTCTGTTATCAAGAATGTATCTTTTTAAAACATTGCCATGGCATCCAACTAACTAATCATTCATTCATTCATCTCTCCATACATCTAACAAATACATTTTTAATGGATATTATGTGCCAATGCACTGTGCTTATTAGCCCTATGGATATAAAGGTGAGGAAGAAGAAAAGCCCACAGGTGGCTCAAGAGAAATTGGTTTCAATTTTAATAAAGATTAATTAGAAAACTGTTGGTATTCTTCTCTAAGAGACTGTATTTATTTTGGGGGGGTGATCTTGTGCTTATACAGGTATTTCTAATTATCAAGCAATCAGCAGTTGAAAAGGATTATTAAAAGAAGGTGTCTTTATATACTGAAGACCTGTATCGGGATGAAACACGCATTGTACATTTTCATGTTATGTTTACGTACTCCATAACTTTTCGTCCCCATATTTCAAGCTGAGAAAAGAGAGGATTGGTTCATTGACAAGTCTAGGTTATCAAACAATAGAATATCTTCTTTCCTTTTGTGTTCCTATTACATATGGTCCTTTTCTTAATTTTATTTTACTAGCAAATGTTTTGATAGATTAAAAAAAACTATATTGAGGTACCATGTATTTTGAGAAATAAAATTCTGATAGTCCTTTCTATATATTAGCATTAGGTCAGTTCATTTAAATATTAATTTTGTGGCACTTGGCATATAAAGAGAGAGATAAAGATGAAATATATTTTGAGAGGAATTCCATAGCCATATGATGAAAACAGAACATTAGTCTATATTCTATTGTCAAAGGTACTAGGCACTACCTTTTATGATTTTTGAATATTATACATAAAAAATACATTTCACAAAACAATTCAACATGCATACATCTCTATGAATATGTGTGAACATAGAAATATATGTTTATTGGGTGCCTGGTTGGTCTGACTCTTGATTTTGGCTCAGGTCATGATCTCATGGCTTGTGAGTTTTTGCCCTGCATCAGGCTCTGTGTTGACAGCACGGAGCCTGCTTGGGATTCTCTCTCTCCCTCTCTCTCTTCCCCTCCCCCTCTCATGCTGTCTCTCTCTCTCTCTCTCTTAAAATTAATAAATAAACTTTAAATTTATATATTTACATATATATGCACATATATAAAATCAGTAACAAATTAATAAATTTCCCAAAACTATGCTTACTCTCACTATGATAAACTCTGATATTTTGATATTTTCTATTTCTAAGTATCATAATTAATTAAAATATGCTTACTGAGACCCACTAAACAAATGTAATACCCTAGTAAAGATCTATAGTTTGGAAAACACTGGCCTAAAGTATGACTGCTACCCAGTCTCTCTTAACAAAAATTTCAGGTACAAACAACCCTGAGTGTTTCTTAACTTTTAGAGCACGTCTTCATACTAGGTCAATTGTATCATGGGAATACTGCCATGTGAATATTTCAGGAATCAATTTTCAGATCCTCAGCTTTCTTAATGTTCTTTTCTAAATTTGATTTGTCTGATAACAGGCATAAGATGATCCCTCTTTTTCCTTCCAAATATTCTTTTGCCCATTTTTAAAAAGTAAGACAAAACCCTTCAAAGAGCATGAATCATGCATTGCCCAAATTAAAGACCCCCCCCCCATTCCAACACACATACACTGAAACATGTATGTTGGTTTAGGAAGACACTTTTAATGGTCTTATGTGGTTAAAGTATATTATAAATTGAGTGCTGAGATCACATATTGTCAAAGAATGAATTACTCTTAGGAATGTTTATAGAAGACAAAGCTTCATCTTAATGTAGAATTTTTCGTGATGTATATGCAGGATATACTGATTCCACTGATAAAATTAAGGCTCTGCCACAATCTCTATCATCCAACCCTAAATTTTTAAAATAATATATACTATTATTTTTAAATTTTCCTATGATGAAATATACTATTAAAATTCTTGTGGCTTCAATTTCATTAACAAAGCATAATCAATGATTTCCAAGAATATAAGTATATTACACATTTTGATAATTATTAAATATAAAAAGATAATTTGTAGAAAAATGACTTCTTAATGAGATATACTGAACTTTATATAACTTCATTATCAATATATGAATATTATTTATTGGTGGAATGAAACAGATTTGAATGGAATCAAGTCTATTCCACCTACTCATTTTATTTATTTTTTAAATGTTTATTTATTTATTTTTAGAGAGAGAGAGAAAATGTGCACACGCTTAATGGGGGGGAGCAGAGAGAGAGGGAGAGGGAATCCCAAGCAGGCTCCACATAGTCAGCAGAGAGCCCAATGAGGCACCTGATCTCAGGAACTCTGTGAGATCATGACCTGAGCTGAAATCAAGCGTCGGTTGCTTCACCAGCTGAGCCACCCAGGCACCCTTCCACTTTCTCATTTTAATAAGAGCATTAACATATTATTTTCATAAAAACTTAGATAGTAATATAAAAAGCAAATGGAGAGAGACTCTCTTAAAATAACTGCTAGGCTGCTCTGATTTTGAATACAGTCTGAAGTACATAACACAATATGTCATAAAAATAATTTTTAATGACCTTTCATCTGACTACACTAATAGACAATGAAATTTTTTGAAGCAATGGATTGTAAACCACTTTGCTTACATAAAAATACGTTAGCCATGAAGTTCACTCATTTTCTTAATTTGGCAGAAATATTCTAAAAAGGATTAATCAGCCTGCTATTATTAGGAACATCTTTTTTATGCATAAACTGTTCAGAAAGGGTTAAAGTTGTAATTTAAATACATTTTTCCATAAAATTATTTTTTATTTAATTCTTTAACTCATCTTATTCTTAAAATGTTTTTCTAAATCCTAGAGCTGAAGATTATGCTCATTTTTCCCAATTGGCACAATCAATTCTGTTGTCAAAACATCAGTTATTTCAGACTTGTTTTCTATTAGAAACAGTCTAACAAGATTTTTCATTGAAAAAATATGTTAGTGCATGTTTTGAAGCATATTTAAAGAAAAATCTACTGAAAATAAAGTATAACATGCTTCATGGAAGACAATGAAAATCCGTGAAATCAAGACCTAAACAAGGTAAATCTAATATAATTATATCTATATTTAAAGAGGAAGAACTTTTTTTCATTGCTTTAATTGTAATGCCATAAATTCCTTTATGTATATCATATTAGCTGCAAACCCCAAATTTTCATATGTTGTATTTTTGTTTTAAATTTCAAATTATTCTTAAATGCCTATTGTCATAAAATCATTGATTTATTGGGGATTTGGGAAAATGTTTCTAAATTCCTAATCATATGGAGATTTTGTATGTTTGTTTATGCTATTGGTTCCTATGTCTGTTGTGCTGTCATCAGAAACATAGTCTACTTCAAACCTTTGGAATTTCAAAGGTTGGCTTTATGATCCAGCATAGAGTAATTTCTTTTGTTGTTATAAATACTCTATGTATGCTTTTATGTGTATTCTGTGTTGACTGTGTATAATGGTCTACATACATCCATTAGGGCATTCATTAACCATGTTATTTAATCTTGTATATGCTTACTGATTTTTGCCTATGGATTCAAAAATTACTGAGAAGAGCTGTTAAAGATATTTCTCACTATAATTCTGGATATTTTCTCTTTTCCCTGTCAATTTTATTTGTATATTATAGTTATTTTAATAAATATATATACATTTAAAATAGACATCTTCCAGATTAACTGAGGTATTTAACTTATGAATTTGTTATAAATTTATTTTAACATCTATTTTGTGTGATATTAATACAAGTATGTAAATTTGATTTGGAAAGGGTTCACCTGGCTTATATTTTACTATCTTCTAGGCTTTTAATTTTTTTGGTATTCTTTTATTTTAATTATATTTGTTGTAAGACCATGAAGTGAGCTTTTGTTTCTGAATCTGCTCACTTTTCAAGGGGGAACACTTAGCCCATTTACATTTTATTTAACGGCAGTTATTTTGTGGTTTAAATCATCCACCTTAAATGCCTTTCTCTTTGTTCTGCCTATTATATGTTCCTTTTTTCTTCCTTTCCTGATTGTGATTGATGATCTTTTATTTATTTGGATTTCCTATGTAAGTTTGTTGAAGACTCAGTTCTAGAGATACAAACTTAAATCCTTGATTTATCAAATTCTGGTATTAATTTATAATTTTGCCTTCTTTCCAAAGGAAAATTTAGGGACCTTAGAAAATTCTAATTTTATTTAACTATGCACAATTCATTAAATATGTAAGAAGATATAACTGTGATTATTTTTTAAAATCCATGTTCTTTTAAAGTTATGTACATAATTACCTTTGCATTCCTATTTATTTCCTTCCTATATATTTCTTATTATGTGTCTCTTTTCCATTTGAATCCATTTTCCTTAAGACTAAAGCTCAACTATAAGTATTTATTTTTATTTAACTTTCTATTTGTTTCACTGATAATGAAATAAACAAATAAATATGTACTTATTTATTTTTCTCTCATTTTTAGAAGGTATTTTCACTTAGTATGTAATTCTATGTTGGCAAATATTTTCTTTGGCTTTCATGGTTGCAAGTGTAAAGTAATTTATAAAAATAACCTGATTATCCTTGAAAATAATCTCTTTATTTTTTTCTGGCTGATTATAAGGTTCCCTCTATCCATCTGCATCCCTCAAATGTCTTTAGATTACAGTACTTTTACTATAATGTTTGTAGGTGTGAATTTTTTCTTATGTATCTTTCTTGAAGATTATTGAGCATTTTGAATCGTGAATGATATCCATCAATTTTACAATGTTTTTATATCTCTTGTCTCTTTATATATAACATCTTTCCCATTCTCTCTTGTTGTCCTTTTGAAACTCTAATCAAAGAAGCCTTAGACCTTACTAATATATTTTTTGTATTCTCTCTTCTATATTATTTCCCCAGGTTTCATGTATGAAATAGGTTCTTTTGTCTAATCTGCTGTGAAATCTATTCATTGGGTTCTAGATTGAGGTTATTACACTTTTTCAAAAGAAGTTTATTTATTTTGAGAGAGGTGGGGGGTGGGGGAGATACCCAAGTAGGCTCCCCGCTGACTGTAAAGAATCCTACACAGGGCTCAATCTCATGAACGGTGAGATCATGACCTGAGCTGAAATCAAGAGTCAGATGCTTAACCAAAGGAGCCACTGAGGTCTCCTTGGGTTATTATACTTTTAATGTTTAGAATTTCTAGATTATTTTCCTCAATTCTTTAATAATACCTTTCATAATTTCCAGTTTTCTACTAAAATTTTCAATGATGTCAGCTATTATTTCTATGAATATATTAACTATACCTGCTTTACTGTCTATAACAGTAATTTCACCATTTCTAATATACATGAAGGTCTGTTTCTGTGATCTGTTATCTGTGCTGGTTCTCACTGCTATCGTTTTATCTCTTCATAGGCCTAGATATTCTTGAAGTTATAGGAAAATGTATTTCAAAAAAAAAAAAGTAATGTGAAGCCTAGGGTGATGCTATTTCCCCTCATATAAATATATATGAAGTTCTGTTTTATTCTACACACACACCTAAGAGCATTAGCAATCTGCAATCATGTAAATGTCAAGTCCTGAGATTATTCTAGGCCATCCAAATGAATCAAAGAACAGTCACAATTCACCTAAAGGTTCATTTATTTTCAATGGGCATTAACTTCTGTAGCCTTTCAAGTTTACAACACTAGGGTCCTATCATTTGTAAGCTTGGGACAGTTTTCAGAAGACTCCTAGACACTTTCTCCGTCTCAGCTTTTTTTTTTTTTTTTTTTTTTTTTTTTACATTTATTTATTTTTGAGAGACAGAGAGAGACAGAACGTGAACAGGGGAGGGACAGAGAGAGAGGGAGACACAGAATCTGAAGTAGGCTCCAGGCTCTGAGCAAGCGGTCAGCACAGCGCCGACAAGGGGCTCGAACCCACGAACCCTTAGATCATGACCTGAACCGAAGTCGGACACTCAACCGACTGAGCCCACCAGGTGCCCTTTACCTTGCTTTTTTGTTTAAATCAGAAAATCTTACCCATTAATAATTTTAATGGCTGTCGTGCTCTTTGTACTTCTTTTTTGTACTTCCTTCTTCCCCAAGATAATGGCACAATATTCACTCATGCTCCTAGTTTCTTAGTAGTTCAAATTGTTGTAACAAAATGCCAGAGACAAGGTGGCTTAAACCACAGAAATTTATTTCTCACAGTTCTAGAGCTTGGACAGTCCAAGACAACTTACTGGCCGATTCATCATCTAGTAAGGGCCCACTTCCTGGTTTTCAGATAACTGTCTTTGGTATCCTCACATAGCAGAGAGCTCACTCTCCCAGTCTTCTTAAAAATCCCATCATGAGGGCTCTGGCCTTATGATTTCATATAAACCTAATCATTTCCCAAAGGCCCCATCTCCAGATACCATCGCATTGAGGACTAGGGTTTCAACACATGAATTTGGTAGTATGGGAGACATTTAGTCCACACCACCTTGCAACTATTATGCTTCTAGGAAAATGTGTTTATATTTTCTTAAGTGCTCTTAGTTATTATACTTTATGGATCATGAAGGTTGATTCAAATAGCCTAATTACTACTACAAAAGTAAATCTACCCTCAAGAGACTTTATTCCACTTCTGGGCATCTTCATGGAGAACATCATTCTTTTCAGGCTTCTTCAGTGTAAGGATGGATTGCCTTATTTGTATATCCCTCAAGATGCCTTTATGTATGTATCTTGTAAGGTAATATATCTAACATTAAAATAATAAATATTATGATGAAAAATCTGAATAGAAATGGAAAAAAACACTTGCAGTCATACCACCAAGAAATAACAATTATTAGCATACTGTAATTTATTATGTTAGCATTTTCTGCACATTTCTATACACATTCGCCCTTTTAAGTATGGGTTTTTAAATCACGGATGCTTTCTTCTTTAAAATATCAGGATTTTTTTTTCATGTCATTAATATTATCCTATAATCTACATTGGAATAACTACAAAATATGTCATTTCATGAATGTACCATCAATCAATCCTACTTGTTAAATATTTAGATATTTAGAGCTTTTAAAACGTGTTACAATTGTGTGTGTGTTGTGCTGATTTCTAATTATTTCATATTTATTTCTTTGTTTAAATAAGATTTTTGCTTGTTGAATTTTACTGAGAAATAAATGTAATAATATATTGCTAATTGGGTCTTGATTATTTTGTTGACCCATGTGTTATAGATATAACTTTAAAAAACAATAGGAGTCAGTTTTTGATTGAGTAAAATGAAAGAAAGTACACCATGGCATTTTCCTCCTCTTAAATAGATTAGGTTTTATTAAGCTATAGTCCTTTGCATTTATTTTGTATATGTTTTTTGAAAAAGAAAAAATATAGAATCAGTTTCTTTCTTTCCATTCTCCAATGAATATATTATGTAGTCTCTTCAAAATTAAATAAAGTTTTGATCGGTCACATAATATGTCCACTATGATCATTTTCAAACAACAAAGCATTTTTCAGCTCAGTGAATATGACTGTAAGAAATGTGCAGACTTATGGGAAAGGCTTATTTAAAGTTCCTTTGACTATAAAAAGACATCGTGATCGCCACTACCGCCATGTTTCAAATCAATAAGTCCAGAGATGCAAATAGAAGAGTTATTAAAAATTAATCTCTACATTAAAATGCCTGTGTGACTAATAGCAAGTAAAAAAATATATGGTGTCATAAATCTTTGTACTGGCACTAAACTCCTCTTCTCATAAAAACATTGTGATTTGCATGCACTGGTTATGCCTTGGAATTTATGAACAACAAATAGCAACATGACAGGAAAAAATATCATACCATGAAAGAAAAATGGAGAAAGCAGAAGGAATTTAAATAGATGAATTGGTTCAAGGAGATGGACTTAAGGTGGACTTTTGATGCTCATAGTCTTTTACTTTTCTTGGGTGAGAAGCAGGAAGATCATATACATGCTAAGTAATTTAACTAATAAAAGTGTCTGATAAAAACACATTATTGGGACACCTGGGTAGCTCAGTTGGTTCACCATCTGACTCTTGATTTCCGCTCAGGTCATGATCTCATGGTTCACAAGTTCAAACCCCGTGTTCAGACACTGCACTGATAGCTTGGGATTCTCTCTCTTCTTCTCTCTCTGCCCCTCCCAGCCTCTCTCTCTCTCTCCCTAGCTCTCTCAAAGTAAATAAACTTAAAAAAAAATAAAGGCATTATCATGTACTTTTTCTTTTGCTTTCCTCAATTACATTTGCATTTGCAGAGGATGCTAGAGACAATCACCTGGTTAATTTAAGACCAAAGCATGAGTATTGCTGCGGAGGATTATATATATATGATGTATGATGATGGGTTGATTGTGATATTATTCTCATGAAAAACTTTTTGTAGATATGATTTATTATACATTTTCTATAAAAATCTTGCACACTTTTTTAGGATATTTAATTGTTTAGTGCATAAGGGCACAAGAGGGTATATGATCAAATAAAGGGGATTCAGGGTAATCGCACTGATTTGGATTTATAACAATGTTTCTGAATTATCCAATAGATCAGTTAAGATATTTTTATCTTAACCGCAAGTGACTCAAATCCAACTCAAATTGGGCAGTACAACAAATGGAAAATGAATTTATTTGCCAGGCAACTAAGAAATCTATGGATGGGTCAAACTTAAAACGGGCTTATCCAGGAGTTCACTTATCTTTCTATGGTCGTTCCTTGTCTTTTTACCTTCTTCTGCATATGGTGTGTCTTTAAAAGACATAGGCAACCCACATGCCACTGAAAATACAATGACCTCTTTTCCAAACAATAAAAAAAATCCAGATATCAATCTAGTACTGTATTCAGCTTTAAATCTTGGACCCTTATGGAATATATATTCCTCTTCCAAGAGAACTGGATAGGGTGTCTCCTTGTCGAAATGAAACTGTGTATTACTCCCACTATACTCAGTATGTACTGGTAGAAAAAGAAAAAGAAGAGGTGAAATAAATGCTGAGCAGTTAAAAACAAGCAAAAAATGGAACAAGACCAACCTCCCTGGGATATGACACAAGATTCTATTTCTTTCCAATCTAAATGCTCAAATGATATAGAGGAGATATATTATATTGTTTATGTATTTCTCTATCCCCTTGATAATAGATATGAATTCCAAAGATTTAGTCCCAATTGTTCACTTCTGCTGCAGAATGTAATAGCTGCATGTGACTTGAAATCCATAACAGGAGTTGATCTTTACAATTATTAAAATAAAAACCTGAATTAAGCCTCTAGTTTTGAATTGTCAATGAAAAATGAACATACCGCATTAACCATACCTATTCCAGATAAATTATCGATCATTAAATAACTTCCACATTCTTCCTGTACTTAAAATTCTCTAAAAGCATCCCACTCATTCCTAGTAAACATGACATTTTTACAATTACCTCTGTGTAGAAGTATATACCCAAACCGGGCCTTGTTCATTTTTCTGGCTCCTTTTCTCTCTCTTCTCCAGCTAAAATGCTGTCTAGGGCATTACTCACACATGCCATGCACTCAGTCGGTTGCTGAAATGCCTTTGCTCAATACACAGTTCTCTCTCTCTTGTCTTCTATGCATTCATTCAAATGGCACCTGTTTAGTACAACTTTTCTTGAAAACTGAACCTCACTTCTGGAAATCTTTGTCCATTTCAATTTTCTCCATCATCCATATTACCATGTATATAATGACATTTTATTGTCTTTAATAACTCATTTATTGTCTTTTTGCTTCCATTACATTGAAGCTCCTGTAGGGAAGATATTTTTGTGTATTTTGAAAATTGTTATATCTACAGTGTCTAGAACAGTGCCTAAAAGAGGTTTAATGCCCAGTATATATATTTTAAAAAAACTGTATCAATGTAAACCTTGGAATAATCTAAGAAAGACTATATATGCTCTGATAAGATAGCAGATTACTAAACTTTTATAAGCTTTAAGTATAATATTTTAAAAATAGAAATTATGCATATTTCACTACATTCATATAAATCTTAATGAGATAGATTTAAAAGTTGTTAGTGCAAAGGCTGTGCTACATACTCAGTAAATATTAGTTTGGTTTCTTCATTTTCTCCTGTTCCATTATCTATTCAAAGGCCAACTCTATTAGTTATTTAATATATAACTGTTCTAGTTTTCTAGGGTTGCCACGGCAAAGTAGCTCATGTTGGGTGGCTTAAAACAATCAAAATTTATTGTCTCATACATGTGACTCTTGATCTCAGGGTCATGAGTTCAAGCTTCATATTGGGTGTAGAGATTACTTAAAAATACAATCTTTAAAAAATTTATTCTCTCATAATTCTAGATATTATAGGGCTCATCGTAATCCAGTATGGGTTCATCTTATATCTATACATCTGCAAAGAGCTGTTTCCACTTAAGGTCACATTCCCAAGCACAGAGGAATAGGACTTGCACATACCTTTTTGAGGGATGTGCTTCAACTTACTACACTATCCTTCCCTTGCTTACATCTTTATTTCTGATTCAACATAGGAGAAGGTCACTTTTTTTCTATTATCCCTCTCAGAATGACTGTTTATATAGAAAGGATGGTGAAACTAGAAAGTTAAAGAAGTAGATAAGAAACAAAATCCTATCAGATACTATCAGAATATTTAAACTTTAAAAAAGCCTATTTTTGCTTTTAGCTACGTTTTAGAATTTTCTGATATTCATGTGATAAAATACATAAACAGTTTAAAGCATTCTCTATAAATTTAGATGCATAATTCACATAAATAAAATATAAGTAAATATTCAGTTTTACAAGTGCTGAAAGAAATACAAATCAAAACAATTTTGTTAATAGTTGGGGGGAAAAAAGCATTTGATATATAACTCCCATTCATGACAAAAAAAATTAACAAAGTCGTGTGAGAAGAATATGTCTCGATGTAATAAGGGCCATGTATGAAAAACTCAGAGCTATCATCATACTCAATGGTGAAAAACCAAGAGCTTTCCTTCTAAGGTCAGGAACAAGACAAAGATGTCCACTCTCGCCACTTGCATTCAACATAATGCTGGAAGTCCTAGCCATAGCAATTAGACAAGGAAAATAAGAGGCATTCATATTTGCAGACAACATGATAGTATACATAAAAAATTCTAAAGACTCTACCAAAATATGCCTAGAAGTAATAAATTAATTCAGTAAAATGGCAGGACACAAAATTAATACCTGGAAATCAGCAACACATCTCTATACTGATAATGAAGTAACAGGAAGATAAATTTAAAAAACAATACCATTTACAGTTGCACGAGACAGAACAAAATACCTAGGAATAAAATTAAGCAAAGAGGTTATGACCTGTACTCCAAAAACTGTAAAACACTGATGAAGGAAATTAAAGACGATATAAATAATTGGATAGATAATTCCAAGCTCATGAATTAGAAGAATTAATACTGTTAAAATGTTCATATTACCCAAAGCCATCTTCAGATTTAAAGGAATCCCTATCAAAATACTGTCAGCATTTTTCACAGAACTAGAACAAATTATCCTAAAATTTTCATGGAATCATAGGAAACCTTGAATCGCCAAAATAATTAGAGCAAGAACAAAGGTGGAGGTATCACAATATCAGGTTTCAAGATCTACTACAAAGCTATATAGTATTAGCATAAGAGAGATACATAGATCAATAGAACATAATAGAGAGCTCAGAAATAAACTCATGATTATATGGTCAATTAATTTTATGATAAAGGAGGCAAGAATATACAATGAGGAAAAGGTTCTTCAATAAATGGTGCTGGGAAAACTGGTTGGCCACATGCAAAAGAATGAAACTGGGCCACTTTCTAACACCATGAACAAAAATAAACTTAAAATGGATTCAAGACCTAAATGTGAGACATGAAATCGTAAAAATCCTGTAAGAGAACACAGATAGTAACCTTTTTAACAATAGCTGTAGCAACATTTTCCTAGATATGACTTCTTAGTCAAGAGAAACAAAAGTAGAAATAAACTATTGGGATTTCATCAAAATATAAAGCTTCTGCATAGTGAAGGAAACACTCAACAAAACAAAAATACAACCTACTAAATGGGAGAAGACATTTGCAAATAATATATCTTATAAGGGGTTAAAATATATAAAGAACTTATACAACTCAACACCAACAAAAAAGCAATCTGACCCCCAAAAATGGACAGAGGATCTAAATATAGATATTGTTTCAAAAAAGATATACAGATGGCCAAGAGACACATGAAAAGATGTTCAACATCATTCATCATCAGGAAAATGAAAGTCAAAACCACAATGAGATGTCACTTTACACCAGAGAGAATGGCTAAATCAAAAAGACAAGAAACAACAAGTTTCGGAGAGAATGTGGAGTAAAAGGAACCCTTGTACACTGTTGCTTGGAATGGAAATAGGTGCAGCCACTCTGGAAAACAGTATGGAGATTCCTTAAAATATTAATAATAGAAATACTATATGATTCAATAATTCTACTATTGGGTATTTACCCAAAGGAAACAAAAGCATTAATTCAAAAATACCCCTGTATTTATTGTAGCATTATTTATAATAGCCAAGAGATGACAGCACCCTAAGTTTCCATCAATAGACAAATGAATAAAGAAAATGTGAAATATAAATATAGATATAGGTATCGACCTATGTATCGATCTATATAGATCTATATAGATCGATACATATCTATATAGATACACAGATATAGAATCTATCTATTTTAGACATATAGAATATTATACAGCCGTAAAAAGGGATGAGGTTGTGTCCTTTGCAACAACATGGATAACCTAGAGGCTATTGTGATAAGTGAAACAATTTAGACTGAGAAAGACAAATACCATATGGTTCTACTCATAAGTGGAATCTAAAAAAGACAAATAAACAAACAAAAACAAATGAATAAACAAACAAAAAGCAAAATCCGACCTGTAAATACAGAGAATAAAGTGATAGTTGCCAGAGGGGAGGCTGGGAGGTGGTTGGGGCAAAATGGGTGAAAGGGAAGAGGGACGTACATGATTCTAGTTATGGAGTGACTAAGGGGAATAAAAGTCATGGCATAAGCAATAGTCAATGATATTGCAAAAGCAATGTAACAGGACAGTTGGTAGCTACACTTGTGAGCATAGCACAGGATGTATAAACTAAACAAAGCACTCAATTGTGCAATTGAAGCTAATGTAACATCATGTCAACTATATTGAAATTTAAAAAAAGATAACATTTTGATATGTTTCTTTTTTTATAGCAACAAAATAACCAAAGAAGAGAAATATAATCTGCTAAATTATATAATCTTGCTCTTTTATACATTAGAGTGGTGTTTAAATTAGAACTTTCTGAAAAGCAATTTGACAATACATATTGAGTTTTAAAATGGAAATCTACCCTAACAATATGACCCCTAATTCGCACAAATGCACAGGGTAGTTATAGTTGTGATTATAGTAGTGAAGATGCAAAAGCAACCCAAGTACTAAAAAATAAGGCACTGGTTCTGTAACTTAAGTTAGGATCCTATACATGCTTTTCTATAGGTAGAAATTGTGTTTGTGGATGCCTTATCTCAAAATGGAAACTGCTTTCTAATCTTACGGTTATAAGTATATCCTCATGTAAAAACTTAAGCATAATCTAATACAGAGATAGAAAAATATTCATAATCGCATGGCGATTAGTTAACATAGGAGAAAATTAAAATGTTTAATGACAATAGTGACCCTTGTTTTGACATACAGGTGGATCATTCTGCGTAAAAAGCACATCTGAAGTGTAGCACCTTGGTGGCTCAGTGGGTTAAGCATCTGACTCTCGATTTCAGCTCAGGTCATGGTCTCCTGGTTTGTGAGATTGAGCCCTGTGTCAGGCTCTATAGTACAGAGCCTACTTGGGATTCCCTCCTCCTATCGCTGTGCTCCTGCCCACCTGCTTCCCCCCCACCCTTTCTCTCTTTCAAATAAATAAATAACCATTTTTTTAAAAAGCACATCTGGATAGTGGATGCCAATTCACTAGTGTATCAGTGTTTTCTTCTGTATTTCTTAGAGTACTGCCTTTTTAGTTTGACCTATGTTGTTTTGGCTTCACAGCTATTTTGTTTAGAAGTTAGAGTAATCTGAACCTCTGTCAACCCTGAACAGGGTCATCAAGGCAGGTTTTGTTCATATGTTCATTTACTTTGCTTTGAACACAAATGTTGAAAAAGTTCATGTTAG
This sequence comes from Cryptoprocta ferox, assembly GCA_028646485.1. Lineage (NCBI taxonomy): Eukaryota > Metazoa > Chordata > Mammalia > Carnivora > Eupleridae > Cryptoprocta > Cryptoprocta ferox. The sequence goes on from CM053568.1 coordinate 42,836,248, forward strand.
AAAATTTGTAATGCACATATATTTATTTAAAAAATCAGGGGAAAAGACTTAATTGTCACAATTTAGAGAAAAGCAATGATATACTTTTACATATCTTTTTCATTTATTGTCTTTAAAATTCTTCTATCATTAAGACCAGCTTTCTAAATTATCAATGTCCTAATGATTTTACTTACTGCATGGACCAGGAATTTTCCTGACTTTTAACAATTATGCCACACCATGACCTAAAATAATTTTCAAATAGATTAAAATTTTAAATTCCAAAAGGTAGAATAAACATGGCCATATACACTTTGACATGCACATTTAATAAACATGTTTAAGTATAACAAATAAAATCAACAGTTAAAAAGTTTATATATAAGGATATTTATCTTTGTGTTATTTATAATTAGAGACCAAATAAATGTCCATAAAGGGAAACTGCTTGATCAACCACCACACTCTACATCTATTCCAAAAACAATATTGCCAATAATTTTATATCAGCAATGGCAATCTTCAAAATATATATAGTTGGCTGAAAATTCTAGATGAAAATGCTGCACACACGGTTTGGTCCTGCTCTAAAATATGGGTTTACAATGTACAATGTACTCTTCAGTCACTACTGTCTTCCAGCTTTAGTTACTACTCTCTTCCAGCTTTACATGATTATGACCTTGTTTAGTGTGTCTTCACAGTTCTGATCCTCTTACGTTAAATTGCCAAATATGCCTGCTAATATTGGCCTTTCTCCTTCCTCCAGCTCTGCCTGTTCTAAATGGTTCTGCTATTCACACTACCCATGGTCCTGCTAATGAGTCCCACAAGGCCACTGGCTTACCTGCTTGGCACTCCCATCACTCCTGTGCTTCAACTGATGTAGAAAATCATTGAAAGAATTTCATTCCTTTTTAGAAAAATTTAATAAAATAGATAAACCAATGCTTAATAATATCTACCAACAATAACTTGTAACATAATTATTCAGAGTGTGTGTGTGTGTATATATATATGTGTGTGTGTGTGTATATATATATGTGTGTGTGTGTGTATATATATATATATATATATATATATATATATAGCTTTTAAAATTTATTTATTTATTTATTTTGTGTTTGTGTGTGTGTGAGTAAGAAAGAGAGGGAGGGAGGGAGAGAGAGAGAGAGAGAGAGAGAGAGTGCACATACAGGGGATGGGCAGAGAGAGGGCTTTGGGTAGTGTGAAGCCTGATGTGGGGCTCAATTCCACGAACCATGAGATCATGAAAAAAAAGCAGGGGAAAAGACCTAATCCTCACAATTTAGAGAAAGGGAATGATGTATTTTTATATATCTTTTTCATCTATTGCCCTTAAAATTCTTGTATCACTAAGATTATCTTTTTAAATATTAATTGGAGCCAAAATCAGATTAACTATTGATTTTGAGCCAAAATCAAGAGTTAGACAATTAACTGACTGAGCCACCCAGGAGCCCCCAGAGTATATTTTAATTAAGAACAACATTATGGCCATCATCTAAAATTCTACATGTGTACCCAAACAAGACATATGTAGTTCAATAGCTTGGACATCCACACTGTTTTGGAAACTTCCTTTCTGACATTAGGGAATTCCTGGTTTATAAGACAGTTGATACAATTCACTAAGGATGGCATTTTGTTTTAAGGATTCCTCACTGTTATCTTAAATCATGAAGGCCAATCAGTATACTGGAGATCTTTGGATATATTCATATTAATATGATTTTATTCAACAAACTGAACTCTGTGAGGTGTAAGAAAAACAAAAGAATCATTCATTCAATCTCTGCTTTTCCTTCCTTGCCCCCTGACACAGTCCATAGCTTTCTAATCATTTTAAGTTATTAAGAACAATTTCCATTTTTTTAGATTTTCAAACATCAACCCACTTATATCAAAGCTTCAGTCTCTCATTCAGTTTAAAACTTTTCCCCAATCAGAACATGACTCAATTTGTGAAGAGAAGAAATTTGTGAACATCTTCTTCTTTTTAATTATTTTACCACTTTATTGTTCCAATCTTCCTTCCATATTTGGGATGCTATCCATAAGTTGTTTGTAATTGGAAAGGAGTGATCTTGAAGAAAGGGGTAAGGTAGAGGCAAAAAGATCCTACTGCTGCGGATCTAATGTGGCAAGGGCATACTTAAGGTGTGAATTAAAGAGTGATCTTCTCACTCTGTTTCTTTCTGTCTCTCTTTCTTTTAATAAGATTCTTATGGGTTTCCTGTTGAAATAATGCATCTAGGCAACAATCATCAATAGCTGCTAAAGCCACTACCTAAGGATTGAGTTGATGGAGAAAATTAATAATGAATTGATCAGGCTGACAATATCCAAAGCACTGATCAATCTCAATATCACTAAAATTAGGAAAACCAGGTTCTTTTATGCCTCCTGATATATCAGAATAGAAAGTCCACTGCATCACCTATACATATCACCATATCACCTATACTGATACTGTACACATAGCCTTGAAAAAACTGAACTTAAATTTAATCCAACTTGAACTTCTGCCTGTTTCTGCTGCATGGGGGCAGGGTTCAACCTTTCCACCAGTATGGAGAGAGGTAAGAACAGAACTTAGAAGTTCTTTCCTGTTATGGACTGAATGTTTGTGCCTCTCAATGAATAAGATTTGTATGTTGAAACCCTAACCCTCATGTGACCATATTTGGAGACAGGCACTTAACGAAATTAATTCATGTTAAAAAAGGTCATAAGGGTAGGGTCCCTATCCAATCTGATTAGGGTCCTTATAAGGACAGACTCCAGAAAGCTTGACCTCTCTCTCTTTCTTTGCAAATGCACAAAGAGGAGTTCATGTGAGCACACAGCCAGAAGATAGCTGTCTGCAAGCCAGGAAGAGAGCTCTCTCTGGGATCCTTAGACTTTTGGCACCTTGACTGGAACCTTGATTTGGGGCTTCTCAGCATCTGGACCTGTGAGAAATGTTTTTCTGTTGCTTAAGTCACTTAGTCTGTGCTCTTTTGTTATTGCAGCACGAGCCACATTATGAGTCATACTTATACATTCTCTACCTCTCACACAATCGGTGCCACCAACATCAGCCCCTAACAGCCTTTGTTCTTCCCAGTGGCTTTTTATATTTTATGTTTTTTTCTCAAATTCAGGCTCATGCTTGCATTTACAGCTTCTCTAGTTTCTCTTTGCAGGAAGGGAGCCAGTGAGGCTAGTTCTCCATCCTGCCAGTGCCCTTTGCTTTTTCCACATGCATAATGGTGAAGATCATATGGCCCTAATAAATTATTGAATGCAGTGTTAAATATGCTTCCGTTCCTATCAGAAGCAAACATTTCAGCAACCCATGGACTTCAGGGTGCTGTTAAAAGCCCTGGCCAGCATGATTTTTGTAGTTGTTCTTGTTATTATCCTGATTAGGACAGTGGATGGTTACTGTTTATCTTCCTCAGAAAGACCATCTTATTTAACACCATCTATGAAAAACACTCAGAGAAATATAAATTGCTCATCAAGTATTATGTGTACAAAGCATAATTGCTACACATATAATTGTGAAATTAAAAGTTATAATTTTTAATAGTAAACTCCATATATCTCATTTGGGGATTGAAATCAACCATAATATTTTGTCATTTATGTAGGAAATATGTTACTCCTCTAGAGTTCTAATTCATAATATCCTGCATAATGGCAATTTGGTAAGGGGTAATCTTTCTTTTTTTCTTTCTTTCTTTTTTTTTTTTTTTTGGTCACATTCTGCTTTTGTATATCCTTAAGCATACAACATTGCACTCTTAGACTATGTTCTTTGGATTGCAAATATGAGTCCTTCCCTGGAGTTATGTGATGTGACTATTTAAGCCAATATCATTGAGAACAGAGATTCATGTTAGATTTAAAACAAGATATCATGTTTAGAAAGAAAGAAGGAAAGAAAAAAGGAAGAAAGGAAGGGAGCAAGGGAGGAAGAAAGATAAGAAGAAAGGAAAGAAGGAAGGCAGGGAAGAAGGAAGGAGAGAGGGAAGGAAAAAGATGGAATATTTGGAAACATTGGGAAGATTTGTATGCAGACATTATAATGCAGACGTTATGATGGGAAGATTGATATGAGTGTAAAAGGAGCTGTGGGCATTATAGTCAGGGGTTAGGAAGAATGTCACTACTTGACCAAGTCAAAAGTAGGCCTTGTAAAAGGATAAGTCAAGATGCATAGCCATATGCCTCAAATCACGGGATGCCTGTGAGTGGCGTCATAAATTGGAAGGGAAAGTTGTAGGACTTTGGACTGTGAGTGGACTGTAACAGCTTAAAGGCACATATTCAGAAGTGACACTTGAAACCTTGGTTCTACACTAAATCAAAACATAGTGAACATCAGGGTCGGGGTGCAATTTAAGTAGAAGGCTGAGAAAATTATTCTCAACATCAGTTATTGCTCAATTTATAGCACCCCATCCACTACTTTGTTTTCTCTTCCTTCCTTCTTGTCTTTCTTCCTCTCTTGCTCCTTTGCTCTCTCCTTTACTACCTTCTCTCCTTCTCCCTTCCTTTCTCTTTCTCTCCCTTATCAACATGTAATATTCTATGTTACAGTTACCAGTTCTTCTATGAAGCATTTTTACCCTACTTCTCTTTTTAGAAAACTTACATACCTCTTTTATATTTCAGTTGCTCTCTGAAGCTGATTTCAATCTCTCCAATATATTACTGCATTTCTAAATAATAATTACATTTGACATATATATTTTCATAGGTGCTACCCTCCACTATATAAACTTCCCTTGCCTTTAATCCATTAAAAGCAATATTTCATGTCTTATGCAATTTCATACTGAGCATGCTAGTTAGAAAAGTCTGGGACACATAATAACTATCTAATAAACTTTCTTAATGAATAAATGAATGTCAGTCAATCATCAGAAATTATGGTTATTGGCATCACCCACTACATACATCTCAGTGTCAAGAATATGTTTCAAAAAGAATCTGTTTACCATTTTCCAAGTAGAAATATTGTGTGTACATTTAACCTCAGAAATGCATTAACACTAAATTTGCCTTAAATATTTTAAAACACATTTGCACAATCAAAGAATATCATGGTAAAAAAGGATGGATTCACTTACTATAGGTAAGTTGAACACACACAATTTAAAACAATGCAGCTTAAGACCAGTCATCTCTTCATCTTGTTGTTCAGTCAAGCTCAGTGAAGAATTGCACTCTGAATCCTGTTCCTGCCTCTGCTTTGTGACCTTGGACATATCACCTTGCCTTACCATACTTAGCCATCATCTATAAAATGGAAATCATGGTAATACCTATTTTGTAGGATTACAATATACGCAAAGAGCTTAGAATTCTGCCTGACATATAGTAACCATTTTTCAAGATTTTTAAGTAATCTCTACACTCAATGTGGGGCTGAAATGTACAACCTCAAGATCAAAAGTCATATGCTCTACTGAATGAGTCAGCCAGGCGGCCCACCTGTAACTTCTTAAAATGGATCTCCTCTAACATCTCTTTCACATTCAAAATCTTGGGGCACCTGGATGTCTTAGCCAGTTAAGTATCCGACTTTGGCTCAGATCACGTAGGGTTCAGGAGTTTGAGGCCCTGCATTGGACTCTCTGCTGTCAGCACAAAGCCCTCTTCAGATCCTTTGTCCCCCTCTCTCTCTGCCTCTCCCCTGCTTGCTCTCTCTCAAAAATAAACTTAAAAAAAAAAAAGTGATACTCTTCAGCTCTCTGTTTTACACACCTTATACCCTTGTCCAGTATCAAAGTTTTGCTCCATTAAAACAGACAACTGTCAAGAAGCCCATCTTCCTAAGTGCTCTCTGCAGCTTCTCCCCTCACATGCCCTTCTGAATTGGTAACTGCCAGACTCAAGTTTTAGGTGAGTGTGATTCTCAAATCTGCAAATTATCTTCATATTAGAGATGATCTTTACCTTTGTCAGCAAAACCATTTTCATTCTTGAGCCAGTGGCCACATCAACTGGAAAGTCCCCTCTAGGCCTTTAACAGGGAGGTTTTGCATCTCAAATTTCCCAATCTTAAAGGTGCTCATACTTGTCTTGCATCCTGGCTGAAACAGGATTGCCTCTTTTGCTGCCTGAGCCTCCTTTTGAGAGGGCTTTGCTTCTACATACACCAAGTGTTGCTAAGGTTTTGCTCCTGCTGTGTTTTTTCATTTCTGGTAGGAAGGATTACCAGAGTCTCAGGGTGATGCAGTGCTAGGTGTCTGTAAGCAGTCTTGTTCCTGACCATCTGAGTCAATAGTCTAGCCAAACAGCACATAAGGACCTGATTATCCTTGCCACTTTCTTCCTATCCTTTATCATCTTGGTCAATTACAAGTTCACAGGCTGAAGTACTTATTTTTCCTCTTCCTCTGTACCTTTGTAAGGGTCTATGCTCTCTGGCAAACTTCCATCTGTGTGCATGTGCATAGGAGGGGTAGGGGGAGTGTGCTTAAGTTACAATACCCAAACTTCAGCACTACAGACCCAAGACCCTACCTTTCACCCTGTATGTCTATGACAAACTAAACTTCCTGGTTAACATTACAGGAGCCAACCTTACTACTCTGCTCCCATCTACCAATAACCACCCAACCCTACATATGCCCACTAACCTTCCATTTATAAATAAGATCAAAGCTAGTTAACTAGGTAGCTAGCTAAAGATTATCTACCTATATATCATCTATAACATGATTTCACTGTGCACATAATCCACATGCTTTCCTTCTAATATTATACTGTCTGATTCTTTCCATGACAGCAAATAGAGACCTACATTACAATTTTAATCAGTAAGGTATATTCATTCATTTGATTGTACATTTCTGCTTTTGTAAGAAATCTGATTTTGGTGGGAGTTGGCTTTCAGTATCAAAACCTTTCAAATAGCACCACAGAAATATTTTTGTACTCTTCACTTTATACACTTCAAATAATTTTCAAGGTATATTAAATGATTAAAAACACTTAACAATGCGGTTCGTACTGTAAATTGCCTCCAAAAATCATGCATTGAGTAATATTCCCAATAACGATGTTTTTTTTTCCAATCTTTCGAGTATTTGATGAGAGGGGTATCTGGGTGGCTCAGTCGGTTAAGTGTCTGATGTCGGCTCAAGTCATGATCTCCTGGTTTGTGGGTTAGAGACCAGCATTGGGCTCTGTGCTGATAGCTGAGAACCTGGAGCTTGCTTTGGATTCTCCCTCTCTCTCTGCCCCTCCCCTGTTTGTGCTCTGTCTCTCTCCTCAAAAATAAATAAACATTAAAAGAAACAAAAAAATAAATATTTAATGAGATTGGAATATCTTGAACTTTAAGGAAGAGACTTTATTGGATAATTAAAAGACAGTGCATATACACTATCAAAAGTAGCTGTCCTTTTAGCTGTTTGGGTTAATTCAGGAAATTCAAAATTGTTATATCAAATGTTTTATATATTAAGTAATGGAAGATTATTTTACAGTCAAAGAAATGGAGTAATGATACATGCTACAACATGAATGAACCTTGAAAACATCATGCTGCATGATAAAAACCAGTCCTGAAAGACCACATACTTTATTATCTGCTTTATATAAAATTTATAGAATAAGAGCATATATGAAGCAAGAAAGATTAGTGGTTGCCTAGGACAGAGAGAGGTAGTCAAAGGGAAGTGATACAAATGTTCTCAAATTGTATTCATGTGTACACTATTCTATGAACATACTAAACACTAGTGAGTTGCATATTTTATACAGGTGAAATTTATGGTATATTAATTATATTTCAATAAAGCTGTCAGAAATACCTTATTCATTAATTTGAGTTGCATTTTTTTTAATATTTGTCTTTCCTTTTAGAATGTAAGGTCTTTGAGAATAGAGACAATTTCTATCCTGTTCATTTTTATGTCTCCAAAAATAAGTACATGCTTGGCATATAATATGAGCTACATGAATTTGTTTGGATGAATCTGTTTAAAAACATATCATTAGCAAAGGAACTGGATGGCTCACTTGGTTGAGTATCTGACTCTTGGTTTTGACTCAGGTTATGATCTTGCAGTTCATGGGATTAAGCCTTGAGTCAGACTCTGGGCTGATAGCACGGAGCCTACTTGGTATTTCCTCTCTCTCTCTCTCTCTCTCTCTCTCTCTCTCTGCTTCTCCCCTATTCACTTTCTCTCTTTCAAAATAAATAAATAAATATTTGGGGCACCTAAGTGGCTCAGTCAGTTAGGCATCCAATTCTTGATTTCAGTTTGGATCATGATGTCACAGTTCACAAGTTCAACCTCCATATAGGGCTCTGCACTGACAGTAAGGAGCCTGCTTGGTATTCTCTCTCTCTCTCTCTCTCTCTCTCTCCCTCTCTCTCTGCCTTTCCCCACTCGCAAGCATGCTTGTGTGCACCCTCTATCTCAAAATAAATAAATAAACAAATATACATATAATATATATCCCATAGATAAGTAAGGGGTAGACCAGGTTGTAGTGGAGAGTTATTACTAGGTTAAATGTGAAATATATTGAGTTCACATTCTCTGTTGTACAGCAAGGTGACTTGTTGATTGAAAGTTGTAATATGAATCTGGTTATCAAGAAAGCAGAAAGAGCAGTGGTTTTTAACATAATAACTGTTTGAACATAAGCATGGAAAATTGAACTTAAGCATGGAAAAGAAGTGTGTTATAAAACTACACAATATTATTTTATGGGAAAACAGAACAATTTAAAAAGTCGTACTCATAACCTTAGCTAGTATCATCTAATGATATATCATAAAAGGTAAAACTAAGATTGAGGTACTAAAGTACTGATATTTTATTGGCAATTAATGAAGCCCTACTTAAAATATTTTAGCTGTATTGAGCTTATGATATGAGGAGATTTGATCTTAGAACATTGATTTTAGGCAAGCCAACTTTTGTAGGTTGCCTACACCTCTTTGGAAGTCAATGGCCATGTTCTTGTGAAAGAAACTTACAAAAGCAGACTCTTAGTCAAAGTCATTGTATGCATTATGGTTAGCACTTTACATTCATTCTTTTGTTTAATCCCCAGGACTATATTCAGATATTTTAGATAAGGGAACAAAGACAGAAAGGTTAGGGGGACTCTATATCCTATACTTGCCAACTAATACCTCTAAGAAGCAAAGGCAGGTTTTCTGATTCCAAAGTTCATGTCCTGCCAATGATTCATTTGAGAAGGTGGCTAGAAGAATTTCTTGAATTTGACAGGCCTTTGGAGGTTTCACACTCCCAGAAATCCAAAAATAAAAACAGAATTAAATAATGTATAATCCATTGGGTGAAATAAGATGATGGGCATAATTTCAGGCAAAATTCAATTAAAGAATATAGAATTGTGTGGCAGAACACAGCAAAATTTGTTTGTGTGTGTGTGTGTGTGTGTGTGTGTATACACTTCTAAATATTTACTTTCTTTTTTAACTTTACCATCCTCAAAAGAATCTTTATGGATAGAATTTCATACTATGCTCTGCATTTGCTATAAAGCAGATAAGTTGGTGTTTTCATAAATTCCCAAAACCCAAAAGAAGGCTCATTTCATTCTGAATGAACAGATACCTGTACCTTCTTAAATAAGGCTAGCAAACTGGAGACTACAGGGGGCAGGGCCCAGAGCAGCTTGGCAATTTTGCACAGATTTTTAAAAAGCCAGTCAGTTCCTTTTGGCCTTTCTAAAAGACAAACACTTTGCAGAAAAGCTGTGCAGTAAGGGAAACTATCAAAAATCATTCTTGTAGAACAGTGAGGCAGTGAGGCACACACTATCTCCCTTGTGGTTTTAGAGTCTGTAATAGAAATTAACAGTGCCATCTGCAGCCCGATTATGCACTTTAAGATCCCCGCATGGTTTATAGCATGTGTTATGGTATACAGCAGCGATTTTTGCTAAGCTAGTCACAGTTATATTCATTTTCACAAAATTAAAAGATCCTAAGGACATAAAGAATACCAAGACAGAGGTGGGGGAGAGGCCATGTGAGCATTAAAAACCTTCTTCATCTGGGTTTATCTGACATTCTCCAAGCCACTGGCATCAATTCTCTCCAGTTCCTTACTGCCATTTTTACCCTCCTTTAGAAATAAATTTTCTGCTGCTAAACTAAATTATATTATCTGCTCCACTGGTCTAAGTTAGCAATTTATTCCATATGTTCACCATCTTTGTGTGAAACAAGTCACCCTGAATTTTCTGTTTGCTCTTAAGCACTCCAATTTTTGAAGGTGGCCAAAAACTCTGCATAGCTGGAACAGGCAATAAGAAGTCGGTAGTTTCCATCAGTGAGTCTCATCATGATCCATGGATAGAAGAATCTTAAGGGATTTCCTTTGAAATTTGGTTTAAAATTAGAAAATTAATAAGTTGCTTTACTTTACAAATGGTGCCAGAACCATGAGAGACTCTTAAATACAGAGGACAAGCTGAGGACTGCTGAAGGGATATTGAATGGGAGGATGGGCCAGATGGGTGATGGGCATTAGGGAGGGCACCTGAGATGAGCACTGGGTGTTGTATGTAGGTGATGGATCACTAAATTCTACTCCTGAAATCATCATTACACTGTATGTTAACTAACTTGGATTTAAATTAAAAAATAAAAATAAAAACTGTGCAAGAAGGTTTCTGGTCATGAATGTTAATTTATGAGATGGACTAAAATAGGTATTTAAGGAATTAAAGCAGAAACAGATGTGACAGAGGAAAGTTCTACCTGTCTTATTTGGGCATGTCATAAAACTTGCACTGTAAAGTGTAGTTTACTTAATAATTCCAGGTCAAAAGGCAAAATACAATACATATTATACCACCTGCCTATATGAAACAGTCTGCTTTACTAAGGATGGAAGAAAACTAACACTCATTGGACTCTCAGTTTAATAAGTGCTTGACAGATACTTCACATTTAGTTTATTTAAGACTCAGAACAATTCTCTTATGTAAAATGATCAATCTTTATTTTCCAGATAAGTGGAGACTTGAGAGACTTAGTAATATTTTGCTATAATATCTATTGCCAAGATGACCACCAATGTGTTTCAATTCCTTTAAGAGAAGTATCACACTTGCCTCTCTGTATTGCAACTCTTGCCAAGCTTGAAATTTAGGTAAAGGTGATTATCTTTTTTTGATAAAGTTTATTCTCCAGACAAAAATTTATAAATGCAGGCATATACTACCCTCTAAAGCTTTCCATAGCTAGGAAGGACTAGCCAAGCTGCAGTAGCAGTTGCCAACTTGGGTGAGACCTACCATAATCAGAATGATCTTCAAGCTATGGACGAATGAAACAGTTTTCCTCGATATTTTCAAAAGAAATACCAAAATTATGCTACTGATTTTACAAAAGCAAAGAATGAAGTAGCTGGAGATAAAATTTACCAGAAAATCAGAGTCCTGACAAATCAAAGCCTTTTTTGCTTTCGAAAGGAATCTCCAATAACCAAGTTATTACTTTTTACCTTAACTTTTCAAATCCCATGTTAACCACTCTAACACGTGTAATGTTTGTAATGTTGTTAACACTTATAACTAAATAAGTACTTGTTAAGTGTCTATTGAATTAATATTTTGTGTTTCTTCCTTGGCTTGAAATGAACCAAAAAAATACACACATGCATTTGGAAATCCTTTTTACTTTTAAACATTTCATAAATTCACTCTCCTGGTGGTATTCATTTTGAAAAACACAGTGTTTTAGTCAGAAAAGACTAGCTCTTGCTATGATTGAAACAAAACTCCAATATCTTAAAGGTTTAGGAAAACAATGTTTATTCTTGTTTTTGCTAAATGTCCATTGCAGGTCTATTGCTACTCTGTCCCATGTGCCTTCACATGATTCAACGGCACTCCTGGGAAAATTTAAAATTTAAAAAAGGGGATACATTTAGAATTTAGAATTATGGGCTATCAGTTAAGCACACTTAGTGTTTTCTGACTAAAACAAGGGACTGGAATCATTAAGAGGGTCATCATAGGATTAAAATCATACTGCAGAAATCTGGCAGAAGAGCGACTTCAACTTAGTTTGCTATACTCAATTTAGTATACAACAACCCAAAGATCCCCATCTACAGTGCTCTGCAACATATTTATAATTATGAGATTGAACTACTGCAAGCTACTTAGTGATAGATCTCAAAATACTTAGTGCCTATCTTAAGGAAACATCAGAGTTCTCTGCCCCAATGACTCAGATTTGAATATCTAACTTGCTCTGACCAATGATTTTTGGAATTTGGGTTATTAGACTTGAGTGAACCACAGATTTATTTGTATGTATATAGGTTTAGGTAAGTTGACTTGGAAATGATATCTCTTACTACTCTTGCACTGTACTGAAAAAGAGGAGAAACACAACCAGTGTCTGGTTGGTGTTCGTGTCTGCATTGTGATTTCTATCTCTTACATTTTTAGAATTCTGATATCAAATAATCATATGCAATATTAGTCTGAAATATACTTATTGTTAGGTAAAAATCCTAAGTAATCACAGTGATTTTTGGTTTAATAGTCTTTTCAAATAAATTGATCATTCTTTTTACCTAGCAATTATTCAAATACATGCTTTTCAAAATTTAAAATGTATATATGTATATATTTTTTCTAAATGTTTATTTATTTTTGAGAGAGAGAGAGACAGAATGTGAACAGGGGAGGGGCAGAGAGAGAGGAAGACACAGAATCCGAAGCAGGCTCCACGCTCTGAGCTGTCAGCACAGAGCCCGATGCAGGGCTCAAACCCACAAACCGTGAGATCATGACCTGAGCCGAAGTCAGACGCTCAACTGAGCTAGCTCGGGGCCCCTAAATATATTTTTAAAAAACAATTGATTTTTTCCCCACTTTTTACTGCTTTCCAAAGAATAAAGAGATCTGTTGACATCATCAGCTCTCTTTATTGTTACTGTCTCAGTTATTTTAATGATCAATATTTGCCCAATTATTTGGTTATGTTGTACAGCTGATCTGACTTGGATGATAAAATGGCCAAATATTATTTTGTTTTAAATAAATGATTCTTTATAGCCCTGGTGTGAATACAGCGTGAACTAGTTACCACTCAAGGGTTCACTTCAAAACTTCCTATAACACCAGATATAGGATCAGTACAGGGAACACAGAGATAAAGACAGTTAATTTTATCCCTTGCTTATTTTTTAACTTTGTTCTGGTCATTTAATCTAAGTCAGTTGTAGTGCTTTTCAACTTGTACTGAGTTTGTTTGATGTGCCAGGCATTTTGGTAAGTGATTTTCATGTGGTTTTTCATCTAAACCAATAAACTCATGATTAGGTACTAGTATTCTCCCCATTTTTCATGTAGAAAATAATTATTAGAGAGTTTATAGAACTTGTCCAAGGTCACACAATATTTAAGTGCCAGAACAGGAAATCAAACCAAAAGTGTTTTTTTTTTTTTCAGTCTATGCTTAAAATTGGCATTCCTCTAATGTAAATATGCCCACAAATCATACAGGATCTTATTGATTTTATTTCGTAGGTCTAGAAAATGACATAGAATTTTCCATTTCTATCAAGCTCACAAATGATGTCCATGCTGCTAGGTGGTAGATTATGTTTTAAGTAGCAGAACTCTAAATCTCCATACTGCCTTCATATTTCTCTTGCATCTCTTCAAAGGGAAACAACAATTGATTTTACTAGGAAAAAAGTGAGGTAAATAAGAATTATCTTACCTATGGTCTTTCCTGTACTCTGTTCTCCCATCAAGCCCCTCCTGTGCCACAACCTTTCAGTCACATGTCTTCCTTCAGTCACTCAGGAACCTAAAAGCCCTAGGTTGCATGTTTTTGTTCTTTAATTTTTGTGTTTTGTTTGTTTGTTCTTTGTTTTGCTGATCTCCTCTACTTTTTTCTCTCCTACAAACACTTATTCTCTCTGGTCATTTTTGTATGCTGAATAACAATTGACTGGTTTGTACCTCAGCTTCATCAAAACACCTCTTGCTTTACCTTTCAAAAGCTAATTTCCTTTAGCAACAAGGAAAAACTACCTATATATAAATCTATTCATCTTAATTACCCATGAACAGAGGTGGAATTAAGAAGTTAACTCTCCAAGTTATGTTAGCATTTTTAAAAGGGGGATTACAACGGAGTCTCATGGGATTTGTCCCTGTTGGCATTGTAGGAAATGAGGTTAATCCAATCATTCTTATGTTACAGCATGTGGGCTACCACCTGGGCTGACCTTATCAGACTTTATCCATGAAAACAGATTTCCTTAAAACTCAATCAGAAAAGAAGTAATAGAGGGAGAGTTTAAACCACACTTTTAAGTTCTTAACTGGTGGATATTAGCTAATCTTTTCAACTTCAATGAGACAGCTGCTTACCTGAATTCCTTGCTATTCTCTGCAGATTTCAACAGTTCTACTTAGTTTTTAATTTGGTCCCTAAAGCCTCACCAGACTATTTTTTTTTAATACAGATAGCCTGTAATAAAATACATTAACTCACATTCTTTTTTTCTTGTTAGTTGTGTGATAAGTTTCTCTGACTTTGTTTTCTCTTGTGATGGACGCTGCATGGAGCATTCTTCTGATAAGTGTTCTTTAAAACAGTTTTTCCTCTCTCACAGTTGGCATTTCTAAAAGTCTGATTATCTTTTTGTTGCTTTCTTTAGAAGTTAGCCTCACGAGCATTTTAAATCTAATGATGTTATGATCACTGGGTCTTAGATGCTCCCCACGTGAAGCTTAGTTAACATACTTGGCATTCTTTCAGGGACTAAGTCCAGAAAGCATTGGAACCATGTCTGCTGCTCAACAGACTATGGAGAAAAGCAATCCTGCTATATAGGACCTGAGGAAACCTGGAGTCCCTTCTTGCCCTAGTGCTGCCAAAACTAGCTTCTCTAGTAATATCCCAGCAATAGAAATTCTCACGGAGGCCCTATTTTTAGCATGAATCTTGGAATATTACCCAGTTATCTTGTTCTAAAATTTTGAGTGGAAATCTGATGAGGAAGCAAATCCTTTGTGTCTTTTTCCTTATAACCATCTGTTGTTCTGGCTGGCTAGATACCTCTGCTCCTCTTCCTTTTGCTCCTCTTTACATTTCAAAATCAACAGTCCTGGACTTGAAACTGCTTCTGATGCCCCTTGAACTGTTACATGACCAATGGCCTAGGTTTTCAAAAGGGGTTTGAGAGAAATATATATACAGTAGGTGTACTAACTTCATTTCCCCACTTTCCCCCCAAATCCCAATGAACACATGGTCTCATTAGAAACCCAGTCCATATGCTTGTCTACGTAATTGCTTTAAAGTAACACATTTTATAATAAAAAAAAAAACCAGTGTTCAAAATTTAGCAGTATACTCTGGCATAAAACAAAACATGCAATTTTCCTCAAATCCTCCCATCCAGGAATGATAACAGTATTTAGATATGGTTTCTCCTTGACTTTTGCCCATTTTATTAATATATTATTTTGCATATTATATACATTATTATAATATATATTATTGCATAATCCTTGTCCCTTTAAAAACTGGTTTTATTCTTGTTCTGACAACCAAACAGTTAATTTGGACTCTTAATTGCAATTTTGCTTTGTAATATTATGGAATTATTAGGATCCAATTATATTATATTATATATTATATACAATTGTAAATTGCATTTATAATCAGGGCTGCAGACATTTGGGAATTGAAAATTAAGCCTATTTGGAGATGGGAAATCACAGAATTCCAAATTTTTCCCTAAACATATATGAGTTCACTTTCACTCAAGAGAGGAAAACAGAAAAAACAAATACATAAGAAAATGTTCTGAACATGAAAAAACTTACAAATTATTTAAGGCCTAGCTGCTGAAATCAATTTTATTTAGATCAACTCATAGCTTATATACACCAAGACATATTCTAAAAACTTCCTGACATATAGATTAAGCACTATATGTAAGTTCAGTAAATATCAGCTGATACAATAAAAATATTTCAAACTTTTGCTAGCTTAACACAAGAAGTTAATTTCTCATATCAAAAAAAAACAATAAAAGAATGCAGACTTCTGCATTTAAATAAATTGAGATAAAAGAGATCAGATTTATAGTACTATCTTACATAAATAAAAACCAGAAAATATATGAAACAATAGCTGCTCAGACACTGAATATCAAGCCGTCCAAGGCACTGACCTCTGAGACAGGGGAAACAACCTAATGATCATGATGTTTGCCTCAGCTTGTAGTCTGGACAGAGTTTCTAGGTAACAGTGAAGTGAGAGACAGCCCAGAGCTTGTTGGGCTTCCTATGTTAAAAAGACTGAGCTGAGGATTTGGGACGACCAAAGTGGCTGGGATTCACAGGGCAGCGAATTGAGAAGAGCATGCAGCTTAGAGTGACAGACCTGGAAATCTTCAGAGCATTCCTCCTAAGTTATCAGCTAAATACAATTAAGTGCATGTATGTGAAACAACTATTTGAAGTTAGGAAAGGAATGGCAGAAATGGAGCAAAGCAAACAATATATATGGCCTACACAAGGCTGGATATAGTTCCCTTTTCTAACTGCTGGAGTAAAAGAATGCTCAGAAAACAGAAGTTATTGGGGAGACTACTTGGAAGTATACTGCCTCAGTTGTGGGGCAGGAGGCAAAGTAGCCCTTGACTAGAGGTTGCTTTGATACCACCTAACAGTACTTTATTTATTTACTTTTTATACTTACTTATTTAAAATGTTTATTTATTGAGGGAGAGTGAGCAAGCTGTGGGGGTGGGGGGAGAGAGAGAGAGAGAATGAATCCAAAGCAGGCTTTGTGTTGTTAGAGTAGAACCTGACACAGGACTTGATCTCACGAACTGCTAGATGATGACCTCAGCTGAAAAACAGAGTTGGATGCTTAACCAGGCACCCCAAAAACAAAGCTTTAAAAAAGCTGTTTATAATTAATTAAAATCTGTCAAAAGGCAAAGCTCAATAACATTTATAGTAATAACAAGATATACAGAGATCAGCAAAGTAGATTTACCATGTCTAGCATCCAAAGAATACCACGAATCCATAGAAACAGAAAAATATGACTGATAAAATTGAGAGAAATCAATCAATTGAAACCAATGAAGAACTGACACAGATGACAAAATTAGTAGATGAGGATATTAAAATAGTTATAATACTTGCATTCCATAATTTAAGTTAGAGAAAAGCATAAGTCTTTTAAGGAGAGACATGACAGAAATTAATAAGAATTAGTGAAAATTCTAGTGATGAAGATCATAATGTCAGAGATAAAAAATAAAATGAGTAAGATAAACAGCAAGAGAAGATATATTAGTGAAATTGGGGACACAACAATAGATGCAATGAATAGATACAATGAAATACAGTAAATACAATGAAAGAGAGAAGAAAAAACTGAAAAATAATCATCAGAGCAACAGAATACTACTGGATCCTGATGGTCTCTAATATATCTGCAATTGTAGTTCCCAGAGAAGGACAGAAACAGAAAACAAAAAAGAAACAAAACATTAAAGAAAAAATAAAGTTTTCCAAATGTGTTTGAGATGATAAATTTATAGATAGAAGCTCAACCAACCCCAGGTAGAAAAAACATGATAAAAATTAAACAAGAAACATCATAATCAAGTTGCTTAAAAACAGAGATAAATCTTAAAGGAATTGAGAGAAAAAGAAACATTTTACTTGGAAGAACAGAGATAAAAATGGTAGGTGACTTCTTGTTTAAAACAACAAAAGCCAGAAGGCAGACCAGAAACATCCTCAAAGCAGTGGGGAAAAAAAATCCATCAACTTATAATCATATTCTTGAGAAAATATCTTTCAAAAATTAAGGCAAAATAGTCTTAATTATTTGCTTTTTGGGATATTATTTACTTCAATAAAAATTTTTAAAGGAGAATACGGCTGAGAAAAATTTCACTGCTACCTGTCCTTCCTTGCAAATAGATTTATTTTCCTCTTTCTACTTTACAAATATTAGGTACTCAAAGTTGATCTGACACTTTGAAAAAGAAAGGTCATGCTGTCGTTATTATAGGTCTAATAGTCTATTTTAAAAAGATGTAATTATTAATTTAAGCAATTACTCCTGAGAAGAAAACATAATTTATTCCTTTTAATGCACTTCTGTCCTCTGCTGAAACACAAATAAATATCAACTATAAAAAGTGTACATCACAAAAAATTCCTTATTAGAGTCTCTCTTTCCTTGTCATTGTGTTTTAGGCTGATAGCCTTTAAGAAAGACAAAATACATAAAATCATTGGTATTATGAACAAAGTCTTTAGACTATCTGAATCATGGTAACACCAGTAGAGATAAACAATGGTTGCCTGGATAAAGTAAGCATTTTCGCTGATATTTTTCCCTAGAAAGATCTTTTTCTCCATTATCAAATTTATATATTTAATTCTTTGAAGTAAAGGGTACTGCATTGTACTACTGTACTTTCAGATTTTTTTCACATCATTTGCATAAATATTCCTGTAAGTCTTAGACATAACCTGCTTATAATTAGATAGTATTTAAGAGGGATCATATCTCTTTGTTTATTGTTATTTTTATGCAAAGTAAGTACCTAGTGGAAGTGTAGTGGAAACTAGGAAACTATAGCAATGTGAATGAATCATCGACAAGAAAATAAAAACACATTCTGAAATTTACAGATGCTATACAAAAATGTACTTTCAAAAACAATCTCAAGTATAGGAACTAAAATGAGGATTGCTCTACTCTTTTCTAGTTAATATTGGGTCAACCATCCTATGACAGTTATGATAAGAATCCATTCACTGGACACAGATAGAAAGATGGCAACTCTGTCCACCAGGAATCAAAGGAACAATAGTAGTTTGTGAGGTAGTTTGTCAATGAAATAACATCGAGGTTGAAGTTGAACTACTTGAAGGAAAAAGACGCCACTCTGAGACATGTGCATTGAAGAAAAGTGCTTCCAAAATGAAGTAACAATTGTATGTTCAAGTAAGAATTGAAGACGAATTAGGACATGAAGAACTTTATCGATTTGAGATTCTATTCCTGATAACATTTATTTGGAAACACTTTCTAGGCTAACTTTGAAATTACATATGATTTATGTTTATATATATATAGTATAAATATAGAATATATGGGTATATAAAATAATCTGTATAAAATATAAATATTTAAAATATATAAAATATTTATATATATTAATATAAATGTCATATTTATGTACATATGGACAGAGGGAGGAGATTATAATGTTATATTGTGAATGAAAAGGAGAAATTTCAAATACTGCATATACAGATTTCTCCAAGTAGAGAATAAATTTGGAGTAAACTTGTCATTGTAAAACAGTGTGTTCACACCAGCCATTACTTGTATTCATGTATATAATAATTTATTTATCATTTGTTTGTTTGTTTACCTACTTACTTACTTCTCAAGCTATGTGAAAAGTTTAGACTCTGTTTTACCATTATTTGTCATGGAACCTGTCACAGATCTGAAATTCCATCTCTCCAGAATTTGTATTTTATTCTTAATGCATGTATTAGAATTATTTTTCTCACAAGACAAATTGATCCAGTTCTCTCCTTTGACTAAAAATTGTCTGTGCCGTCAGAGTGGCTAAAATGAACAAATCAGGAGACTATAGATGCTGGCAAGGATGTGGAGAAACGGGCACCCTCCTACACTGTTGGTGGGAATATAAACTGGTGCAGCCGCTCTGGAAAACAGTGTGGAGGTTCCTCAAAAAATTAACATTAGAACTCCCCTATGACCCAGGAGTAGCACTGCTAAGGATTTACCCAAGGGATACAGGAATGCTGATGCATAGGGGCACATGTACCCCAATGTTCATAGCAGCACTTTCAACAATAGCCAAATCATGGAAAGAGCCTAAATGTCCATCAACTGATGAATGGATCAAGAAGATATGGTTTATCTATACAATGGAATACTACATGGCAATGAGAAAGAATGAAATCTGGCCATTTGCAGCAACGTGGATAGAACTCGAGGGTGTCATGCTAAGTGAAATAAGTCAGGCAGAGAGGGACAGATACCATATGTTTTCACTTCTAAGTGGAATAGGAGAAACTTAACAGAGGACCATAAGGAAGGGGAAGGGGAAAAATAGTCAGGAAAAGGGAAGGAGGCAGACCATGAGAGACTCTTGAATACTGAGAACAAACTGAGGGCTGATGGGGGTGGAGGAGAGGGGAAGGGGGCTGATGGGCATGGAGGAGGCCCTTATTGGGATGAGCACTGGATGTTATACGGAAACCAACTTGACAATAACCTATAAAAGAAAAAAAATTGTCTGTGCCTTCTCCATGCTGACAAGGTGGATTCCAGACTCCTTAGTATAGTCAGAAACACTCTTTAGATCTTGACTGTGGTCCAATATTGAGGAATAAATTCCAGTCATTTTCAGTTAGAGATAAAAATACTCCAGACCAGAAATTTGTTACTTCTTTGGATATGTGGTACATTTTCAAAACACCATTAAAACAGCAGCAATAATTATAGTTCAGTCTCTAAGGTAATACAGTATCTCAAACAGTCTATACAACTTTCACTATTACAACATAAGTCACTTTGTTGCCTTTTAGCAAGGAGGTGCCCCAATGAACTTCTCTAGAAGCTATTTGTCCTTGTCGGATATGCTTTTTTTTTTAATGCTTGATGTCACACATATTCATAACTCTTATTTCCAGTAAGCTTTATTACACTCTTCAGTGAAACAAAATTGGAAATAGAGCTGCTTACATTTGCTTAAAAATATAGTGTTCTTTCTCCTCCCAAAGTTATTGCTTGAATCAATGTCCAATCCTTTATACTCCCATCCAGTCAGCAGAGATATGTAGTTTGAATAAATGAATGAATGAATGAATGAATGAATAATGACAGTGTTTTGAGTGGAATTCATATTGGAGTAGTTGGAGAAAAAAAAAGGAAATCACCGAAAGATAGGAAAAGGAGTCAAAAATTGCTATAAATTTTAAGAAGTAGTTCATTTAAAGCAGAAATTGGTTGATCACGTCACTGTTTTACCAAGTTGAAAAATGTGAGGACTTAGAAAATACTTATAGTTCTTTCAGTAAAAACATTATTAATCATGTCCAAAGAATATTTTTATAGAGTGGTGGAAGGGAAATTAAGTTTCACTAGTTTCAGAAGGAATACCCAGTAGCTGAAGAGGAAAAATAATTCTCCATTGCTAAGGCTGACATAATTGAATTCCATTGGGAACACTTAGAATCATCTTAATTTTAACTTGATTCCTGCAGAATCACATTTTCTTGCTGGTGTCTGTTTTCACTTAGGGACTCAGAGCCTAGACAGATAGATGATAGATAAATAAAATTTGTCATCTCAAACATCATACATTTTTCCCACACATTGTCCTCCCATGAAGAACTAAAGATTTGGTGTGACATCATTACTGAATGATAACATTTTATAGAAGTTTTGGGGAATTGCACATGTTCTCCAGATTGTCTTTCTCAACTTGACCACAAAATATGACATACATGGGTTTATCAACTGACAGGTTAACTTCTGGATCTTACTTTCTCCTCTCTGACTGTTCATCTTCATGTTCTAACACCATCTATATGGCTTTGTGCATTTTTGTTATTTTTGCTATACTTCCATATCAGCTTTATGCACTTCCTCAAAACTCAGTCCTTGGCTCTGCTACTTTCTGTTGAAGATATTCTGTGTTGAAATTATTTCTAAGCAAAGATTACAATTTTTTAAATGATGAGGCCAATGACTTACCAACTGTTATGTGTTTTTGGATATGTTTATTTTATTTGACGTCATATTCTCAGTTAGTAAAGAATGAAAAAAGCCTGGAATAAAATTTACCTTTGAAAATATGTACACTTAGTTTCCTATAGACAATCTTCTAATGTTTTATAAGCATAATAAAGCATGCAGTAGTGCTATTTGACGTTGAGAGTGTAGCTAAACATCTCATTCCTCAATTTTTCATATGTTAAATAGGGATAATATAATAATTATCCCTTAAGATTATTGTGACAATAAGCGAGTAAGTGGGTAAAGCATAAAATAACACTTGGCATACAGTATCCTCACAACCTATATTTTAAAATATATTAAGAGTACTTAATGTAAAATATATAATTTTACACAATATTTTTATCACATGTAAAAGAGATGGTAAAGTTCACATATTAGAACTTTTGTAAATTAATATAAACATGACATGTTGCCACAATAATGCTCCCTTCACATGCTTAATGAACTACTCTTTTTTGAGATGTATATTCACCAGAAGTGAAATTTATCACCCTATAACTATCTATGTCTAGGCCTGTAACTTTCTCTTATTAGCTTTATGCATACAGTACTCAAAAATCTAAGTTACTCTTCAGAGTAGCACAGATATTAGAAAGTCAATCATTTTATGTTCTTTCAAACTACATTAAAGTTCCATACTTTTTTTTCCTATTTTGTTGGTCTTCTTTTGACTTTTGTGATTTTTACATATGTCCAATTTCCTATGGTTATATCATACGTCATTTGTGGAGGGTTTTGAGTCCACAAAGGATGGATGCTATTCTTTGATTAAATGGGTGAAGTTAATTGTCTCTGCTATGGATGATTTTCTTTATTAGAAGAAGAATATTCATTTATCCATTTAGCACTTCAGAATAAAGGAAAACAGAGTGTTCTTTATGCTCTTTTAAGAGCTCCTTCTATGTTCAAATCATTAGCAATGGGGAAAAAGAAGAGTTTCTATATTCTAGAAAATGTTTGTCAACCCTCAGAAAGATTTCTACCTTAACATACATACTTCAGAATTTGTAAGAAAAATTTTGGTTGACCACTTTACTCTTCCCCACATTTGTCTTTTGCAGAGTTATATTTCATTATGTACTCCAAAGCTAAAGTGTTCTTACCATTAATAGCATTTAGGGTCCTAGGTCTAAAGAGATGCTATGCTCAATTGAGAGTAAATTAATGTATGTTAACATTTAACAAAAGAAATGAAGCAAAGTTTTTAAAGATGTGAGTAGGAGGAACAAAAGCACTAGTAAGGGTGTAGTCACCAAGGGCTGATAACAATGGAACTCTGTTACCATCTTTAGCCAGAGAGGAAAGAAGAAGGGGAATCATTCCACAACCTATAGACAGAAAGGTTAAAGTAGAGAAGGTAAACAGACAGGAGCAGGTTTCCAGCAAAGGACCCAGTTGGCCTAATGCAATCCTGTAGAGATGGAACTGTGAGCAAGACACATAATTTGCAGGGCACAGTGAGGAATGAAAATGAGGGGCCCCTTGTTAAAAATTATTATTAAGAATTTCATGATATTGACTGCGGAGCATAAAACAAAAAGTGGAGCTCTTATGAGTGTGGAGCCCAGGGAGACAACACAAGTTTCACACCCTTGAAACCAGCACTGGCCAGGAGAAAAATTAATCTCAAAGCATCACTCTTCACCCTCATTAAAACACTCTGTTGTTCCCCACTTGCTGAAATAAAGGAGGAGCTATAAGGTCAGGGAACCTACATATGTAGACAGGTCATCCTGGTGAGACCCAGACAGGAAGAAGGGTATCCAGTAAACCCAGGCTTCCTAAATAGCTAAAGTCATTCATCAAACACCAGTTTACCAAGATTCACACTCTCAATTGCAAGTGGTAAGGAAGTGATTTCTATGGATCTGCTTAAAATAAATAGAAGAGAAAAACACAACTGATATGAGTGTAAATTGAGCATTGACAAGAGAGGTAAATAAATAGATGTTCATCCTGCCGAAAACAAGCTGTACTTGTTTAGAAATTCATGGTGGCAATATCACAGTCAGGTGGTACAACCACTCCTTTGCTTACAATAGAAAATTCACTAACCCTATTGTCTTCTTTTCTGGCATAGGGTAATAAAAAAAATCCCTTAATGTAAATACATATAAACAAATGTTTATTTAGTTATTTTGAGAGATAGAAAGAGGGGTGGGGTGCAGAGAGAGAATCCCAAGCAGACTCCACACTATCACCACAGACCCTGATGTGGGGCTCAAACCCATGAACTGTGAGATCATGACCCGAGCTGAAAATCAAGAGTTGGACACTCAACTGACTAAGCCACCCAGGCACCCCTAAGGGCATTTATTTTATGATCCCTTTAACAAAGTAAGGATTAGAGCATTAAATGGTGAACTGTTCAAAACCATAAAGTGAGGGGAAAATCAAACTTGCATAGGATAAAAGATAATACTTGTGAGAATCAATGGCATCACATACTAATTTACCTCCATATATTTAAACCCTTAGCTTTTCTCAACTGCCTAAACTCTGTTGGAAATATTCATTTTTATTTCATAGAGGCTTAAATTTTGCTAGAGTTATGATAGGTTCCCACACACAAATATAGAAATATACATAGATGTGCAGATTTGGAAATACCTATTTTAATACAATTGATGTTTTTGTTTGATAATTTACACTGAAGTGTATAGCGTTTGTAACCCTTCCATCATCCTGGACAGGCAAACTTATTGTAAAATAAGTATGTCTTGTTTGCAGTTGAGAGATTACCTGATATGTACTTGGGGATAACAGAAATTATGTGTTAAAAATTGGGGACATTTATAATTCTTTAGCTATAATTCATTCACTAATGTTTGTGCAACAGCTACTTATCGAATGCTTACTATGGGCCAGGTATTATGAAAAGCACTGAGGAAAGAGAGGAATAAAATTTCTCCTACTTTGTAAGAACCATATTTGCCAGTGATATTAATGTTAAACTGAAAGGAATGTGTATTAATTTATTCGTCACATATATCCCCTGTTAGAATGTAAGCTTCACAAAATTGGAACTATTTCCATTTTATTTCATTGCTGAATCTCTGGTGTATCAAATGGCATCTGACACATAGAAGACACTCAATAAATATGAATTTTAAAAAGTGAATGAATAAGTTTTTTTAAAGGCTATGACATCATTGTAAGGAATGGTTAACTCTCTATGAGAAGAGACTAAATAATAATAAAATGATGACAAGAATGATAAAAATAAATGGTAGGTGAAGTTCACTGTTTACTTTATGCCACACTGTGCTTGTCATATTACACACAGTTAGTGATTAATCCATATCATTGTTTCATGATGGAGTCACTGTTGATATTCTGATATTATAAGTAAAGAAAAAGAACAAGAGGATAAGGAATTTGCTCCAAGTTACAGATAAGTATGCAATTCCTGCCTCAAGAAGACACTGGCTTCCTTGGTGTAAACGACTAGAGTACCTAGCCACTCACAGAATTCTCAAGATGTACAAGAATTGCTATGAAAGTATGAGTGACAGTAAGCCTGGCAGATGGGTACCTGTCATTCAGAGAACCCCAAATATTTTAGGATACTGGAGACAGTGTGCCTATGAGAAGGTTAAAAATCTAGCTTAGCCCAATTACAAAGCATGTGAAGCTCATGCTAGAGACTGTTATTGCAAGAGAGATGCAGAGCTATTAAAATACATGTTGAGGAAATAACATGAGGAGGGCTGCATGTTTATTGATTAATCATTATTTAAAATTCTTCCAAATATTACATTTTGAATGTCAAAAATGTAAACCAGAAATTTACATAAGTATAAACTTATTTAAACTTATGAAGTAGAAACTTACCTTAAATACAAATGTATCTCTCTTAATTTGCTTAAATACTAATCTATTTATTACACTATAATCTGATGTTTTAAATATCATCAGATTATATCACCATAAAATCTGCACATATTTATTTCCAAGAAGCGGACATAATACAAATAAAATAAGTTCTCATATGGGAATGAAGGGAACAAAGCTAAGAGAAACAAAACTGAATGCACATTACTCTCTGTTTCATCTGGGAAATTGGTGCCTTTTGAGAGAACATGAAGTTGAAATCTTCCATAAAGTTTTTAAAATGTTTACATTTAATGGAACATATTACATATCTTCAGAGAAGGAACAGATATTATGTGATAAGAAGCTGTTATGAAACCATCAAGAAAGTTCTTGTGCTGTTTACTACATGAAAAACATTATTGGTGGATTGAAAAAATTAATACTGATATTAAACAATTTATGATTCCATTACACCCAGGCTCAGGACATTTGTGAAGTCACTCTTTGTCTATGTCATGCAGACACACGCACACACACACACACTTAACTTGGCCCCTCACATTTACTGGGTGATGGCTCCTTTGGTCTTCTCGTTCCACTGTAGATTTTACTTCACTAGTTTTGTTTGTATGATTTTGTAAAACTCAATTCCTATAATCAGCCCTTTATTGATAACTCAACATGGTTCTGTTTCCCTGAGGGGACACTGACAATATTTTTTTCAGTCCCTTAGTTGGAAAACAAAATTAGGAGGAAAATTTAAGAACGACTAAAAGTAAATATATAAAGATGAAAAAATGGCTATTAGTTCATCCATTCAGTCAGTTAACCTCTCACATTTCAGCAGGACATCTGGGATTCCTATCAAATCTAGAATAATTGATTGATAATTTGATGGTTTCCCTTAAATATTGAATTTACAGTATACGTCACCATGAAGAAACTGTCATGCAAATTCAACCAAGGTTCTATTTGCACAGTTTTTTATCTCATTAGCCTTTGTGTCATCCTGTCTGATCCACCTTTGTCTATTCACCTTCATTCACAAATATTTATATTCTTTTAATGGATTCCCTCTACAAACATCCAGTAGGATGGAAAAGGGGGATGAATTAGGTAATTGTTTTTTTCTATACATAGCAAGATAAATGTCAATTTCTATAAACCACAAATCTAATTCAGAAAGACTTTTATCTTTCTGTAAAAGGGTTAATGATTCAAATCCTATACCTTAATTATAAGCTTTAAAACCCTGAAATGTGTAGTATTTTCTGATATCAGCAGTGCTATTATCTTAAACTTCTCTTCCAGGCTTTGGGTTTAAATGGTTCCCTTTAACAACCCTACAGAAAGCAACATGGATAGAACATGGACGGTAAAGCATTGCTATCTCTTAAGTGGAAGAAAACATCTCCAAAGACAATCTCCTTCCTTTCAGCCTTCCAGGAAAGTTTTCTGCTGGCAAAGAATTGGTTGCCAACAAGGCTAGGTTTTCCTTAGAGGAATATGCTAACAGAAGAAGTGCTTTAGGAGGGGCACATGGGTGGCTCATTTGGTTAAGCATCAGACTCTTGGTTTCGACTCAGGTAATGATCTCATGGTTTTCTGAGTTCGAGCCCCACATCAGGGTCTGTGCTGACAGTGTGGAGCCTGGTTGGTATTCTCTCTTTCCCTTTTTTTCTGCCCCTCCTCACTCACAGTGTCTCTGTCTCTCTCAAAAATAAATAAACTTAAAAAAAAAAAAGTTCATTAAGATACAGAGTCATAGATCAGCTGTAAAGTAGAAAGTATGACTGTGGACCCAACAAATTACCAATGAATTTTAAAGGGGCCAGAAGTGCTTTTGGTTTAGTAATGACCACTGCATTTTGAGAAGAAGCAAAATCAAATCCTCTGGCAAAAGGATCCCTATAATATAATCACACCTCATTCATAAAGATTAAGGTCAAGGAATCAGTTCACAACAAAGGGCCAACAAACACACCAGTAGACAAGAATTCTGCATGAGATGCAGCATGAAAAGCAAATAACTGATTGTGACTTAGAGGGACTACAGATAATGGGGTAATTAAATATACAATATTTACTTACTCTGTAAGAAATATTTAGAGAAAAATGATGCAATTAGAGAAGTTCCAACAGAAGGGCATGAGATTTGAATAGGAAGATTTGAAAACAAACTATAAACTAACATTTATGAAGATTTTCTAGATGTAAAATACTGTGCTTGAAGAAAATGTGATGAGTGTATTAACCTTAATATATAATAAAGCCTGAATAAAGAATTAGAAAGTTAGAAGATGTATCTGAAGAAATTATCCATATTTAAGCATCTCCCAGATAAGAAGTTGGAAATTAGGGAAAAATAGGGGATATAACAGACAGAATGAAAATGTATAACATACATTTAATTGGTGCTATAGAGGGACACAATTTTCAAAAATAAATTGAAGGAAAACTGCTACAAATTTTCCAGGACTGACAAAAATGGTAATAGCAATAAATAATTTATAAATCTGTATTCTGAGTAGAACAAATAGAAAATTAGTCAGATTCAAATCATTATACTGAAGCTTTCAGAACACATAAAGACCCTTAAAATCAACACAGAGAAAATCCAGATTATTTATAAAGGAACAATTCGAAAGACAACATTTTTTAGCATCAACAAACGATACTAGAAGAAAAAAGATATTACCATGTTATTGTGAAAAGTAAATGTCAACCTAGAACTTTGTACCTAATAAAACTATTTTTCAAAATATACATGAAATAAATATAATTTTACACTTACTAGATTGGCCACAACTTGCAAATCTAAAAATACCAATATTGAAAGAATGAAAATCAAAGAGAATTTAGTGATGAGGGGTGAATTGGATAATTTCTTTGGGAAAAAGTTAGTATTACCTTATAATATTATATATTCACATACCCACTGACCCAGCAATTCTACATGCATATAAAAAAGATGAATATAAAATATTTATAGCAGCACTACAAATTAACAAAACAAAGCAGAACGAGAAAACATCCTAATATCCATCCAGAAGAGAATGGTTAAAGAAATCATAATGTGTCAAAATGGACCACTGCACAAGATTGTAAATGGCTGAACTCCAGCTACTTGCAACAAAGCAAATAAACCTTTGAACATAATATTGAGGGAAGTGTAAGTGCCAGATGACTGTATATAAGGGATACCATTTTTATAAATCTCTCAAACAGGAAAAGAAATCTATAATATATTGTTTATGCTTACATATACAAGGAAAGAAGAAAAGGAAGTAAAAACACAAAATATATTTGTTCCCTCTGGAGTGAAAATAAATGGCACAGGACAATAGAACATGAGTAGATCCAAGCTATGAATTAAATTCTCTTTCTTGGGTTGTATACTGGGCTAATGAGTGTTCTTTTAATTAATAATTAAAGCAATAAGATTAAAAGATAATAAAATACATTATTTTAGTTTAATATGTGTATAAATATTTGAATTTAATTCTCCATTTTTTTTCTTGCTCTGAAGCTATTATTCTTTTTAGGAAGAAGTGTATTTGGCACAATTTATATGAACCAAATTTTTTAGTCAATTTAGTTGCTGACTATGATTCTTAGATTCCCTAGAAATGTTGTTCTGGATGTTCTGTCATTGGGTTCCAGTAGTTCCCTGCTGCAGAGTCATAAATTCTAAGGGTATGGATAAGGAATTCGCATTTTCTAAATACCCAAGGCAATCCTTAGGTACATGAGTATTATATAATCATTGCTAGAAGAAATGGATGTTCCACTCAAATGCACACTCAATGCATGTGGCCCACTGTGCTGTCTGTATTACTCAAGTACACTAAGTAGACACATGTGTATGGATTTTCAGGGATCTACTTGAAGCTCATTTCTTTAAAGTACAGCTGATGCTTTTTAGAATGAGGGTTATGTCTTTCCTCATACATAACTATGAAATAGATTAGTATTCACTAATATTATTATTTCTTGATGAGCTTAGGATGTGGCAAAGGAGCACTACAAAAGTCAGTTCCAAATGATTATATTTGGCTACATAAAGTTATCAATTATTTTCAGGCCTACCTTAAAGCTGAGACTGGATCCAGGCCTAAGAGGCTATCTCCTTGTTACTGTCTTGGGTCCCAGGTACATCTCGATGACCTTCAAGAAAAGAAGGTATTTACTGTGTTGAAGGTATAGACACTCCATTTTAACATTCTATGAGGATAAAAGGAACAGAAAGGAATTAATTACAAGACTTTATAATTAATTCATTGGTATCATTAAAGTCAATACTCTGGTTCTGTGGAATATCTTGAAGTTTTATTTCTCAATGGCAACTCCTTTCTGTGTCTCTATTTATTTCCTGTCTTAGAAAGTGAATAGAGATATCTGCAGAACACAATGTATCTCTACAACTGTGAGCATAGGTGAGGTGAATGACAGAGCATGTTAGGTGATACTTTGAAGTCTGGTAAATTAAAACTTCCTTAGGTCCTCATATGTATATGTGGAGGCATACAGCTATTCTAGTGACCACAACCCTGGGAATGAGTAATGTCAATGGTAGGCCAGAGATGGGTATAAAGGATACAGGTGGAGTACATAAAGTACTTGGAACCTACTGATCTGTTGATAAAATAACTTATCAATTCACTTTTCAGTTTTTAAATGTTTTTCACAGTTATTGTATTGGAGATATAGATGCTGTCTAAGTCTTCACCGAATAATAGAAAAACAATAGCTCGCCCACCTTTTCCATGGAAAGTAGCATCCTTGTCTTGGCCCTTTTGTCAAATATGTATTTATTAGAATGCACATAATATATTACAAGTCTCAACTTTAACTTTATTAGACATCATCTGGCCATTGTTTTTATCACCTATAAGATGATAATAAAATATCTTCCCTGCCAACATAATTAGAATGTGAGGTTTCAAGTGAGCTACTTGATTAAATATAAAGCATGGTATGACATAATTTTTTATTATTAGTGTGTGAATGGGTGTCACTTTGGATTGGGATAAGTCACTCTTTTAGTAACCAGGTAGTACATATATTTATAGATGGTAGCCGTCTTCATATCTGACTCAACACATGCTAAACATGCTATTTTAGACCAAATTATACCCAGAATCTAGACATGGGTGATCATTTGTATTGGAATCTACAAGGTCAAAATTATAAGGTTATTTCAGGAAGAGTTCAAAACTATCAATAGACTGTCGCCCAGGTATCTTCAATTCCTGTGAGAAAAAAAAAAAAAAAGGTTCTTTGGCTATAGCCTCACTCAGTTTTATAAAGCAGTTATTCCCTTGGGTGAAAATGATATTACAGGTGGGAAAAAAACCATCACTCAGTGACTTCCAGATCGATTTAAGCCAAACTATAAGGTGATACAAACCAGGGTGGTGATTCTCTTTGAATGATCCATATTACCTGGAAATGTTGGGAAGCAAATGGTGTGAAGTCCTGTGGCTGTGAAGCATAGTGGCTCTGGAATCAGAAAGGATCTGGGTTCAGATCTGTTGCTCATCATCTCTTAATATTAAGATTTTGGGCCAGGTACTCAAACTCTCTCTTCTTCATGCTCTTCCTCTATCAAATTGGAGTTGATAACTATTTTACCTCTTTGGGTCTCTGTGAGGATAAATAAGAAAGTATAAGTAATATAATTGTTTTGGTGCTTAGAATATTGGAGTTTAATGATAATTAGGGTTTGGAGCAAGACAACCTCTATTTCAGTCTTGACTCTGGCATTTGCCAGATGTGTGGCCGTTAGCAGTATGCTTAACCACAAGGGCTCATTTTTTTTTAAACTATAAATATAGCAAGGCTCATGATGGTACCTACTTTATTAAGGTTAATATAATTAATATTTTTAAGTTTTTAAAATAGTACCTAGTACTTAGCACATAGTAAGCACTGTTTTTTTTATAAAATAAATGCCATAAAAATTCTTATTATTAGCAAAACCAGATTAATAATTTTAAAAATATTTTCTCTAGTTCTTGGGCCAATAGTTGAAGATGCTTTGTTTATAGTATAGTTCTTACTCAAAAAATCAAATTGTTCAGATAATATTCTCTGACAGATCAAGGGAAAAAATTTCCACAAAGCTGAAACCAGAGGCTATGGTCTGGCTGTGAATAATCACAGCTGGCTTTCCTTAAAAGGTTAGAGGATTAGAATGTTAATAATTTTGTATTTCTTAAGCAAATATGTTCAAACATGCAATGAGCAGCTGTTCCCATGGAAGAATGAGCCAGTGACAAGTTTCATCATTTAAAAGAAAAGCTATTTTTGGTCAAATGAAAGTGCAAAAGAAGTGCTACTTTTAAAAAGCTTTTTAATGACAGGAAACATAAATATTTTTTTGCGGCTCTTTAATTCAGAAAACAGCTTGCATAATGTTTTTGAGCTTGAGAAGAGTAGATATAAAGCTGTTCCTAAATCCTAGAACTATCAATTCTCAGAGACCTTTTCTAAGACAAAAAAGTATATATAGTTTGTACCATGGCTGAAGCTGCAGTCATTGCATATATTAGGAAAAACCTTAGTTGATTTGAAGCTGTGTTTCTTAATCTTTTTTTCCCTTTTCCTTATCATCCCCTTAAATACCCTTTTCAGACATTTTTTTTCTAATTGCCTCTCACATGCAATTTTGATAACATAATTACAAGATACATGTTTATGTACTGTATGCATATTTTGATTTAAATATAAAAGTATATTTTTTAATCCCCAGGAACCAATTTTCTTCCCATTGGTCCAATACTACCCCACCCTACTCCCACCACCCCTCTCCTGGGTTTGAGAATTCAAGGTTTAAAGTGATAGATTTACAAAGAGAGATTTGTTTATTTTGGCTTTGGGGCAGAAAAAAAAGTGCTATTAGTTTCATAGAACTTATTTTACTAGGTTTCTTACTTAAAATTGTTTCTTTTGCTTGTTTGTTTAATTTTGCTTGGTTTAATTTATTTAGTATCAATAAACCTATTTTTAGGTTTCTAGCTGAAGGTCTAGAAAGTCTATGCTTAATTGAACATGGAGAAATATTTTTAAAGTTTAAATACTTTATTATATGATAATTTTTTATTCACCTGCTTTATATAAAAAGACTTGTTATGGGTAAATTATATAATGTCTTTATGCCTCAGTATCCTTATCTACAAATGAGGACAGTAGCAATATTTACCTCCTAGGGGTTACAAAACTTAAATACATTAGTATGCATGAAATTCTTAGGACAATGCCTGGTAAATAGTAAGCAGTGCAGCTTTTTCTTATTTTTATTTTTACTTACAGCTAGCTTAATGCCTTATAATACCTTTATAATTTTATAATAATATAAAAAGGTATAATAATACCTTTATGAAGATACAGGTTTAGTTCATTAAACTAACTTGAAAGAGTAGAGTCAAGACCCACAATGAGCGAGGCTAAAAGTTGCTGGGGACTAAGAAGGTCTCTCTCAGATGTCACATGATTCTTTCATGTCTGATTCATTTTGAGACAGGTTATCTTATTTTCTATATTCTCACAGCTGCTCTTCCATGCGAAAGTTTACATGACTTTTCATTTAGCAATTCTAACCCAACTTCAAGTTTCTTTCACGGAGTATCTGATTGGCTCAACTATTCTTTCCTCATCCAAACTCTGTGGCCTGAGGAGTTGGGATAGGCATATCAAACTTAGTAGAGAAACACATATTTTGAGAATGAGTGACAATTATAAAATTGAGAGGGTTTCTTGGAATGGACAAATATACAAAACTGGCTATTACATCTGGGTATGAGGCACCAGCCATGAAAGCATCATTTATGAGATATAAATTTCATTTTTTTCCTGAGCTGATATTCCCAAATGCAGAGAAAATTAAAAATGGCCAATGAAATTGAAATATACTCACCTAAGAAATTAGAATATTTACTAGGACCATATATCACACTGGCTAAGACAAACAGTTTAGCTACACAATGGCCCAGATATCATAAAAGAATAATGTGTCTTTTATATAAGAAGCTGAACAATAAAAATATCAAGAGCATAGTAATGTGTTTTTTTAAAAAAAAAACACATTAAAAAACTTTCTCCATGCTCAATTAAATATGAAATAAAATAGGCCCCCAAAATGTCATAGCTGTCTTTAAATATCATGATTTTATTTTATTTTAGTTCCTGGCAAGGAGTGAAGTATTATGTGTGCCTTTATCGTCTTTACCTTTAAAATATCCTATATAAAATATCTTTTGTGGTAATAATTTTAGGAAAAATATAACTGCATGCTACTCAGTATTTTGCATCAATTAAACATGTTTCCTCCTGTGGGGTGAAAAAAATTACACTGTGTTAGAATAACAATACACTATGAAAGTTCAAAATTGTAACCTCTCAGAAAAATATTGCCTGACAATTTTTAAAAAGAGTCCCAAGAAATGGAAGAGCTTGAATAGAAAATCTGGAGAAGACATTGTGTCTTTTATTTAGATAATGGACATTAAGTATCATGATATAGAAAATACATTTAACATCTCAACAAAATCAAAAATTGTATTGCTGTTTTGTGACATTCAAGATAGCTCAAACCGTGTTGGAATCAGTCTAGATTGTATAGGATCATGGGAAAATAATAAGCCATCCCCAAAGTCAGACTGGTCTAGTTTCCTATCGTAATATTTCAAATGAGAGCAATAGACAGGATTTTATGACCCTGGACACCCAATGAAGTTGGGATTGTGTTGAAGGAGGAATGCCAGAGAAAGACTAGCTTAAAATTATTTTGCCATGGTATTGGAAAACAAAGCAATTCAATTGTGAACACAAAAATATTTATTCAATATATTATAGATATCCTTAGACAAACTAGATCACAACAAATCTAAACAATGTAGATTCCATTAAAACCATTTCCTAATAATATTCATGAAAATATTTGTAACCCAAATCATATCACTAGAGGCTACATAATTTAATGTTAACTGTAATTAAAACAATAAAACTGTTAATTTTGAGAGTTATTTTATTCATTTTAAAAACAAGGTCACGTTTTCCAAGTGGTGACACTGTATCTTTTTTTTCTTGACAGTTAACATGTTAAAGCTCTATACTGTCATCTCATATTCTTAAATGCTTTCTATTTGTTTAAAAAATGGGTTGGTGACAACTCTTTTATACCCTGATTCTTCATTCATCCAAAAATTAGGACTAATATATGAAATTCTTGCTTAAACAAACACTAGAAAAGTTATTTAATAAAGGTTGAAAAATAAAACCTTACTCATCTAAAAAGTGTTTACTAACAAAGGGGATAGAAATGTAACATTCATATCCAACATACTTTCTAGAGACAGTATTTTATAACAGACAATATTTCTAGCCATTATCTGATAAAATTTCTCATTTTATGTATGAGTAAAATAATTAGAGAAGTTAAGTGGTTTTGCTCAAAGAAAGATAGTTATCAGCAGAGCTCCAAGGAGACCCCACTGATTTCTCATCGCTTAGGACAATGTGCTCCACAACACATTTTATCTTTTTGTCATTTCATACCAAGTTTAATACCATGTGAAAATGGTCTCCTTAAAAATTCTTAATTCAAATAAACATATACTCAGATTGTCTTCACATCCCTCAAACTACACATTGTCTTTTTTTTTTATTTTGCCAAAAATATGTAAAATGTTGGCAAGAAAGTAAAGACAGTTTGTCCTTTTTATCACATTTCCAGGTGCTGCCGTGAAAAACTTTACATTTTCTACAAAGGTTGGAATAGGCTTTGAAAGACATTTTTCAATTGTATCTGAGAATATTGATCCTTGATTAGTATGTTTCTGCTCGAGCAAAGGAAATCCCTTAAATATGCATGCTCAGCAGTTGAAAAGTAAGTTATAAATAAAATCCACATATCTCATCTTTTTGAAGTCCTTCAGTGTACAGTGTCCAACTAGAGCTGGACTTTGTATTTTAACAGCTTTATTGAGAAATAGCTCACATAGGATAAACTGTGTATATTTAAAGTACAGTAATTGATAAACTTTGACATATATGTGTATCTATGTATATATATAAAGTATATATATATTTATAAAATATGTATGTATCTATGAAATCATTACAGTAATCAATACAATGAATATGTCCATCAATCCCCAAATTTTCCTTGTGGTCATTGTAATCCCTTCTTACTGCTCCAAACTCACACTCCCCTTTGGTCCTTAGGTATCCACAGATATCTACTGTCACTGTAGGTTGATAATGCATTTTCTATAATTTTTTGACATATGGAGTCATACAGTATGTACTCTTTTTTGACTGGCTTTTTTCATTTATCGTAATTATTTCTAATTATATCCATGTAATTATATGTATCAATAATTCATTTACTTTCATTACCAAGTAGTATTCCATTGTATGGATACACCATAATTTATTTATATATTCATCTATTGATGGAAGCTTAGGTGGTTTGTATTTCTTGGATATGAAGAATAAAACTTCAATTTATTTATATATCCATCTATTGATGGAAGCTTAGGTGGTCTGTATTTCTTGGATATGAAGAATAAAACTTCTATGTACAAGTTTACATAGCATACATATTTATAGGTAAAAGCTGTACGAGTTTTTCTATCCTCATGTACTTAACTTTTCTCTGTAATACCTAGCAGTGGAACAGCTACATTATATGGTATGTATATGTTTAAAGTTATAAGAAAGTGCCAACCTATTTTCCAAAATAGTTGTACCAGTTTACATTCCCACCAGCAATATGTGAGAGTTCCAGTTTTTCCACATCCTCTTCAACTCTTAGTATTTATCTTTTGATTATAGCCACTCTGATGGCTATGTAGTGATTTCATTAGGGTTTTAATTTATATTTCCCTCATGATAATTAAGGCTATCATTTGATGTGCTTCCTATTTATCTTTTTCGGTACAATATCTGTTCACATCTTTCCCTCATTTTTAAATTGGATTGATGTCTTATTGTAACCTTATAAGAGGGTTTTTTAAATGTTTTGCTTATAAGTTTTTGATGAAATAAATGGTTTGCAATTATTTTCTCTCAAGATCCTTGAGAGACCTTCTCTAATTTTCTCCAAGATCCCTTGAAGTACAACAATGTGTATTTATTTATGCATGTGGATATGCAATTGCCCCAAAAGAAGATGGTAAAAAGATGAATTTTTTTCTATTAAATTGTCTTGGCACTTTTACTGAAAATTGATAAATTAATTACAATGGGGAGATTTATTCTGTACTCTGAACCCTATTTCCTTAACCTATATGCCTATATTTGTACCAGTGCCACAGTATAGTTATTACTTCAGCTTTATAATGAGTTTTGAAATCAGGTAGTACAAATGTTCCAACTTCATTCTTCTTTTTTAAAATAGTTTTGGTTGGTCTTGACCTGTTGCATTTCTATATACATTTTAGAATCAGCCTGTCAAATTTCACAAAATTTTTCAGGATTCTGATAGGGATGTATTGAATTTATTAATCAGTTATGAATGAAATGCCTTCCTGACAATATTGTTTCTTCCAATTCTTGAACAGGAAATGTCTGTTGATTTAGATATTCTTTAATTTATCAGTGTATTTTTTAATGTACAAATCTTTCTGTTGTTAAGTTTGTTCTTAACTACTTTATTTTTATGCTACTGTAAATGGAATGATTTATTAATATGCTTTTAGTTTTTTTCATCATGTAGAAATTTAATTGATTTTGTATACTGATAGGGTATCCTCTTAATTTGCTAAAGTTGTATATTAGTTCTAATAGTTTTGTTCTATGCATATCTCTCAGATTTTCCACACAAGAGATTATGCCATCGGCAAAGAAAGACAATTTTTTCTGCCTTTCCAACATTGGTGTCTTTATTTTGTTTGTTTTTTTTAATTGAAATAGCTGCATGATATTCAGTAAAATGTTGACTAGAAGTAGTAAAAGCAGTCATCCTTGCCTTGCCTTGTACTTGAACTTAGGAAGAAGGAATTCAGTCTTTCATCCCTAAGTATAATGTCAGTTTTTCCTAGATTTCCCTATGAGGTATACGCAATTTCCTTTTTCCTTTTTTTTATTTTTTATTTTGAGGCTCTCA
This sequence comes from Cryptoprocta ferox, assembly GCA_028646485.1. Classification (NCBI taxonomy): domain Eukaryota; kingdom Metazoa; phylum Chordata; class Mammalia; order Carnivora; family Eupleridae; genus Cryptoprocta; species Cryptoprocta ferox. The sequence continues at coordinate 42,874,041 of CM053568.1, forward strand.
TTTCAGAGGAATATGCATCTATCTTTCTGAGGTACTGGCCCTTAACAATATAAATGTTCCTTTTTGTCTCTAATAAAATTTTTATCTTACAGTAATTTTTTGGCTTACAAATTAATCAGTCAATTTTATTTTTACTACGTTTTAAATTTATTTTTTAGATATGACATTATAGGGTACATCTTATCACAAACTACTGTGGATTAATCATTATTTCTGGTAAAATTTAGAAAATTTCCTCAAGTATAACTATATTTCCTCCTATATCTTTTATGGATACTGTTATATATATGAAATTTATACTTTACAATCCAAATAATAAAATGTTATAATATTGTTTTGTAAAATCTTGTGTGTATTAAAGAAGAGACTGAGAAAAAATATGGATCTATTGATCTTTTATAATATGCCACATATATAGCATTTCCAGTGATCTTTTTTTCCTGCATATTCAAGTAATCATCTGCTGTCATTTCTTCTATCTGAAGGATTTCCTTTACTAATTCTTGTAAAGCAGGTATGAATGTTACTGTTCTTGTAAAGCAGCAATGAATTTTTCATTCTTTGTTGTTTTGGGAATACTTTTATTTCATTTTCATCTTTCAAGTGTAGTTTGGCTGGATATAGAATTCTTGGTTGACTTTTTTCCTGCTAACACTACTTTCAATAAGCCATTGAACTCATTTCAGGACTTTTAGTTTCTGATGAGAATCAGATGTTAATCTAATTATGGGTTCTTTAAACATAATCTTTTTTTCTTTTCCCTCTTGAGGATTTCAAATTTTTTTCTTTGAAATTTTCTTTCAACTCTTTGCTTATGATACATCTATGAGAGGATTTCTTTGTATCTAATCTAGGTGGGGTTGTTTTAGCTTTTTGGATATGTAGATGAATATTTTTCATCAAATTGGAAATCTTCAAATATTTTTTCTAGCCTTTTTTCTTTCTCCTCTCCTTTTGGCTCCACTTATATACATGTTGGCATATTTGGATGGTGTTATATTGATTTCTGAATCTCTATTTAAATTTTTCCCACTTCAATGTGTTATCAGATCACATAACTTCTATTGAGCCATTAACAATGCCGCTGAGCATAAGTATCACCTATTGCTCTAAATTTAGTAAATCTCCTTCATTCTTTGCAGAGAGGATGATCATCTTCATGGCCTGTCCTAGCCTGGTAAGCCTCCTTGCCTACCACACTAGGGAAAATTTAGGTGCAGCTTCAGAGAAGAATGTCATAAATTCTCACTATTTTTACTTAAGATCAGCAGGTTTACTAATACAAATAATTCTCATAGTGTTACATATATTTGGTTGATTTTTAGTTTCAGGCGATTGGTTTTGTCAATTTTGTTGAGTTTCAAAGTTGCTACTGGGAAAAATTTTCTCTCTGAAAGTCCAGCTTCTGATTAACTTTTTGAAGAGAGGAAGATCTGTTCGGTAAATGTCTTAGTGTTCTTATCTGCAAATTTTAATGTCTGTGTCAGCTTCAATTGATTTGATTTTCTCCTCATTATTTTCCTGCTTCTTTGTATTCCTGGTAATTTTTGTTTATGTAACAGACATTATAAACTTTGTCTATTTGAGTTCTGGATATTTACTTCCATGAAGATTCTTGAGCTTTGATCTGAAAAGTACCTATTGGGAACAATTTGAACCTTTTCTTCTTACTTTTAATGTATATCTGTATAATCTACCCAAAATCATCCAAATCATGTGGTTTTCCAGTCTAACCTCTGACAATAGACAGGAATTATTTCTACTCCAATGTGAGTGTTAGTCACTGTTACCTGAAATCTTTTCTGATATTTCCCCCTGACCCAGGTTGCTGAAGTTTCCTCATCAAGGTTTGCTAATCAGTACTCTGCTGAACACGTGAGGTGATTGGGACATCTGGGGGGCTCAGTTGGTTAAGTGACTGACTTTGGCTCAGGTCATGATCTCACCAATAGTGAGTCTGAGCCCTGTGCCGGGCTCTGTGCTGATAGCTCTCTCTCTCTCAAAAATAAACATTAGAAAAAATTTTTGAATACTTTAGGTGATCCCTTTGCAGATATCAAATAACTGCTGTACACACACACACACACTTCTTTCCTCTCTAGTACTCTTCCCTGTGATGTCTACTCTCCTTGTTTTTCCACACTCCAGGTCTCTGTCCTTAGTTCAGGAAGTCTACTAAGCTTCATCTAGGTTTTTTAATGTGCCTTGTCCTGAAAACTTTGTCAAAGCAGTAAGCTGGGGTAATTTTAGATCCCATTCATTTTCCATCTCTTAGGGATCTGTCCTTTATTGCCTGATGTCCAGCATCTGGAAAAGCATTGCTCATATATTTGATGTGGTGTTTTAGTTTGTGTCAGACAGAAGGATAAATCTAGTTCCTATTATTCCATCATGAATGGAGGAGTAGAAATCTCTAGCTGTTGTTATTTTTTTTTCTTGAGGAAGAACAAAATTAACTTGAACAAGTTTACATTGAGGGAGATAAGAGCACCCACCATTGTGGCCAGGGTGTGAAATTAGAATATAAACTGCGATCCCCCATTAAATTTGATACCAATGAACAAAAAAGAAATCTGTAGAGTGGCAGATGGTACTGTTTGCAGCTCTGGGAGAGACTGGAGGCTCATAGTCACCATCTGCCTGCACAGCATTTTCTCAAACTTTGTATTTAGCAAAGTTTATTGCTACTAAGCTTATGAGCATTATGAGACAGATTACCAAATTCCTGCATTCTACCATTTTTTAATTAAAAGAACTGTATGTCGTGTGTCGGATGGTTATGGAAGCTATGTGAAATATTAACTACCACTATCTGTTACTCTTCTTAATAGCCTCTGTTTTTTTTAGCTCAATACCTTTTTTTTCTTCAAAAAGAAACATTCACTAAGTTATACAATATACCTTTAAGAAATCTGTGGGAGCCATCCATCACTGGGCTTTGTGCAAATTCTTATATAAATCCTATCTCTGAACACCTTTATTAAACCTTACTCTTCGTGGTTAGTGAAGTTCACATGAATAGACTGTGCTTCTTTTTATATATTGCAAAATGCAGATGGTTATATATTTTGTATTCCCAGCAATACACATTAAGTAAATTTCAGACCATTCATTGGCTAAAAGCATTGTTGCTATACATACTGAGTTTAATCCACTGGCAGAGAGACTTGGTGAGTTACAATAGTGCATAATTCATCTCAGTTTTGGGTACTGTTTCAAGTCCTGGATTTATATCTACGGATATTTTTTCCAGAGCTTGCATAATCCTTAATCACAATATTAGGTTAAAACACAGGAACATGCCATTTTTTGGTCAAAACTGGCCAAATCTGGCAACCTTATGTAGTTCAAACTAACATAAGGCAACTCTGTTACTACCATTTGAAGACAATGAGACAACAGTTCCACTAATGATTTCCCAAATAGGAACACAGGTATCTTTTTACTGTTATTGCTTTTAATATAAAAATGCACAGTGAATACCTTGGTAAATAATATTTTATTTCTGTAATATTTTGATTATAAAATCTTAACGTTAACTGACTAAAGTAAATTTATAGTCCCTAAATTGTGTAAATCTCCACTAAAGTTATGGCTTAAAATATGCATTTCAAGTAATTTTAAAATTTATCTATAGGAATAAGAATACTTTGAGAACAAATTGAGGGAGTGGGGCTGGCTGTATTTCTAGATAATAAACAAACTGTTTCCTGGTAGCACAATGAAACCATTATGTCTCCTAGCTTTATTATTCATAGATATGTGACAGTAGGCTTGATACCTGATATATCTCTGCTTCAGGTTTTCTTTTATTCTTTTGTAATTTTTTATTTAAATTCCAGCTAGTTACAGAGAACACACTGATGGTTCCCAGAAAGGAGTTGGATGGAGGGATGGGTTAAATGGGTGATGGGTATTAAGGGCGGCACTCATTGTGATGAGCATTAGGTGTTGTATGGAAGTGATGAATCACTAAATGCTACACCTGAAATTAACATTACACTGTATGTTAACTAACTGGAATTTAAATAAAAATGTGAAAAAGGGAAAAAAAAGGGAGTACACTGAGTATAAACTTTCTTTCAGGGATTATCTCCTGTCACAAAAATACAAGTGTTTATAAAAGTATGTGAAGAAGAGTATGGGACAGGCTGTATGTTTTAGTCAAGGACACTACAATGTGTATAAACCATGTTTAGTAAAATCTCCTTTCATTAAGATATAAGTGTTTTTACAGTTATGTATGGAACTATAGAATAGCCACATGCTTAACTCTTTGAAATCATACTACATATAATACATCTTTCAACTGACATCTACTTTCATTAAGATAAGTGTTTGTAAATGTGTGTGTGGAAGCAAATGCAAATAGCTGTATGCTTATCTCATTGAATGTACACTGTGTATAAACCTCCTTTCAGGCAACATCTCCTGTCATGAAGATACAAGGGTTTGTAACATATGTGCAGAAGCACATGGGATACAGTTTATGCTTCACTTATGGACACAACACTGTGTACAAACTGTCATTCAAGTTACAACATTAATACAAACATGCTAACACCCTAACCTCGTAACCCTAAAGTTAAACCCTAACCCCTAACCCTAACCCTAACCACTAACCCTAAACTGAACCCTCTGGAGACTTCTCTACACTGCAGGATACCAGGCACATACCCTCACCCTGGCCCTCACCTTGGCCATAAACCCTAAACATGACCCTACTTCTGAGGAGGAGAAGGAGGAGGGGGAAGAGGAAGAGGGGGAGGGAGAGGGGGAGGGGGGGAGAGAGGAGGAGGAGAAGAAGCAGGAGAAGGAGAAGAAGGAGGAGGAGAAGAAGTAGAAAAAGAAGTTGTATATACAGAGGAATATTACTCAGCCATTGGGGGAAAAATGAAATCTTGCCATTAGCAGCAACATGTATAAAGCTAGGAAGTAGTATACTAGCTGAACTAAGTCAGTCAGAGAAAGACAAATACCATGTGATTTCACTCATATGTGGAATTTAATACATAAAACAAAGGAGCAAAAGGAAAAACATGAAAGAGAGAGGCAAAGCAGGAAACGGACCCATAATTATAGAGAAGAAACTAATGGTTACCTTAGTTTCTACCACCTTAGAGGAGGTGGGTAGAGGAAAGGGTTAAATAGGGGATAAGGATTAAGGAGTACACTGGTGATGAGTACTGAGTGTTGTACAGAAGTGTTGAATTACTATTTTGTACACCTGAAACTAATATTACATGTATGGTAACTAACTGTAATTTAAATGAAAACTTAAAAATTAAAAAAAGTATATAAATAACATTAGGTTAGTTTCCAGAAAACCTAGAAGTACTAGGTTCTGCCTCTCTATCTTAAATGATGGTCCTACTCATTTGTTTATGTCACAGGATCGTCATGTGGTGCAAACCAATATATATAACCATGTTATATAAAAATGTTTAAAAACATTTTTAAACTCTAAAATGTCTGCATGGTGATATAAGACCAAGAACGATGAAAACAATCGAGTTAATATACAGTGTAATATTCATTTCAGGTGTACAATATAGTTATTCAACACTTCCACACATCACCCAGTGCTCATCACCACAGTGGACTCCTTAATCCCCATCACCTATTTAACCCATACCCGTCCACCTCCCCTCTGGTAACCATCAGTTTGTTCTCAGTAGTTAAGAGTCTGTTTCTTGAATTTCTCTCTCTCTCTCTCTTTTAAAATGTAGATAATATTAGTACCTACTTCAAAACAACTTTTGTGAGGACTGGGTCAATCAATGTAATGTATTTCAAAGTCTCTTAGGCACACTGAGAGCTAAATACATGTTAGTTGCTATTGTAACTATTGTTGCTTTAGGTGTATATTTAGTGTTTAGAAGTGAGAAACAGCATGGATTTGCATTCTGGCACTTTATAGTCTGTGAGTGTTTTGTCTCATTATAAAAATATAGATGAAAGAAGTTTCCAACTTCATAGGTTGTTATGGATTTAAATGAACTGATGAAGGTAAGTAAGTGAAGATCTCGGTCTTTGAGACTTACTAACAGACCACTTAGTTTTCTACTTGAATGGAAATTATTGTAATTCAGGGATGTGGGGAGACTATATAATTTACCTCTCCATTCCATCTTCAATCTCTATGCAGGTTTAGATGCAAAGCTCTCCAAAAATTGATACATTCACAATTGCTTAAATCTCTGGGACAAATACTAACACATTCAGTTATGGAATACACGAGTTGTTTTCTGGGTTGTGGGGCTAAGTGTGAAGGAAACAACAATAGCAAAATAAAGATTGCTGAGGAGATAAATACTTCATATTCCATCATTTCCCTTATTGAACTCAAGTGTCTTTCAGAGAAATCTCCCAGGACTATTGACTACTGTGAGTCTGGACCCCTTTCGGCCCCAAAGCAACTCCTTGGTCATTTTAGCCTTTCTTTTTGTTCTAAAATCTTCCTGCTTCATAGTTCCACTAGATTCATTCTATAGGCTAGGTGCAAATTTTCCACCATGGCATGATGCCTGAGGATAGTATATGGCAACAAGTGGGGTATGGGACAGCAAAAATAAATGAGAAAGGGCCAGAAAGAACCACATCACCATTATTTAGATGACCAATTCACCACCATCCCATGAATTTTATGGGGATAAATGTTCATCTGTAAATTTTCAGGTCATATTTTTCTAAATTGAAGAAAATTAGATCAATAACCGAAATGTATGTTTTTAGTGATTAGATATTATAAATAATATTATAGATATTATAAATAAATTTTCCTGTGCTTATGTAATTTTTAAAAGTATATCAATATAGACTTGTATACAATACCTATAAATATATAAAGTAAGGCAGACTGATTAAAGAAAAAATAGCTTGTTTTAGGCAATAGGCAATTTCATTATGTGATTTACAGAATACACAACAGCCTCTCTATTCCCTGTATAAAGCAATCAGGATCTTCGCTACATTACTAAATAGGCAATACAATAGCTTATTTTTAAAATAAAATTAGGAAATTTCATTTACTTCCTGTGCAAAATCAGCACAATTTTTGCTTTAAAGATGTACTGAAAATATTTTATAATAAATGCTATAAATCTTAGAAAAAATATCTTAAAGGAAACATGAGACCATTACAGTTAAATCAAGCTAAAAATATTCATTCTTTGTGAAGTAATATATATGATTTATTTCATTCCTTCTTCCATATAATAACCTTTAGAAAATCATGATAATCCATTTCTCTGGTGATTTTAATTCCTATAGTAGATCAGCTCCCATTATATTAGACATAATGTAAGTATTTGCATATCACTATCATTCCTCTCATACACAAAGATATAAATATGGAATAATAGTATAAACTCCCCACTTTTATGCCACTAAAGGAGTTCTATGTTTTTGGGCCAATACATTTTTGGACCAGTACAGGCAAAACAAACATTTTCTAGCATATTTTTGTGTGAACACTGGCCTCAAGATTTCTGAATTATGAGAATAGTAAGTCTACACACTTTTTTGATATGTTCATAATATGCAAAGGTTATCTTCAAATATAGAAAGTAGAGTGGTGGTTATCACATAAACTACAAATGAATGAATGAATAAATATACTTTGACCAAGTATTTCCACTTGAGAAATTTATCCTATAAAGAAGCCAGAGAGAGGGATGGAAAATATGGATAGTCAACCCAATTTAATCATGCTGGGATCATTAGATTACCACTCTGTGATTTTAGCTGCCTGACTGATGAAATCCTTTAAATTGAATCAATCAAATTTACTCTGAGGATTCTACACAGAAATCACCATATTATACCATTGCTAAAATCTAGCCAGTCTCTAAAGTCTTGTTTCAAGAAACTGAATTACTCATGAGCTTCCTGCACGTATATTCTAAATCATATCCTCATTCAAAGTATCTCCTTCAGTCACACAAAGCCATTCTCCATTGCAATAAGGCTTTGTTTTCCTAAACTGTGTAGAGCAGGGCTCAGCAAATGTTTTCTATAAAGAGCTAAATAAAAAATATTTGTGAGCCATATGGTCTCTGTTGCAACTACTCAACTCTGCTATTGTAGTACAAAAGCAGCAACAGACAATGTGTGAATAAATGAGCATGCTGTGTTCCAATAAAACTTTATTTACAAAATGGGGAGCAAGCTAGACTTGGCTTGCAGGCTACAGACTGCTGACCCAGTCTGGAGGCTTGATTCACTTGTCCACTCTGTAACATTTGCTTCACTTTAGTCCTGAACTAACAATGCAGATGCCTAAACAGCTGGTAGGAGGTTACAAACATTAAAGAGTAGAATGAAGACTTACACAGTTTTATATGAACATAAATTCTTCATTCACAATTCTCCTGAGTTTGATAGAAATCAAAGTTGATGGATCAGCCAAGTTTGCTGAAGGTTCTCTTCCTTCCCCAAACTAATCTCAACATATTTACTGTGTGACCTGAAAGAAGACTGTTTGCTTTCTATCACATGTCAGAGGTATTATCTCATATTTAATCTTCATACCAATGCTGAAACATATTTTGTATTGTACTTATTAAAGAATAAATTGAGATTCAATGAAATAAACAAATCATATATTGGGATAGAAAATGTCAGATCTACACTGTCAATACAAGCTATTGACTGTACTATTATAGGAGGGAGCAAATCCTCAGGTGAAATGTGTGTTTGGGCCCTCTGACCTTGGTACAGGTAATGCATGGCTTTATACAGCTATACAAACAATGGCTTTAATACATCACACATTACATGAATTAATGGAATGTTAAACAATTTTGTTCTTTGGACCATTTCCATGTTTGAGTAATATAAACTAGAACTTGTCTACTTAACTGATTCATTAGCTGAATATCTTCAGTGACTCTATGAATATATATATATCCTTACTCTTAGCTCCAGAATATTTCATATAGGTATGAGAATGTTCTTTGAGCTAAGAATACATAAATAATATAAAAGACATTGTCTTTATTTTACAGAAAACAATTCTGTCACTGTATTTTATAAACTGAATTTTATGACAACTGTATTAACCCTTAAATTTGGGGGGGGGGTGCTGTCTACCATTCCAACACTTTAACCCAGCTCTTCCAAAGCCAACCAGCTAGGCAATACAAACAGCATAACAGTTAAATATTAAAATGAGTGTGCCCAGTGTACTTCACTAGCAGTGTGGCAAAACTATAGTTCAGTGACATTTTGCGCTGACTGAATTTGAGGGGACACTCCCTGAAAAATCAAAATGCCATTTCAAATATTTTTCTATGAGAAAGTGCAGTTCACTCAGCTCTTATATTAGTTTTAACTCTTATTCATTTATTCATTCCATGCATACTTACTGAGCCCCTAATCTTGGATAGGAACTATGTCTTAATCTATTTTCACTTAATGGCATACTAAATTCAATAATACAAATTTTCAAATGATGAAACTGAAAGCAAAAAGAAGACTATAATTTAGACTGGGATATCAGGGACAGTTTACTAGATGAAATGCTTCCAAAATTCTCTGAATCACTGACTATGCTAGTTGGATGAAATAACAAGTGGAAATTGGGAAAGGCAAAGGGAGCAGCACGGGTAAGAGTCTATCAATGATTTCCACTCATTCCCTGAGAGCAGAAATATGGGCCTAGAGGAAGGGTAGTTAGAAGGTATTTTACAGCCTGTGGGCATATGGAGGTAGTAATGAGGGAGTTGTTATTTGGTGGCACAGAGGTAGACTGAGAGATCCTGATGGCAAAATGGATAGGAATTTCTGCTTTTTGTAGGAATGGAGAAAGTTCTAGTCAATCATGGACTCCATGGTCAAGGCCATTTCTTTATATGTGTATTACATTACAGATGCCAGATTTCAACTCTACTTCCATGGAAGAGTCAAATAATTTTGTCCAGAGGTCAGTGCAAGCTATGAGGCAGGAGGGAATTATATAAACTTTATTGATGAGGAAATGGATTCAGAAAGATCTAGCAAATTCTCTACCCTGTTATAGCTAATATAACGATTAAGCAACATTCAAATTGTTACCTTTTTGCTATCCCTTTGCTATACCATTTTAGTATAGATAAATGTCAGAGTAAAAATATGAGTCAAAAAACACAACAGATCACTTTCCTAAAGCCATTGGACCTAAATCCAATATTCTTTATGTTCAGTTTGCCTAAAATCAATACAATTTTAGCCTTTATAATGAAAAAAAATGACAAAATAAAATGCAATTTATTTATATTAATATGTGAAATTAGAAGACCTAAAACACTATATCAAGAGTTCTTCAACTGAAGGGCACCTGGGTGGTTCAGTCAGTTAAGCGTCCAACTTTGGCCCAGGTCATGATCTCACGGTTAGTTTGAGCCCCCATGTCAGTCTCTGTCCTGACAGCTCAGAGCCTGGAGCCTGCTTCAGATTCAGTGTCTCCCTCTCCCTCTGCCCCTCCCCCACTCACATTCTGTCTCTCTCTTAAAAATAAACATTCAAAAAATTTAAAAAAAAAGAGTTCTTCAATTGGTCTGAACATACAAATTAGAGTAATCCCCCTAGTATTAGATTGGATAACTCTCTCTCTCTTTATATATATATATATATATATATATATAAAGAGTCTATATATATATATAAAGTCTATATATATATATATATATATATATAGACTGTATGTCTATATATAGATAGTGTTACTGGCATACTGAATTTTATATATAAATATTTATATATAGTATAAATATATATAATATTATAAAATATAATATATTTATATATAAATTATATAAATATAATACATATGTATATAATTCAGTGTGCCCACTGACATTTTTGAGTGCATTTAAAATAATAAGGAATTTAGCAGAAAGCAAGACACATAGATATAAACAAAATGAAACTAAAAAGGTGGGGTATGGTCATATTTTAGGTAAACTAGTCATTATGCAAACTGTTCATAATATTACTTGCTTTGACATAAATTCAGTTGAGTTTGAGTAACCTGAGATTCAGCCAGGACTTGGGCTAGGATTTCAATGGATGAGCAGCTAGCAAAGGATAAGAGGTTGTAAAAAAGAAGAAAAATGGCTTAGAGTACCAGCAGGATTAGATACCTGGTCTCTAAAATATGTGGTTTGTAGTCTGGTGCTCAGTGGGACTATGTTAGTTTCCTGTGGCTACTGTAAAAATCACCACAACCTTGATGCTTTAAACAACAGAAATTTATTCTTTCACAGTTCTGCAGGTCATAAGTTTGAACCTAGTACCACTGGGCCCAATTTAATGTGTTTGCAGGACTTTACTCCTTCCAGAGACTCTAGATGGGGAATCTGTACTTGCCTCTCTGGTTTTTGGCAGCTGCCAAAATTCCTTGGCTTTTGGCCACATCACTCCACTATCTGCCTCTGTGCTTCTCCTCTGCTATGTGGTTCAATCACCTATGCCTCCATCTTAAAAGGATGCATTTGATTTCATTTAGGACCTGGAGAATGGAGGACACTCTCCTTATCTCAAGAACCTTATTGTAATCCTATCTCTCAAACTGTTGTTCCCATGTTTGAGAGACTAGGACGTGGAGGATATTCAGCCTACCATAGAGACAGAGTGTAGGTTGGTACTTGTATCTATAGTTGGATTCAAACAGTAATTTCTCAATCAGAAGGAAAAAACATGTAGTAGCAGATTACTAGTGTGGTTTACAAAATAGAAAAAAAGAGAAACAGACCAAGTTTTGGAAATCAGTCAGGATTACTGGATAAGTCAAGTACCACCAGGAGTCTCTACTTCTGACCTCCTCTTCCTTTTGATTGATGGTTTTGTTCCCTAAAACTGTCTACTCTATATTCCCAGATGTCTTATTTGGATTCCCTCCAAAAGAGACCCTCCAACACAATGGTGTATTTGGAGTGCACATAATATTTTTGGAAGATGTTTCCTGGAGGTGCTTGTAGGAGACTGGAAGAAAACACAAAGAAAACAAAACAAAATAGGAAAGGAAGGAAGATAAAAAAAATGGTACATTATCAAGTTCCACTGGAGTTCATTCAACTGGAGATTGGAAGATGGTATTGATCCTGCAACTCCATGTTATTCTACCCAAAATGTGAGAGAATCAGGGACTTTAACCTAACTAGGTCCTTTCAGTCATTAATGAGGGCTTCTCTCATGGAATATTAATTTCTCATTACTTTTGACCTGCCACACGTGCGTAGAAACAGCTCTCAAGGCCACACAAGTCCACAAAGAGATGCAGGTGTTATCAGATAGAGGTTGGGCTATGAACGGGGCACCAACATTATGTACAATACTGTATCCCACAGCTATCACCAGCTGTAGGTGTCACATTATCTTATTTTCACCATTCAAATGAAAGTGGCTCTTCTTCCTGTTCAAATTTGAAAAATCCTAAGCAGAGGTCTTTTGGGGCTGGCATTCATTACTTCTGGAATAAATTGCGGTGACTAGGGAGATAGGTTCTTGAGAAAAGGAAGACAGCTCTAAGTCAGGCTATAAGGTGTATCCTTGGGGGAAGTAGTTTGCAACTGAAGGCAGACAATATTCCCAAGAAGAGAACTGGTTTGCTTCTGCCTATTTTGTTTAGAAACAATATAAAAAGGAGGCCATTAGAGTGAATGGGACACAAAATTCAGGTGTATTAGTCTCTTTGGGTGACTCACAATTCAGCGTCATCTATCTGGCTTCATACTGGATTAAAGTCAGCATCTGATTACATATAAAATGGGCTGCAGATTCTATAGGAAAGAGTTAGAGATCTAGGTATGGTACAAGGGAAACTGCAGTAAAATCAGAATTTGACCCAGGAATCTAGCTCTAGTGAAGAGGCCAAGGTGCCTTACACTAAACGGCAACTGAGTGCACATGCTTGTCCTCAGTAGACCCACTATGCACCTACCGCATACCAGAATAAGACAAAAATCGATAGTTCCAAGCCCCACCACTGGCAGTGAGAGGGCTTACCATGTTGTTTCCAAGGTTCCAATTTAAGTCCTTAAATTCCAATTAAGTCCTTAAAGTCCAATTATGAGACTGAGCTCATAATTTGGAGGCCTCAGTTTCTCTAGCTCTGAGGGGTCAGAAGTAGTAAGCAATAAGACCTGTAATACTGAGTCTAAAGAGTCATCTTTCTAGTATACTTTTACTAGAAATTGATTTTTAATAAGTTCAAGTTCAAAACTGTGTGACCTTAGGTAATGCTCGTTTTTAAATAGGGTGCCAAGAATTACAGAATCTGAGGAGGTAGTTGTAGGGACCGCAACAAACCTAATCTAGTTTTAATTATTTCTGACAAAAGAAGAAAAATGAGAACTGAATCAATTTTCACTTATCCTGTTGCAAGAGCACGTGAGCAGTCTATGTAAAGGTGATTTTTATAGGGTTTTTCTTTTTTTGCAGAAATATTAAGATCTGCTACCTTTATGCTTTATTTTCATGCTTCTAGGGTTTGCTATAGAACTTTAATGTCCGTGCTTTGGTTTCACGAGATTAAATATTAAACAATATCACTAACTAGATATGGTACATTTACTTTCCAAGTAATTGGATTGTGGATGAACCTGCTGCTACTGTTCATTAGCCTGTAACTTCATAAGACTTTAACTCTATTCTCCTTTTACAACACTGCAATTTGGAAACTTTCCATAGAGCTGAGAGTAGCTGAAAATAGTTGGATATGGCCTTACATTACCTTTGGGATGCAGTATCATGCTCATCAACAAAGGTGTCATGCCATTAGTGTTGAACTGTAATACACAGCCTGCCAAATCATTCATAATTTCCTACCTAAACATAGATGTCACCATTAGTAATTTAATAGAAGCTTTACTTTCTTTTAAAAATTAGCTTTAAAGTGATATATGCTAATCATAGAAGATGTAAAAAATTGATGAAAATGAAAAAATCAGCTATAATCCTCTACTCAGAGAGGATACTGCTCATATATCCTTGTATGTGTATGTACTTTTAGGGACATGCTATAATTTTATAACAGTAAAATCTATTCTGTTTTTCTCTTGACATTATGAGCATTTTCCATTTCTTTAAAATTCTTCATAAGTATATTTTACAATAGCTGCCTACTCTTTATTCTCATAGCTGCACCATGATATAGTTAATCATTTATTGCAGGACATTTGGATTGCTTCCAGATGTTTGCTGCCATAAATAATGGCATGATAAAATCTCTGTACATAAATCTTTGTCCTCATTTCTGATAATTTCTTTAGAAGAGATTCCCAGAAATGGAATTGCTGGGTCAAAGAGAATGAATATGTTTAAAGTTATTGATATCCTTCCAAACTTGCTTTCCTAAAAGGCTTTATAAACATATTTGTATACATATCATGAGTTTATGACCATGTCTCTTTCACTGCACCCTACCAGATTTGTATGTTAAAAAGTGTTTTAATTAATTGCCCAATACTAGCCTAAAATTTGAATAAGTTATGACACTACCACTAGATGAAATAATATGCATTTCATTAAAGTTAAAATTATGCATATTATGTTGCAACATCAAATTTATTGATGATATGCTATTAAGTAAAACACATGATATAAAATGGAATATACTTCATCATTGCAAATATGCAAATATATATGCATATGGAAATTATTGGACACGATGCTGCCCAATAAAAATAAAACCTAATAATAATAGAGTACCTTAATAACTGACAGCTGATGATGTAGTTAATAAACAACAGTATACCATTAAGTGCTTAAAATTCATTATTTCATTCCATTTGTTATAATCGTGTGAAGGAAGTCTTAAAGCTTGAAACCTTTATACAAATATTTTATAATCATACAGGATGTCAGCATGGTTCTAAAATTCAAACCCAAGTTGCTTCACTTCAAACCCAAACTCATAATAGGACAGTAAGTTTACATATGAATCCCTGAAATATTTTTCTATATCCTAAGCTTTTTGTAACGTTTTTATTCATTTTTGAGAGATAGAGACAGAGCACTAATGGGGGAGGGACAGAGAGAGGGAGACACAGAATCTGAAACAGGCTCCAGGCTCTGAGCTGTCAGCCGAAGTTAGATGCTTAACCGACTGAGCCATCCAGGCGCCCCTCTGTATCCTAAACTTTGTAAAATGCAGCTGCCTGTCCTTTAAAGTAGAATACTGTAACATGTCCTATTTAAGAGAAACCATAATGAGTAAGTTCTTATGATTTCTTAGAAAAGAAGATAACCACTAAAAACCAAATAAAAATAGGAAAGCTTATTTGTAATTATTATTACAAATAAATAAATTATAAGACAATAGGAAAACATGAAAACCAGAAAAAGACAAATACCATAAGATTTCACTTATATGTAGAATTAAAAAAAAGAAAGACATGAACAAACAAAGCAAACCTACAGATATGAAGAAGAGAACAGTGGTTGCTAGAGGGGAAGGGGTTTGGGAGCTGGACAAGACAGGTGGAGGGGGTCAAGAGACAAAGTTCCTCTTGAGGTATAAAATAAGTAAGTCATGGAGATATAATATACAGCATAGTGACTATGGCCAATAATATTGTAGTGCATACTTGAAAGTTGCCAGGAGAATAAATCCTAAAATTTCTTATCACAAGAAAAAAATTCTAAATTTGTATGGTGACAGATGATAATTAGACTTACTGTGGTGATCACTTCACCATATATACAAATACTGAATTACTACCTGAAACTAAGATAATGTTATATGATATCTCAATTAAGTCAATGAAAAAATATTTGATCCAACCATTAATCAGCGAAATGCAAGTAAAACAATAAAGTAACATTCATTTAACCCAATCCAAGGATGAAGAATCACTGAATGATGCCCAGAGTTCACTATTTACATTTTATTAAGATTCTTATGTGAGTAACTAAATGATTATTTTAATATAATAAATCCTCGGGACACCTAGGTAACTCAGTTGGTTAAGCATCGGACTTCAACTCAGGTCATAATCTCATGGTTTATGGGTTTAAGCCCCACCTCGGGCTCTGCACTTGTCTGCACAGAGCCTGTTTGGGATTCTTTCTCTTCCTCTCTCTCGCTCTGTCCCTCTCTGGCTTGCCCTCTCACTCTCTCTTTCTTTCAAAATAAATAAACTTTAAAAAATATGTAACACATGCTCAATATCTTTTTATTTCCATGGATAAAGATATGCATTGCAGTGAAGAGCTGACTTCTTATATAATTCATGTATTTTCATAAACATCCAGTAAATCTAATATTTTTAATTGAAATGATAAAATATACTCTTGAACCCTTTCAATAAATACTTATTGGTAACTTATCAAGTGCTACAGTTACTGTAGGAGTTATGGATATATGATTATATCCAAGAAACAAAAATACTTGCCCTCAGCCGTCTTATATTTTAAAATGGTATACAGATAATAAGCAAGATAAATCATTAAAATAATGATTTTATTTTAATAAATCATTTTATAAATCATTAAAATAATGATAAATCATTAAAATATATATTGTTACATTGATAAATATACAAATAAATGCCTATGAAAAGAAGGGAAACATGAATGTTGGGGAGGAGTTATTGACATTTTAGATAGGATGGCCAGAGAATGCATCATTAAGAAAGTGACTCTGGAGAACCGGCTTCAAAGAAATGAGTGCACCATGAGTCAATTTGTGAAAAAAGCATTCCAGGGAGAGGAAGCAATCCTTGCAAAGACCCTGTCGTAATGGAGGATTTAGTGATTTGCTCAGAAGAGTAGTCTAACTACAACAGTCTAATTAAGGGAGGGCAACAGGAGTTCAGAGCAGTAACGGGCCACAGAGAAATTATAATCAGGGTGACCATGTGCCCCAGTTTATGCCTGCTGTTCTAGTGTAATTATTCATAACATAGTTTTCACTCTCAAAAGTGTTCCAGTTTGAATAATAAGTCACCATAGTTGTAGGAAGGAGCTTGAGTTTTCCCCCAATAGGATCTGTCATTGGATGGTTTGAATAGTAAAGGATATGATCTGTCTTACGCTTCATCTGAATAACTGATAGCTTCATTGAAAGTAGACTGAATGGGGGCAAGAGCGGAGGTGAGTAAATCCATTATTTAAATTTATACAAATTTAATCATGTCTTTTGAAGCAAACAAAAACAAAAACAAAGTAAAACCTGCCTGGGCCAGGATGATATGTGATATTTAGTTGTCATGCATCTTTAGTCCTTTTAAATTTAGACAATTTGTCCCTCTTTTTTGTTTTCAATGTCCTTGCTACTTTAACAGTACAGAGCAATTATTTTGTGGAATATATGTCAGTTTGGATATCTAATATTCCTTCTTATTTTTAAGTGATATTACGTTATTCTCAGTACTTCATGTCAGAATATTGTGGTAACAATTTGTCTCATTACTGATGATCTTAACTTTGATCACTTGCTTAAGATAGTATTTACCTAGTTTCTACAACTGGAAAGTTACTATTGTTTTTCCTTTTGTCATTAATAAATACCTTCTTACCCTATAAGCTTAACAACCATTGGTTAGTTTTGCCTGAATTAATTATTACCATTATATTTTTGCAAATGGAGGTTTTCTAATTGTATCAATCTTTTTACATCTATTAGAGACAATTTTATCTTAAGGAAATATTTTTTTATTCCTCTCCATTTTTTAACTTTTCCACTTCACTATGGACTCATAGATTTACATTTTTTTAATGTTTATTTTTGAGAGAGAGAGACAGAGTGCAAGCGGGGAGGGGCAGAGAGAGAGGGAGACACAGAATCGGAAGCAAGCTCCAAGCTCTGAGCTGTCAGCACAGAGCCCGATGTGGGGCTCTAACCCACAAACCATGAGATTATGACCTGAGCTAGATTTACATTTATTCAAAAAGTTATAAAAGTTTACAATCTTTTTTTTATATTACATTAGTTTCAGGTATACATATTGATTTAGTATTTATAGATATTAAAAATGATCATAGTGAGTCTAGTTAACATCTATCACCACACATAGTTACAGATGTTTCTTTTTTCCCTTGTAATGAATACTTTCAAGATCTACTATCTTAGCAACATGATTTTTTTTAATGCTGAAATTGTTTCAGATTTGGCAGTGGAAGGTCCTTCAAAGGTCTTTCTTTGACACTTCTTTGCAATTTGACAATACAAGATGTTGCATGTTTTATCATGTCATTACCCAGGCCAGGACCCTGGACATACACACACACCCACACACACACACCCATAAACACACACACACACACACACACACACACACACACACACACACTGTCAATTGTCAACAGATATTGGAAGCTATGGTTTTATATGATCAAAATAGAGAAGAAGGGAAGAGTGGTAAACCTGGGGACTAAAACATGATGCATATGGATAGATTGCTTTATATACACAGAGGCTGAAATGTCATCCTTGAGTTCAGGTAAACAGAGAAAAATTCAGACATTCATCTGAATGTTCGGGATCTCTTTCTGCCAACTGTCTGGTTTTTGGAAGCATGCTTTGACATTGTGCCAAGCAAAAAATGTTGCTTGCTTCATTCATCACTGGTTCTATGCCAAAGAAGACACATTTGAATTTCAGAATCATAATCAATAGTTGTGTATTATGTGTTTTACTTATTCTGGAAAGAAGATTCATCCCTCTCTGCTCTTCTTTAAGTCCACTCTCTCTGCTCTACCAACTCTTGCCTTCATGTGATTCTGAACTCTTGAGGCCCAGCTCTAATGGGCAGTTTCCTGTTTTACATAAGTCACTTTGGAAAAGATGCTACTTGTGAGGGGGGAAGAAAACATACTGGCACATTATTTTTGAGGGAAAAGTTAATAATCATTAATATTGCTATTCATTATTGGTAAAAAGTATTATTTTTTTCTGTGAGTTTGCTGAACAGTAATAACTATCCTAGGATCTGTAGCTAGGAACAGTATCTTACTATCTAATGACAACAGAAAGAAAAACAAACATAGTGTAAATTGCACCAATAAGAGTAGATCATTTTAAGGAAATGGAACATATGTTCCATACTGTACCAAAACATCAGGATGGAAATTTTAAGAAGGAATGAAGGAACAAAGGATGAAGAAAGGAAGGAAAGAGAGAAGGAAAGGAGGGAGGGAGGGATGGAAGGAAGGAAGGGAGGAAGGAAGGGGAAGGGAAGGGGAAGGGAAGGGAAGAGAAGGTAAGAAATGAAGGAAGAAGGAAGGGAAGGGAAGAAAGGAAGGAAGAAGGAACGAAGAAAGACAGGGAGGGAGGGCTTTGCTCTTCCCTTAATGATCCCTATAACAAAACATTTTTTTCATTATATCACCTCTACCAATACTTTTTTTTTCTTTTAAGAACATTTTTCTCTCTCTTTTTCATTTCTCACAATAAATCCATGGGTATAAGTCATGTTGATCTGTGTCTCCCATGTTGATTATATAGTCTCCCATGTAACATTATTATGTGACAGAAATGGGGATAATGATAGTAAAATAATGTGAAATAAAAAATATTACTTTTGCTCTCCCTGACAACCTTAAGAAGCATTTTTTTTTCAGTAAGTCACCTTAAGATTTTATCAGAAGGTTACAGTCCAAGTTACAACTTAAAATGTATAATTTTAAGGCATTCAGTCAGGTTCAAAGTATTGAAAGACTTGTATCGTTTTGCCCTACACCACAAAAATCTTCACAACATTTGATACAAGGTGTAATTACCAGTGGAATTAAGCTGATTGAGATAA
Organism: Cryptoprocta ferox; assembly: GCA_028646485.1. Taxonomy (NCBI): domain Eukaryota; kingdom Metazoa; phylum Chordata; class Mammalia; order Carnivora; family Eupleridae; genus Cryptoprocta; species Cryptoprocta ferox. The sequence continues at coordinate 42,893,771 of CM053568.1, forward strand.
CAAGGTGCTTAGATAAAAAATTAACATCAAAATAAACTCAGGCAGAAAATATATTGTGGTAAAAAGAAAAAAAAATTCCTTTTTGGCACTAGTAAAGATTGTTTTCCTTCATGTTAGTCCTCTTAAAGTCTTAAACTGATTGTAATTTTTCTGCCTATCAAATCCAAATTTCAATGACTAACATATTTTTTAAGTTTCTGGAAGCATCCTTCATTTGCAAAGTGATAGAGTTTAAAAAGTTGGTTTGAAGGTCGACTACCTGTAACTTTTTAAAAATCCATTCCTCTGGAAAACAAATTTTTATATTAAGAAAGAAAATACTTCATACTCAGAGACAATAGTACTTGAGCAGGTTACATTTATAACAATGGACTAAAAACAATTAGAATTGAGTGAAGCTCATCTTGACTTTAATAAAAACTGAGTTAATTTAAAGGCAGGCCCTATTCAAGACTGTTTCTTTCAATGTTTATACAACAAAAACAGAGAGCAATCGATCATGTATCACAAATGGTAATAGGAATTTCTGTTGATATTTAGATTAGATTTTTGTATTGTGATAGAAGTCTGGATAGAGTGGAACTGTATATGTGTATCCATGCATATGCATTTATTTTTGTATATTTACACAGTCCTATATTTTAATACATTTATATAAATATATATATACTTAATATTTATATGCTTAATTATATGTGCACCCATATATAGGTGCACTTAATTATATAGGCACATGTTTATATGTGTATATAATTACTTATGTATACAAATTTATTTTCAGATAAATATATATGAATTAATATGAAGTATTATAAATACATATAAAAACTATATAACAGGGGTAGCTGGGTGGCTCAGTCAGTTGAGTGTCTGACTTTGGCTCAGGTCATGATCTCATGGTTCATGGGTTAGATAGAGCCTTGCATTAGGCTCTGTGCTGATAGCGGGAAGGTCTGCTCCTGTGTGTCTCCATCTCTCTCTGCCCCTCCCCTACTATCATTCTCTCTCTCTCTCTCTCTCTCTCTCTCTCTCTCTCTCTCTCAAAAATAAATAAACATTTAAAAAAAACCATACAACAAATCTGTTTCTTGAACATGGAACCACATCTGACTTACACCTTAAGCGTTTCAGCATCCTCTACTCTAGAGTTTCATGTAATAACGTGACATTCTTTAATGCACAGTGCTCACAAAGAGTAACTAGATTGGTCCTTCAATCTAAAAAAAACATGTTTTGGCACAACCCGAAAATTAGGAAAGAATGTGCAAGACTGGTCAAAGGATATAAGTGATCCATTTTCTCCCCTCTCTTCTGAGTCCATTAATCAGTCTGTCATGACACTGCCTATGATATTTATGTCTGCCTAGAAACAATAAAAGTTCACTTTTTCCTTTCCCAAAAAGTTGCTATGCTATGTTGACATTTTCACCCTGGAGGAAAGCCACATTGCACCGAACAGATGCTGCAAACTGGTTCATTCATGCTAATTCTGCATAAATACGCTTACCTGCCGAGCTCAAAAATAGAATCACAGCACTATATTTTGAGGCATATATATGACCTCCCAAGCAAGTTTAAATGCAAATAGAATTGCAAATAAAGAAAGAGGCTCCATTTAATTTGTTGATATTATTAAAAGCATGTATCAACACTTCTTTTCTGATAGTTTTAGCTTAGCTATAAACAGAAATTGATCATCTTGGAGAATAGATAACTTGTTGTTTTTAGCCTTGAATATTAGAAAGAAACCGTGGATCTGACCCAAGTTGGATCCTCAAAAGATCTTTATTGTATTTAAAGGTTGAAATTGTAAACCATTAAATATATAATCTTTTAAACAATATTTAATGAAGTTTTTGTTTGTTTTGTTACGTTTCCTTTCCTAAGTTGAGTCTGACTGTTATCGCATTAATCAGGGTACTTACTGATATATTTCAGTTTAAATTTGCCTTCTTACTATTAGTTTTCTCTTTACGCTGCCTGTTCTATATTTCTTTCTCCTTTCTTCTTTGTAATTAACCAGTTGTTTAAATTTTACATTTACCCACCTATTATCCTATTAAGTATACATTCTCTTTATATTCTCTAAGGGTCACCCTAGGTATTATGACATTCATTTGTGATTTATTAAAATTTAATAAATGTAAGTAATTGTATCATTTACTTAATGGAAAGTTTTTACAGTATGCTAACTACATTCAATTCCCTTTGAGCTAATACAATAATAGTCGTATATTTAATTGTGTGTATATATAAATGTATGATAATCTTTATAAGCACAAACATATTATGGTTTGTTTTATACAGATAATTTTCATTTGCCCATAAAATTAGCATTTTCATAGCCCATGATTTCACCTTCATTTTTGACCTGGGATCTAGGATCAGTTTTCTCCTGCCTGAAATACTCCTTTTAGTAAGTCCATTAGTGCAGGTCTGCTAGTAAAATTTTCTCAGATTTTGATTATCTGAAAATGTCTTCATTTGTGAAGAACATTTTCATCGGTTACAGAATTCTATGTTAGTTATTTTAGCAGTTACTCTACTAAAAATGACTTCCAAAATGCCGAGGTTTGTTGCTGTTTGTTTGTTTGTTTGTTTTGGTCTTCTGCTTCCATTGTCTCTATTGAGAAATGAGTTGCCAGTTTTATTGTTTCTCCTCTCAAGACAATATGTCCTTTTTTTTTTGAAGGGCTTCTTAGAAAACTTTCTCTTTGTGTTTGATTTTTACATTTAAAATTTTTAAAATATGTATTTATTTTTGAGAGAGAGAGAAAGAGGGAGACAGAGTGCAGGCAGGGGAAGGACAGAGAGACAGAGGAAGACACAGAATCTGAAGCAGGCTCCAGGCTCTGAGCTTTCAGCAAAAAGCCCGATGTGGGGCTCAAACTCACTATCTGTGAGATCATGACCTGAGCCAAAGTGAGACCCTTAACTAACTGAGCCACCCAGCACCCCTAATTTTTACATGTTAGTTTTCATGTGCCAATTGCAGTTTTCTTAGCACCTGTTCCACTTAAATTTCACATTTTTTTAACAGAGAGAACATGAGCAGGGGAGGGGGCAAATCAGAGAGAGAGGGAGAGAGAAGAGAGAGACAGAGACAGAGACAGAGAGAGACAGAGAGAGAATCGTAAACAGGCTCCGTGCTCAGCACAGAGCCCACTGCAGGGCTCAATCCCATGACCCGCCTGAGCCAAAATCAAGAGTCCGAAGCTCAACCAACTGAACCACCCAGGCAGCCCCACAATTCTTTTTGTAGCATTATTAAGTTATAAAACAGGCATACAACAAATTGAACATATTTGAGTGCATAATTTCATGAGTTTTGACATATAGATATACCCATGTAGCAATGAAAATAAAAGACATTTCTTTCTCCATCAAAGGTTTCCTAACTCCTTGGTAATTCACCACTCCCTCCACCTCAATCTCCAGGCAACCATTGATCTTTTTTCCATCACTATTGATTAGTTTGCATTTTATAGAATTTTGTCAAATTCAACTATCTAAGGTTCTCTTTTGCCTGTTTCTTTTACTCTGTATAGTTACTTCGAGATTTACTCCTGTTTTTGTGTGCATCAATAATTTGTCCCTTTTTGTTGCTGAGTAATATTCCATTGAATGGATATATTGAAATGTGCTCATTCCTTTCCCTGGTTATAGAGATTTGAGTTGTTTCCAGTTGAGGGATGTTACAAATAAAGGTCCTGTGAATATCTGTATATAGTTCTTTATGTGGATATATGTGTTTAATACTCTTTCATTGCTCTTGAGTAATAGAATGCATCTATATGTCAAAACTCTAAGACAGCTTCATATTTACCTTTTCACAATACGGCCAAATATTTTAGCAATGTGGTTATATACATTTTAAAATCCAGCAGTAGATAAAGATTCTAGTAACCCCAACCCTCTTGCATCATTTGATATACTCAGACTTGCTAATTTAAACCATTCTAGTGGTATCTCATTGTGGTCTCCTAAAGACCAATGACACTGAATATATTGACATGTGCATATTTGCCAACTACATATCTTTGGTGAAATGTCTGTTGAAATCTTACCATCCTAAAAATTGGTGTCTCAGTGTTTTTGTTGTATTACATTTTAAATTTATTAGGTTGTAAACATTCTTTATATATTTTATATGCAAGTTTTTTTTAATCAGATATGTATTTTGCAAATATCAACTCCCAATCTATGGTTTCTCTTTTTGTTTTCTTAACTGAGTCTTTTGAAGACCAATAGGTCTTAATTTTATTTTGAAGTGTTGCTTTTTGTTTGTTTGTGTCTGTTTAACTCAAGGTGACTAAGATTTTCTGTTATATTTTCCCTGGAAGTTTTGTAGCTTTGGCCCTCTTAAATTTAGGTTTATAATCCATCTCAAGTCAATTTTTGCATATGATGTGAGGTAAGGGTTGAGGTTCATTCTTTGTTCTTTTTATTTGCATGCATGTGAAGATCTTTATTGAATTAGCAGGTGTAAGCCACTGCATTATGTCCTATAGGGAAAGCAGGATGATTAAGTTAAGATTCTGTCCTTAAAAAAATTACAGCTCAGGGGCACCTGGGTGGCTCAGTCGGTTAAGTATCCAACTTTGGCTCAAGTCATGATCTTGTGGTTTGTGAGTTCAAGCCCATGTCAGTCTCTGTCCTGATAGCTCAGAGCCTAGAGCCTACTTCAGATTCTGTTTTCCTCTCTCTCTGCCCCTCCCCTTCTCACATTCTGTCTCTGTCTCTCAAAAATAAATAAATGTTGAAAAAAAGTTTTTTCAATTACAGTTCAGTAATACAGAAAACAATAAATATTCTAGATTGTACATTTCATAGCTGTCTCTTTACACAATATAAACTATCTATCTATTAACAGACTAGTCATGTTTAATGATCACTTCTTACTTGTTCCCAGTAGAAATTATCTTATATACTAATATGACACTGAATAGGTATTTTGAAATGTACACATTAAAAATAATATTAGCCTTAAAACAATACTATGTCTTTAAAATGTAATTGTAACTTTGCTTTTTGATTTTGTTCTGGGTCCAGACAAGAGCGCTTAATGGCCCTTTTCATCCTGATGTTTCACTTCGTCTCCTCCATTTCCCATTTCATTGCCAAAAGAGCAACCTATTACCCTGAGGCAAACAAGCAGTATCTGTCAGGAACTGGCATATTTCTTCCCTATTGGTATTATTGTTTCTGCCTTTGATTTCCTGTTATTCTTGTCATGTGGCTGTGGTAAACTTTGTCTTCCATTGTTTTGTCCACTTACCCTGAGTTTATTTCAAAGGCCTCTGTCTGGTAGTCAATTTCATTTCCATTGTCTTGATTCTGTACTCAAAGACAGATGTATTTTCAGTTTCTCTACTCCCCCATTTTCGATCCATCTATCAGCATCTTGGCTGTATTTTCAGAATGCTTGTTTGTTTGTTTCTCTTACAACTTTTAGCCAGCCCATGCAACTTCTTGCATGAAAAATACTTTCAGCTATTCTCTGGAATTGTTTTAAATTGTTTTCAATCCTTGCCTCTTAAATTTTAGGACAATCCACAGAGAATACAATAGCAATATCTTTCTAGCTCCAAAATGAACATCATATTAAATTCTTCTGCAAATAGGATCAGAGACTGAATTCTCAACTCAGTGCAATAGGTATATACTGAAAGACAAGTATGAAATTACTAGAAGTTGCAGTGAATAATATACTTGCACATCCAGTAAAAAATTTTTGTCTCCCATTGAAGTTCATTTTAAAAAATTAATTTTAGAATGTTAAAATAATCTTGAATTATGGAATAAACCTTGCTTAGTCACAAACTATTACAGTTTTTAGATATTTTTGGATTCCATTTGATTCATTCTGATGAAAATGTGTATAGTTATATTCATGAAAAGTATAAGTCTGTGGTTTTCTCTTCTGCTAATGTCTTTGAGCTACCAATCAGTGCATACCAATGAGACTGAACTGAGAAGCATTTCTTCATCTTCTATTTTCTGTAAGAATTTATACCAATTTGGTATTATTTTCTTCTTAAAATTTTAGTTCAACATGCCAGCGTAGCCCTCTGAACCTAGAGTTGTACTTTCTGTTTTATTTTTATGTGTGGTTTGTTGTCATTGTTGTTTGAGGAGATATAAAATAACAATTTCAATTTCCTAACAAGATATAATGCTATTCTCTGGTACTTTGCTTCCCAAGTCCTAGCTCTCTTGGACTTCTCTAATTATGAACTCTACGAATCTCTATTTGGGATCCCTCCCGTGCTACAGCCTGGAAACTCCATCCAGTCTACCTCCTTAGCAATCATTGGACTCACAGGGTTCATTCCCTTTCCTTCAGGAAGCACACTGTTGTATGTTGTCTGTGGTTCAGTACCTGCAGATGCTTGTTTTGTATTATTTTCTGTTTTTTAAAGTCATTTAATGTGTGGGGATTTATCTAGTGCCTGTTGGTTATAATCAGACATATTATAACATCTTTTATTCTATTCTAGATGTTGTCAGTCATTTTTAGATGATATCAATTATTATCCTTTTAAATATTGTATCTGCTTCATTTCCCTTAAAATTCAGTAACTCCAATGACACATAGATTTTTTTCACTATGTTCTTTAGATCATAGTCATTCCTCTATTTTCCCTTTTTGACTCTTTATGCCTCCATTTGGATATTTTATACTAAGGTAACTTCAATTTAATTCATTTTCTCTTTAACTTTAACTGGCTATTTAACTTATCCATTTATTTCTCAACTTTAATTCTTTTATTTTATGTAATATCCATTTGATGTCTTTTTACAGTTTCCAGTTCTCAGCCAAATCAATTCATATAAATATTTAATTTCTGGGAAGCCTGGGTGGCTCAGTTAGTTAAGCATTTGACTTGATTTCAGCTCAGGTCATGATCTCATTGTTCATGGGATCGAGCCCCAAGTTGGGCTCTGCGCTGATAGCGTGGAACCTGCTTGGGATTCTTTCTCACTCTGTCTCTGCCCTTACCCTACTCATGCTCGCTCTCTCTCTCTCAAATTAAATGAACTTTAAAAATAAATAATTTAACATATCAATCATAATTATTGTAAATGTTACCTCTAATACTGCCATGATATGAATTCCCTATGGTTTTGTCCCCTTGTTTCTTATTCTCTTGGTAGTTTTCTTGTATGCCTGGATATATTTTAATTAAACACTGTATATTATACTTGAAAAATTATAATAAAACCTAGTGTCTGAGTTATGTTTTACTGCTCAAGAAAGCATTTACTTTTGATTCTGACAAGAAGTGAGGCTAAGAAGAAATTATCTTAAAAATAAGTGAGATTGGGATGATTCAAAGTATCATTTCAGGCTGTGTATGGATTTCAGAGGTTCCTACTAAGAGACCAGTATTTTTTCAGATGCTTCTCCTATCCACTCACTTAACTCCATTTTTTTCCCTCCCCTTTCTAGCTATGTGGGACTGATGAAAGCTGTACTTAGTCTCTGAGCCACCAGTTACAAGTAGAGGAGAAATGCGGCATTGAAGGTCAGGCTCTTAGTTTAGGTCCTCCAAGAATTAGACACAGAGACAAGATTAGACAATAAATAAATAAATAAATAAATAAATACAAATAAATATAAATAAATATAAATAAACAAACAAACACATTTATTGTCTGGAATGCTTGTGAAAAAAAGAGCAAAGGTGAGAAGAGTCTTTTAAGTCTAATTCCTGTGAAGGAGAGGCAGAAACACAGAGTATTTGTAGAAAAGACCTGACTATATCACAATTTTAAGAATATTTCATGCAGCCTTGTGTGGAGTCCTCAAAACAAAGTATTCCATTAAAGGAGTCCTGGATACTATGATAACTTGCCTGAATTAGTATGTGTGTGCATGTGTGTGTGTGTGTGTGTATATGCGTGTGCATGCATGTAGAGAAAGACAGAGAGAGATGGATTCAGATTCTTCTTTGTTCTTAGGTAAGGATTGGTCTAATAAAACTAGTTCTTAATAGTCAAAAGGGGAAGTGTAATACTACTTTGAAATTTTTGTTATAGTTTCATCTTCAGTTTTAACAAATGATGTATACAATTCACAATGTGATGTTCTTTGTATATGGAAAATTCAGTATTATCCAATATGAATTTATAAAGAAACTACTGAAGAAATCGTAGAAGAACCAAGTATATTCCATTCGAAAGGGACAAATATACCTTCAAAGATTTCAAAGCACGCATGTGAGAACACAGTTTTCTGTAGCATAAAATAAAACCACATGTGACAAGTTACATGAAGATATACATTTTAACCAAATTAAGATTTAATTTCCTAAAAATGCCAGTAGCTAGAATTTTCAAATCTTGTCATAAGTAGATGACGAGGCAATTAGTTTAACCAGAAACTGAACAGTCACATGTGAAGTTCATGGGAAGGGTTGTTGCTTCTATTAGATGTTACGTACAAAAGAGAAGATGAGAAACTAGGTAAGTTAGATATGAAATTAAAAGTTATTTAGGGACAAAGGATCTTCCAGTAATAAGTTTCTTAGATCCAGTTCCCTCTGAACATTCAATATAAGATATTTCCTTCAATAAATTATTTGCCAAACATCTATCTGTACAGCCCCTGATATCATGAAAGTTTACTACATAGGTTACTTAAAAGACCTGCCAATGTGCCTGAACACACATAATTTAAATTTCCCTCTCTCAGTTAAATTTTCCTTATAGTCCTTTGTCCTTCTCTCTTCTATACATCTTAACTGTATCTTCCATTATGTACTGTAAGATATGTGATGTGAATTACTGTAATTTAAGCATGGTTCGTAGAATCAGTATGTGCAAATAACATTTTGTACTCTGTATGTACCATTAAGGAGTTTTTTAGAAAATGGATATCTGAAAGAAAACAAGGGCAAAACTTCTGACTTTTTCTACCATATTACAAAACAATCTAATCAGAATCCTCAAAGCATATGTAAAATTACCTCTTTTTTTTTAATGTGAATCTTGTTAAACCCTGCAAATGGTGTTATTTTTCAATATGCAAATGCTCCTATTTCCCTTTTTGGAAAAAAGAGACAGATATTTTAAACATGAATGCATTAGGAATTTAAAAGGATTCTGCAGAAAGTACACAGTTCTATTGAGAACTCAGACATACTGTACTAAAATCATCTAGTTAAGATCATATAGAGGAGCCTGGGTGGCTCAGTTGGTTAAGCATCCAACTTTGGCTCAGGCCATGATTTCACAGTCCATGAGTTCAAACCCCGCATCGGGCTCTGTGCTGATAGCTCAGAGCCTGGAGCTGCTTCAGATTCTATCTCCTCCTTCTCTGTCCCTCCCTTGCTCGCACTTTGTCTGTCTCTCTTTTTCAAAAATAAATAAACATCAAAAAAAGGTCATATAGGTGGAACTACTTGGCTAATCTAATTAAATTCAGCAAACACTGAACAGGCATTGTATTAGGTGCTGCAAGGTGCAACTAGGTAAATTAGGCATGATTTGTGCCATCATGGAGCACAATGAAATCATTTTATTTACTTGCTTATCTAAAATTTTTACTGAGGCACAACAGACATTCAGTATAATACATACATTTTAAGTAGATCAGTATACTCATGTAATGGACACCCAAGTCACTATATAATATCTCTAAATGTTACCTCAAAAGCACCCTTATGACCCTTCCCAGTTTGTACTACCGAAAAGTAGCCACTAGCCTGACATCTATCTTACTAGAGTGGTTCTGCTGTACTTATATTTAGTAAAAATGAAATCCAGTAGTGTGTATCCTTTTGTGTCTGGTCTTTTCAGCTCATAATTATTTTGGTTTGATTAATCCATGTAACAACATGGATACATATTAACAATATGTATAATGTGTATAGGTTATGACTCTTTTTATAATGCTACGTAGTGGGGTGCCTGAGTGGCTCTGTCTATTAGGCGGTTGACTCTTGTTATCAGCTCAGGTTGTAATTTCACTGTCATGGGACTGAGCACCGCATCAGGCTCCCCACGCTAAGTGTGGAGACTGCTTGGGATTCTCTCTCTGTTCTTCCCCTGCTCACTCTCTCATTCTCTCTCTCTCTCTCTCACTCTCAATAAACAGCTATTTAAAAAATGCTATGCAGTATTCCCCACAAAATATACCAGTTTATCTTTCCTACTTTTAATAGGTATTTGGATTATTGCAATTTGAAACTATAATGAACACTGCTATAATTATTCTCATTCCTATTGTTTGGTCAACATTGACACTTAGTCATAAGAGGAGAACTGGTAGGTCATAGGATGTATATGTCCAGCTTTGGGAAATATTACCAGTTTTCTAATCCTGCTGGCAAAGCATGAGAAATCTAATTGCTGTATATATCACTAACATTTGGTATTATCAGTCTTTTTTAATTTTAGTCCTTCTGGTAGTTAATATCTCATTATGGGTTTAATTTGCATTGTCCTGCTGATTGATGACACTGAACACATTTTCATATGTTTATTGGCCAATTATACTCTTTTGTGAAGTCTGTCAAGTTTTTTCTCACTTTAAAAAAATAACTTTCCTGAATATAATTCACATAATATACAAGTCAACCTTATGCTCAAAGAAAATTATTTTATTTAAACTAAACATAAATAAATAAAAGAAACAGTTCATGTATTTCTCCTAACCCCCACTTCACACCTCTGGCAACCACCAATCTGTTCTCTGTATCTGTAAACATTTTTTGGGGGAGGGGGGTTCTAGATTCCACATACAGGAGAAATCACATGGTCTTTGTTTTTCTTTGTCTGACTTATTTCACCCTCTCTGATATAGGCTTTTCAAATGAATATATTTAATATTTTGTTAATAATAGGGGTCTAGAAAGACTTCAATCTCCTTGCCAGTCTTCGCATTCAAATAACTGATGTGTTGTGATTTATGCTTGCATTCTTAATTCTTCCTTTTATCTTCTTCCTTATTTTTAATAAAAATTGGCTGGCAGTCTCTATTGCCTGCTTGAATTAATTCTGCGACTTTGAGTTTTCAAACAAGAGTGGCTTTTGGTTTCTAATCCCTTTTTTGTGTGTTGAAACAAACTAAATTATCTCTTCTCTTACCATGGCTTTTAATCTTTACAATAAAACACTTCTTCATACATAGTCTTTATCATTGTTCTTTTGATAATCCTCAATTTCAATTTTAATAAAATTTCTCTTGGCAGCAGTGAATTATTTATTGATAGAGTCAGTGTCAGTTTTATTTTTAATACTTAACTGTGGACTAATAATTCAGTTGTTAAAACACTAAAATCTCTATCTTTCTCTTCTCCTCCCAGGTTAAGTATTTCTAATCCTAATAATTTCTGATGTGATTAATACTGAGTGTATTTCAGTTCTGTTTCTTTGTTTTAATATTCTCTCTAAAAGTAACTCTTCTCATACCTGGCGTATAGCTGATAACATGGAAGACACTTGATATCACCAGGCAAATGTTACTGGGACTGTGGGATGCTTAAATGCTTATCTAATCTTAATATTAACTTTTGATCAAGATCATTGCAAATTTGTTTTTTTATACAGTGGTTTGGTTAAATGTCTATTTCTAGCCATCAAACATCTTTCTAATTTTCATTTTTCATGATTCTGAAAATACTGAAGATACGAATGTTTCTTTTCTAAGTTTTCTCCTAACAATCTTAACTTCTACTGAAAAAAAAAAAAAACACAACTTGGGAATCCTAGTTGGTGGTGATATAAAAATCATATTTCCAGCCCTACTTTTCTGATTATATGCTAGTCTAGGCATTTTAAAAGATTTCAGAGAAGACTTATTAGATTTACTAAGGCTGAGAAGTTATGTTCATACAAAATTGATTCTCTGTGAGGTGAAGTCTGAGGTGAGATTTCCCTTCCTTACTCTTGCTACACCTCTCAGCTCTCATGTGGTACAACACACATTACTCGTTCTGATACCTGTAGTTACTTTTACTCCTCAAATAGCCCAGTTGCCCTCTTCTGCATGAAACTATTCTACTGCATTTGTAGGCTATATTGTCCAGGAGCATAATGTCTTCTCTAGTGATCCAAGAACTTTCTCTTTGCCTTTCGTCTCTGAACTTTTACTTTCATGATGTTGTTGCCTTCATAATCTAGCCTGCTTTTGGAGTCACTGAAGCTATGAGCAATTTTGCTAGCAACGTCATCAAAAGGACATCAAGATTCTCCTTGTGCATCACCGTCTTTATCATATAAAAGATCTCAGGATCGTACAAATACCCTTTCACAGAAGTGCTTGGGAGGGTTAATGATATAGCCACTTCTAGCATTTTAAATACTTCTTTCTCCATATATATATATATATATATATATATATATATATATATATAATTTCTTCCATGTGCTTCATTAATTTATTGTGGAATAACAAATTCTAAGTTAAAAAGAAAACAACGCAACACATAAAGTCACAGATTGCTAACATATGCCTTATGTTCAATGTCCATTCAGTACTAGATTATAACTTAAAGAACAATTTCTGAACCAGTATAGTTTTTTTACTATTATATTTATGATATTTTGATATCTAGAGCGTAGGCATGGTGTCATCACAAAGACTGATTATGTGGCCTTTCACCACACAGTAACTTTAAATCTCCATGAGGAAAGAATATGAAAAAGACAGCCTTTGTGAAAGTGGAAAGAAGGCCACTCACAATGTGACAGGTAGGTAGCTCATGAAAACAAACTGACAGAGTCAGGTGCACTTACCAAGTGTAAACTGCCAACAAACTGTCAACTGCCAAAATGAATTAGACTCTCATACCAAGGAGGTCTCAAATCTTAAATGTTTAAACATTCAGAAACTTCACTAAGACATCTAGTCATGCTATGTTTCTATGGGTGTCCCTGCCACACCTTTGGTTCTTTTCAAAAGTAAGAAAAAAATCAAGATTCTTTCTCTTGCAGGAATAATTTCTCAATATGCTTCCTATTCTGAAAGAGAGAGAGAGATGAGGGGGGAGGATAAAGATTCCTTGTCAGTGTGTCATACAGCTGTATCCACTTTCATTTTGATTATGTACTTATTTATACCTTTTCCAACATTTTTTTGTTTTCAAATTTGTATGCATCTTTAAAATAGGTCTTATTCTGTTTTTAATACTATTAGCATAATGCAGCAATTACATACATTCAAACTCAAGACTCCTTTGAGTTATTTCTAAATATGTTCATTGAGGACATATAACTGGCTCCCAAGATATTTCCCCTTACTTCTCTCCCTCTGTGTCACAGTCATATCTTTGTCTCTTAAATATAATGCCAAGGGTGCCTGGGTGGTTCAGTCAGTTAAACGTCCAACTCTTGATTTCAGCTCAGGTCATGATCTCAGGGTCTGTCGGATTAAGTCCCATGTAGGGCTCCACACTGACAGCATGGAGCCTGCTTGGGATTCTCTCTCCCCTTCTCTCCCTGCCCCTCCCATCCCACCCCTTATCCACAATAAATAAATAAGCATTAAAAAATAATAATGTCATAGAGAACCAAATGGTGTACCACCTCATTCACATGTGGAGTCTAAAAAAAAAAAAAGCTCATAGAAACAGAGAACAGACTGATGGTTGTCAGAGGTGAGGGGTTGGAAGTGAGGGAAACAGATGAAAATGTTCAAAGGGTACAACCTTTCAATTATAGGATAAATATATTCTGGGGATGAAATGTACAGCATTGTGACTACAGTTAACAATACATGTTGTTTATTTGAGAGATAGTAAGAGTAAATCTTTAAAGTTCTCATCACAAGAAAAACATATAACTATGTGAGGTGATGGATGTTATCTAAAGTTACTGTGGTAATCATTTTGCAATATATACATACATTAAATTACTAGGTTGTATACCTTAAACTAACAGAGTGTTGTGTGTCAACTATATATCAATACAACTAGAAAAATTGTGTTAGCCTTAATATACTAATTGGGAAGGTAGTATCATCGTGTTCATTTTCAATCTGGCAAGAAACGTCACTTTTGGGGCCTTGGCAAATATATGGTAAAGAAAAGATATCCATAAGCTTAATACGATTTTTCTGCCTTTGTTGAAATGATAAAGAGAAATAATATACACTGTTGTACCTGCCACTTAAATCTTGTGGCATTCATTGATTCCCTTTTCGAATGGTGTTACAAGGACATTCTATCACCTAAAGTATTGGAAGGGGTTAGTTCCTTCTCTCTGCCACACATTTGGGTTATTTATGGAGTTCTTTTATTTCTCCTCAGTGCTGTCTTTTAAAGTCATAAAGAATATGTTGTGCTATTGTTCAGTACTTGAATTTGTTTCAATATTTTGAATTACATCAGCATTATAACTACTCAGAGGAGTTACAGTATTAAGAAACCATGAGATAAAATGTTGTTTCTAAGCACAATATTCATTGAACCAGGTTTAGCCAAATATTTTAACATACTATGATAAAGTTTTTTTTTTATCATTTTTGGTAATGAACTTGATTGAGGGATATTCTTCATGACTGAATCCTTCTCTCTGGTTGTTACTGAAAGTCTTGTCCTTCTTACCACTAATCAACACAGTATGACTATACTGACACAGTTTCATCTTTTCTTAAATTTATTTATTTTGACAGAGAGAGAGAGAGAGCTCATGTGTGCATGAATTGGGGAGGGGCAAAGAGGGAGAGAGAGAATCCCAAACAGGCTCCGCACTGTCAGCACAGAACCTGATGTGGGGCTTGATCCCACAAACCATGAGATCATGATCTGAGCCAAAATCAAGAGTCAGGAGCTTAGGAACCACCTGGGTGGCTCAGTCAGTTAAGCGTCCAACTTTAGTTCAGGTCATGATTTCATGGTTCATGAGTTCAGGACCCATGTCGGGCTCTGCGCTGACAGCTTGGAGCCTGGAGCTGCTTCAGATTCTGTGTCTCCCCCTCTCTCTGCCCCTCCCCTGTTCATGCGTTATCTCTATCTCTCAAAAATAAATAATAAAACATTAAAAATATTTTTTAAAGAGTGAGGAGCTCTTTAACTGAGCCACCCAGATGCCCCCTTACAGAGTTTCATCTTGAATGATGTCTTTCTACCACTGTCATTAAAAACAACTGAAAGCCCACATTTTCTTCCTTCGAGTATTTATGACAACTTATAATTATGCATTTATTTGTATACCTATGTTTCATTAATTTTTTAGACTATAAAATTCTTAAAGATATAAGCAATGTCTACTTATTCTCTAATATACATAAATCTCATGTGTACCACATAAGAGATGCTCAAAACCATTTGATTATTGAAAGAATGGAGACTTGGATGAATATTCTTTTAGCTTGCATTGGTTTAGCTATACTGTTTATTGGCTTCAAAAGAAATTTGGGCCATTAGAAAAGGATTGGCTCATCCAAATCTACATCTTTCAATCAGCCTACTTCATAATATATTATGAAGTTCTCTTCATAAGGAAATGATAAAATGTGTCTTTGGTATAAGTTCTGGTACCAAATATGCACTCAATAAATATTTTCATTTTAAATACAAATTTAAGTTATTTGCCACACAATTCTCTTACAAATCTCTGAAGTGATAAGTTTTTCTCTCACCCTCTGGTTTCCTACTTCGCTTATTTACATCTTTGTTGGATCCTGCAGATACCTCAAGTGCCAATCATGCCACGTTAATTTCTTCATCTATTACATTTCCATTATAACATGGCTCTTGTTAGGAATGTAACAGAGAGAGGAAAGGGATTTAGAGACAAGAGTAGAAACCTAAGTCTCATCTCATTACCACTGAAGAATAGAGGATTTGCACTAGATAATTTGTGTTTTATTTTTAGAAAGCTATATATCAACATGCCCTGAACAGAACCAGAGATCATTGAGATTTCTGTAGATTCCAGGAAGGAGTAAAATGAAGACAAGCTAATGCATAGGACCAGAATGTTAAGTTAGATTTTCACAACCAGTGATCCTACATTGTAACAGGTTTACTAAGTAATTTCCAGGGGAGAAAAGGGAACCCTCCTGGACTGTTAGTGGGAATGCAAACTGGTGTAGCCACTCTGGAAAACCGTATGGAGATGATCAAAAAGTTAAAAATAGAACTACCCTCTGACCCAGCCATTGCACTTGTAGGTATTTACCCAAAGATACAAAAATAATACTTCAAAGGGATAAATGCACCTCAATGTTTATAGCAGCATTATCTACAATAGCCAAATTATGGGACCGGTACAAGTGTCCTCAGACTGATGAATGGATAATAAAGATGTGGTGTGTATGTGTGTGTGTGTGTGTTTCTGTGTGTGTGTATTATGTGTGTGTGTGTATTACATATGTGTATATATAAAATTGAATATTAGGCATAAAAAAGAATGAAATCTTGCCATTTGCAGTGATGGATGGAGCTAGAGTATATTATGCTAGGCAAAATCAGTCAGAGAAAGACAAATATCCTATGATTTCATTCATATGTAGAATTTAAGAAACAAAACAAATGAGCATAGGGAAAGAAGAGAGACAGAGGCCAATCAAGAAACAGACTCTTAAGATAGAGAACTGATGGTTACCAGAGGGGAGGTAGATAGGGGGATGGTTTAAATAAGTGAGTAAAGACTGTAAAACTATGCCAATTTTTGGAAATCTATGAATAGAATACATGAAATTAATAGGTCAGAGGAATAAATGATCATAGATTTGATGCTGATAAAATCAAGCATCTATGCCTTACTAGTATCTTAGTAAAATACAAGTAAATGTATATTTTATCTTTATAAGAAAGGATACTAGAAAGTAGAATATAATGTTATCATAACTGATAGAAGATTTGACTGTTTATTTGGAAACCTTATGAGAGAAAACCATAGCACTATAAAAAAATAGTATGGTGGCTGGTTATAAAAGTTATATAAAACAATATTTTTTCTAATGACAGATAGTAGCAAATTTATTGCTATAATTTTAAAATATCATATTAATTTTGTTGACAAGGCAAAAACAGTGAAAAACATGGAAGGAAATATAGAAGTAATATTTATTACATATATAAAGAGGATATTAAATACTGCTGAGGTGCCTAAATGAAAACCTAATAAAAAGGGAGAGATAAAACCTTTCCTCAGATCAGATAACTCAATAGCATAAGTATATTATTTCTCTCACATCTATAAACTTATTGCAGCTTCAAATGAAATTTTAAAATACTTTTTGGAGCTTGAGGAAATTATTTAAATCTCTGTCTAGAAAAAAATATGCAGGATAATAGTAAAATTCTAAAATAAAGAGCAATGGGGAAATAGTTGTATCAGATATTTTTAAACATGCATATGTTTTAAACAGAGTAATTAAAGATATTAAGAAAAGCAAAAAAAAAATTAAAAAGTAAGAAAATTCAGGTGCATCTGGGTGGTTCAGTTGGTTAAGCGTCCCACTCTTGATCTCAGCTCAAGTCCTGATCTCACTGTTTGTGAGTTTGAGACCCTCAGAGCTGTCAGCTTAGCACCTGCTTAGAATTCTCTCTCCCCTTCTCTCTTCCCCTATCCCACTGGTTCTCTCTTATTCTCTTTCTCTCTCAAAATAAATAAATAAACTTAAAAAAATTTTTAAAAGAAAATTCAGACTTCGGACAATTAGATGATGGTTGAGATTATAAAATGAAAATTAAACACCTAACTTTGTCCTTACACACACATTTATGCACATGAAGATTATATAAAAAATAAAGTCCATGTATGTCAGATATATACTTGGAAAACATAAAAATAAATTATTAGAATAAAACTAAAATACTAAACATAGAAATGTAAGCAAAATTAGAAATAATTACAGCAACATAATAAGATATTCTTTTATCCCCTCTAACAGAATAGAAAAATGAAAAGCATATAATATTCCAGTTTGCCTTTGGAAGCAGTCACTCTAATTTATTGTTAGACAAATTTTATCTAACAATACCTAATGTTTATTGTTAGATAAATATTGTGGGAGTGTAAATCACTACAAAGTTTTTAAAGGGCAGCATGTCACTATGTTTCATATTTTAAAATATGATTTATGTTCTTATACAATTTCTTTTCTGGAAATGCTGTTTTCTGAAATATACACACAATACACACAGATGTAGGTGTGAGTGTTTCATGTTTTAGATAAGAGGGAAAAATGGAAGTAGTCTAAATGTCTATCAAAAGAGAATTACATAAAATTTTTATGGTATATTAATACAAAGGAGTTTTATGAAGCATTTCAAAAAGAATATTATAAATCTACAATTGCTGACATATAAAGGTATCTAATATCTGTTAAGTAAGAAAGGAGTCAAAGTAAATTATTTATAGCATGATCTCTTTTCTAGAAAACATGATAGTTATTTCATTTCCTGGATTCAATAAAGCATTTATTCCAAATCCCTTGTCCCAATTTAATGAAATTAGAATGTTTTAAACAAAGATACCAGGCCTGGTCCAAGAGAGAAGTTGTGAATTATTTGCCATTTAATTGCACACACACACAGATTTTTCAGTATTATATATTGTATTTCCATTGTTATAAGCATACACGATTATGTTTTAATTTAGATTTGGATCTGTATTTACCACTTAAAAGAGTTTAAAATGTTCAGCTATGTCCACTATGAGCACTGCCATGAAATTTTCTACCTAAAATACATCAGACAATAAAATTTAAATCAATAGAAATTGCCATATATCTTAGAAAAGGTTATAGGATTTCCTACGTTCAGAAATGTTGGGATGACTATCATTTAAAACACTCATCAAAAGCTTCTGTCTGACTTCCAGTTATGATGAAGTAACTGATTATGAACGAGTCCTCTAGTTGTAAATAATCATAATCTTAGGTAAAATATTTGAGGCCAGAAAGTTTTCCAACTTTGAACAAGAGGTAATAGAACAGTATAATTTCTGAGAGGAAGGAAACTTCAAGTGATCTATAATTGCCTTTATTCTCTACCTAGGGACAATTTTCCAGATGTTGTACAGAGAGTTGGAGTCTAAGCAGAATCCAGCATTCCTGCGGAACTGGGGAAGAGTTCAGAATCTGAAGTAGCTGAAGGGATGAGAGGGAACTCAAAGATATGTGCATCGGGAGGTTCCAGAAGTCTATGTGGGGTCCCCAGATTATAGCTGGGCTGAGTACATGCAGGATGAGATTACACAAAGCTTTCCAAAAATTAGCTGCTATAGGGTTAAAAATGGAACCGAAATACAAGGTGTCAAGCAGTAGAGGACCATATCAGAGGTTCAGGCTCGTTAAAGCAGAAAAATTTACTTAGACTGTCGTAATGCCTCGGGTACTTATCCGAGAAAGCAAAAAGGCCAACCTTTAGGAATAAAAACTATATTGTAGAAAAAGGCTCATTCTGGACCTGACCAAATGAAACCTAAAATCAACCCTAAGTACCAAATAGAAACCAAGGTTTGAGGATTTAGTATCTCCGAGTTAGAGGGTCCTAAAAATTCTTCGGGCTTCTCAGAAACAACTTTTTAAAGCAAAAGATCCAGTCAACACAAGAGAAAAGTAACCAACCAGTAAAAGGACAACTAGTTAAAATTAAAATCTTCCCAGGAAGATCATAGAACCAAGAGTCTGCATAATGTTTTATCAGCAGGATTAGTGCATAATCAAAACTTACAAAAAAAAAAAAAAACAGAAAAATGTGATCTATATTCCAGGGAAAAAAAAAAGGTCAATAGTAATCACTGATCCAAGATGGTAAAATGTTGGATTGGAAAGACAAAGATTTTAAAGAAATTATAATAAATACATTCAAGTAACTAAAGAAAAAAATATGTTCAAAGATCTACAGCATATAAAGGAGTTAATATTTGTGGATCTGTGTTACCCAATGATTTCTTAAATAGAACATTACAAGAATAAGTCACACACACACACACAAACACACACACACACACACACAATCAAAGAAGTTGGATTTGTTCAAAATTAAAAAAAATAGTGCTGCAAACAATACTATCAAGTAAGTGAGAATATAACCTGCATAATGGGAGATTATTTGCAAATTATATGTCCAATATGGGCCTTATATCCAAAAATATGAATCACTCTTATGATTTAAAATATGAAGACAACACAAATGAAACATAAACAGGATATGAACAAATATTTCTGTATAAAATAAAAGCCAATGAGCACATTGATAGATTATCAACATTAGTTATTAGAAAAATGTATATCAAAATCACAAAAAGATAATACTTTACACTCACTAGGATATAGCTACTATCCAAAAGATGGATAATAAAAAAGTGCTGGTAAGAATGTGGAGAAATTAAAACGCTTATATTGCAGGTATGAACGTAAAATGGACCACACTTTGGAAAACAGGTGGTTCCTAAAAAATTAAGCAGAGAATTACCATATGACACAGTGTGGTAGGCAGAATAATGTGCCATCCTCCAAATATATACATGTCCTGATCTCCAGAACCTGTGAATGAGTTATCTTACACGGCGAAAGGGTCTTTGCAGATGTAATGAAGTGAAGGATTTGAGATGGGAAGGTTCTTCTGCGGGTCCGATGTCATCATAAGGACCTTTGTAAGTGAAGCAGGGAAGAAGAAGACTCAAAGGGAGACTGACCCATGTTACCTTGCTGGATTTGAAAATGGGAAAGGGCACCGGATCTAAGGGATACAGATGGTCCCCAAAACCTGCAAACAGTAAGATTCTTTCCTAGAGGCTCTAAAAGGAACACAGTCCTGCTGACACCTTGAATTTTTTTCAGGTGAAACCCAGGACTTCTAGAAATGAAATAAGAAATTTGCATTGAATAAAGCCAAAGTGTTTGTGGTAACCTTGTTGCTACATCAGTAAGGAACTGTGACACCCAAGAGTTCCACTCCTAGGTTAGGGTTAGGGTTAGGGTTAGGGTTAGGGTTAGTTCAGCTGAGGAAAGATAATTATAACATGATGGAAATTTTAGGTGTATACATAAGAAAAAAGAAAAACATCTATATCCACACAAAAACTTGCACACATGTTGATAGCAGCATTATTTAGAATAGCCCCCCAAACAGAAACAACTCAAATGCCTATTAACTGAGAAATGGATATATATGAGCCATAATACAATGGAATATTACTGGCAATAAAAATAAATGAGGGGCACCTGGATGGCTTAGTCAGTTAAGCATCAGATTTCAGCTCAGGTCATGATCTCACAGTTTGTGAGTTCGAGCACCACATTGGGCTGTGTGCTGACAGCTGGGAGCCTGGAACCTGCTTCGATTCTGTGCCCCCCTCTCTCTGCCCCTTCCCTGTTCTCTCTCTCTTTCTCTGAAAATAATAAATAAACATTAAAATTCTTTTAAAAAATAAATAAAATACCAATAATTGCTACAATATAGATGAAGCTTGAAAACATTACACCAAGGGACAGGACATAGTCACAAGAGATCACATATTGTATGATTCCTTTTATATTAAGTATCCAGAACAGGCAAATCCATAGATAGACAAACAAAGAGTAAATGTGTGGTTGCCTGGGGGATAGTGTTGAGAAATGGGGAGGGAATAACAATGGATACGGAGTTCCTTTTATAGAGTTCGAAATGTTTTCAACTTAAACTGTGTTGATGATTGCATAACTATGAATTTACTAAAAAAATAAACTGTATACTTTAAATGGCAATATAAAGTTTGTCTTAATGAAGGTGTTAAAAAAGTAAACACCAAAAATATTTTTAAAAAATAAATAAAAATAAAATATTTATTTTAAAAAATAAATTACAGTCTTACTGAGTAATCAGATAGGGAAGTTCAGCCGAGGAAAGATAATTATAACATGATGGAAATTTTAAAACAGAAAACGGAAAGAGAAATTCACCAAATGGGTTTAATGGCATATATGAGAAATTTCAGTGAACAGAAAAAAAGATCAATACAATTTGAAAAACACAAAAAATTGGGTTGCTTGGCTGGCTCAGTCGGTTAAGTGTCTGGCTCTGATCTTATGGTTTGTGAGTTCAAGTCACATTTCAGGCTCTGGGCTGACAATGCAGAGCCTGCTTGAGATTCTCTCTCTCCCTCTCTCTTTTCCTCTCTCCTGCTCATTCTCTCTTTCTCTCTCAAAATAAATAAACTTAAAAAAAAAGAAAAACAGAAAAAAGAAGATATCAGAAACATGTGAGACAAGGTCAAATAATCTGATATATATATATATATATATATATATATATATATATATATATGTAATAGGAGTCCCAGGAAGAGAAAATAAGTAAGAATGCCGCAGAAAATTATTTGTTAAAATAGTGCCTGGAAGGTTCCTCAGTTTGTTGAAAAGCACCTGCTTTCAGATTCATAATGCTTAGCAAACCCCAGGTAAGATAAATACAAGAAATACAACCTAACCACAGTATGGCCAAATACCCAATACCGTATAAAAAGAGAACATTTTGAAAGTGGCCAGAGACAAAAGACACATACCTGGAAACATAATTAAGAGTAGCTATGAACGTTTTATCAGAAAACACTGGAAGAACACTTTTAAGTGGTTATGATTAAAACAAAAACCAAAACTGTCATCCTTGAATTCTTTATTGAGTGAAGAGAGCCTTAAATGCAACATGAAATAAAACCATGGACATTAGTGTGTGAAGGCCACCATAACAGAGTACCACAGACTGGGTGACTGAAACATCAGACATTTATAGTCTCACAGTTCTGAAGGCTTGAAGTCTGAGATCAAGGTGTTAGCAGGGCTGCTTCCCTCTGAGAGTCATGAAAGAAGTTTTGTTCTATGCCCTCCCCCACCCTTAGCTCTGGTAGTTTGCTGGCAATTGTCAGTGTTCCTTGGCTTACAGAAGAATCACCTGAGTCTCTGCCTTCATGGTTCTGTGGTATTCCTGTGTGTGTGTGTGTGTGTGTGTGTGTTCACGTGGCATTCTTTCATAAGGACACAAGTCATATATTGGATGAGAGGCCCACCCAATTCCTGTATGACTGACTTCATCTCAACAAATTACATCTGCAGCAGCCCTATATCCAAATAAGATCACATTTTGAGGTATTGGGGGTTAGGACTCCAGCCTATGAATTATGGGGGAATGTAATTCACCCTATTACAACATTACAGATAAACAAAAGTTGGGTACATATGCTATCAGAAGAGTTGAACCACACATAATAAATGTTAGAGGATGTTCTTTTGACTAAAGTAAAATGATAGCATATGGAAGGAAAGGAAAAATTATTTTTTTTAAATCTTTTAAAAAAAGGGAATGATTTAAAAAAAGAGAGAGATACATATGCAATGGAGTTTTTCCTTATTATAATTTTCTTAAAACACAACTGGGTGTTTAAAGAAAAAATTGAGATTTATAACATATTCATACATGAAACTGACAATAACAAAAGGGCAAGGTGTGGTAAATGGAATTATCAAGTTATTGAATTTGTGAAATGTGAAGTGGGATACTGAAGTAGGAACTTGAGAGTAAGAGATACTATGTCCATCCCAGTTGTCTTAGCCAAGTCTTTGAGTCACTTTTATAGGTTAATTTTATTTTTAATTTTTTCTACAGCCAGGTTATTATATCTCTAAATACAGTATCCATGTAAGATTATGGACTCTAGGGTCAGAATGCTAAAATTAAATACTCACACTCACTCTACCACTGATAAATTGTGTGCCCTTGGATAACTTATGAAATCTTTCTCCTTTGTTTTCTCTTCTGTAAGGTGGGGACAAAAATAGTACTTACCTCATAAGATTATGATAAAGATCACATGAGAAATCCCAACTAAATTGTTTTCTCAGTATAAAAATTGTTAATAATTGTTTACTGTTATTACCTCTTAGTACCTAATATTAGCACATTCATTCATGTTTATGCACAAAATTATATAAGTATTATCTTTCTAATTATGAGGAAAATATAAATAAATATGTATTGATCACTTACTATATGCCAAGGAGTTTAAACACTTTACAGAACTTATTTCTCAACATAAACTTTAGTAATTAGATTCAGTACCCTTATTCAGAACAAGATATTGAAATATTAAAAAATTTCCTGACCCATTTAGTAACCAGAATAGGATTACAGTCTAAGCCCTGACTCCATAAACATTATGCCATTTTACTTTCAAGAATAAATAACTGCAGCCTTGATTCAAAAACAAAACTGTGAAGTGCCTGGGTGGCTCAATCAGTTAAGCATCCAACTTCCCAGCTGGTCACAATCTCACTGTTCATGAGTTTGAGCCCCGCATCAGGGTCTGTGCTGAAAGCCCAGAGCCTGGAGTCTGCTTCACATTCTGTGTGTGTCTCTCTCTCTGCCCCTCCCCTGCTTGCACTCTGTCTCTCCCAAAAATAAACATT
Organism: Cryptoprocta ferox; assembly: GCA_028646485.1. NCBI lineage: Eukaryota > Metazoa > Chordata > Mammalia > Carnivora > Eupleridae > Cryptoprocta > Cryptoprocta ferox. The sequence continues at coordinate 42,918,120 of CM053568.1, forward strand.
AAAGAAATTTAAAAAGAAACACACAAAAAACAAGAAACAAAACTGTAAAATTATACAATTATCATCTGTTGAACTATAAAAAAGTGAGTCAACTTAAATACAATCACATCCACCTAAAGAATCTGGCATCTGTTGAGCGATACCTATGTTAAAATTATTTCCTATTCAACAGAGATTCTCAATTTGGGAGACAGTTTTGATATAAAACATTCGTTTGTATTGGCCTCACAAATCATGAACACTGGAAAATTCATTTATACTTCTATACATTACCTGAACTTCTAAACATTCTTTTCTAACATATGCCATCTCTTGCACTAGGATAGAGCAAAAGAACAACAACAGCAACAATAATCACTTAGCAGGTTATATATCCATGTTTTGGGTTAGAATATCTGTGTGCTGTAAACATGGCTCATCTTTAAAAGAAAGAGACATAACTTGGGCCCAAATGCTAGGACCAACCATTTTCAGAATATTCAGAAGATATAAAGCAAAAATGACCACAAGAATTCCACAGTGTCATACCCCTATCACTGATGCCATGTAAGTCATATATACCTCATGTGGACCAGATCCTCCCATACAGTGGGAAAAGGCAGATTAAGCCTATTTTCTATTCTCATCATCCCTGCTCCCCATGTTCCAGGAGCAATGCCTTCAAATTCCAAAGTCCCTACATTTCTCCAAGACTCTTAGAAAGCAATTTTCTTATCAGATTTGAGTTTAATAAAATTATGTCAGAGATGTGTATACAACCTGATCATTCCCAAACTCTACCTTTTTCCCAAACACTGGGCATGCCAACTTGATTTCACTTAGTCAATAATGCTTTGAGAGTAAATGAGAGACACCTGAGATGGACTTTAAGGATTTATGTAGACATGAAGAACTACACAAACGATATCGATATCCTAAAGCCTTCAATTTCTGTTACTTAAAATGTAACTCTCATCAGATAAGTGAAGGATGATGTTCAGTTTCAGTACAATGTGACACCTCCCCTCCCCTCACCCTAACCTGGAAACCTAACCACAATTTCAGCTTCTCTCAAAGATGGCTTGAAAAATACAAGTTAGTTAGAAGAGCATCACATAAATAGCACTTTAAACAAAATACAGAATTCATTTTAAAAAGAAAACTATGAAAAAATTTCACTAAGTTGAATATTATCTGTAATGATGTCATTATCGTGCACCTCAGGGATGGTTGTGAAGCATTGGTGTGCTTTGTATTCTACAGTTCAACACCTTGGTTTATTCCGTTCCACCATCTTATTTTCCTATCTCTTAAACCCATCTATATCTTTCCTTCCAATACAAAATAACAACAACAACAACAACAACAACAAAGTGCTGTTAGACTAGAGGGGAAATACTCTTTTTGGCCGTATTAGAGTGTTTGCCTTATTTAATTTGGGGGAGGGGGCACATGCTTTCCTTATCTTAATGAAATAATAGGGCTTCTGTGAAAGACGACAGATTGCATAAAGGTGGAGTAAATAGCAAATAGCTGTTGATTGGTTTTAAATCAATGAAGTCCTCTGGAAATTAAAACTGAAAATGAGTTTCTTGCACTATTTTTGATATCCAGGGCCCGTGGTAGGTCCAGCATGGCCAATCTTGAGCTGCTTATGGTGTTGCTCATTTCAAAGTTTTGATAATCACATTCTCATGTTTTACGGACACATCCTCCTGTCTGTAGTTCAGACATAAACACGCAGCTGTATGTACCGCTCAGTCTGCTGCATTACCTCAGCAAATCAGAGCCTTCAAATTAGGCTTTCTGGAACAAACGTAAGCAGAAAGAAGAGAGGAAATTTGTTTTGCAAATGTAAACTTCCAAACAGCCTCCCTTAATGGCCACATTTTGTTCTTTGAGCCCACAAAAGTTGGCTACCATTTAGACATAAAACAAACTTTTTAAAATTGGCATTACTGTTGGAACAATGGAGCCAGTTTCTTGGCAGAAGAAAATCACCAAGGCCGTCCCCCTCTTCACTCCTATTAAGAGTTTACCTTACTCTTAAACAAATCCTCAAGGTTTTATCCTGAATTCCTATAACAGCCAGTGCCACCATCAAACCAACAGGGTAGAGTTTCTGCATATCAAGATTATTTATTCATTATTGAGTCAACATTAATTGGCAGTTGTCGTACATCAAGCCCTACTACATACTGGGGACGAAAGATGAAATAAGTTTCCTTTGCTTTCAAGAACCTCACCTTCTACTAAACCAGATTTTATTCTGTGGTTAATCTGAAGGAGGTAAGACATTATGATACAACTTTATTTAAATTCAGAACAAAATCAATGCAGTATAAATTTTAAAAATAAATCTGCATATAGCGATCAAATTTCCAAACCTCAGAAAATCACTGAAACAACATATATATGTTTTAAGGTGAGAGTTTGGGGTTTGTATGCACTGTTTTGCAAGTAATAGAAGATGGGGAAGCTGCATTAAGCTAAAATGATACATCTACTGGTAAGAGAAGAAAGTATGGTCTGGCTTCACATGGAGTTAGAAGGAGAATAAGAAAGTTATAAACAAAGGAAGCTACTTTTCTCTGGCTTTCAAGGTAACACGGTCTCATCTTTATTTCTCGATTTTTTTTTTTTTTTTGAGAGAGAGAGTGTGTACGTGCTGGGGACAGGGTCAGAGTAAGAGAGAGAGAGCATCTTAAGCAGTCTTCATGCTCAGTGTGGAACCAACTCAGGGATCAATGGATCCCCTTAACCCTGGGATCATGACCTGAGCCAAAATCAGGAGTCGGTTGCTCAACCAACTGAACCACCCAGGCCTCCCTTTCTGTTTCATTTTTAATTCTGTATCCTTACTAGCCTGTCTGTTCCACTGTGTGCCTGGCAAAACAAAGGTTGTATTAGCTTAGAAAATATATTTTTTCTCATCATCAGAAAAAAAAAAAAAAAAAACCAGACAAATGATTTCTAGTCCCAAACCCATTTCACAGAATTCTGAGAGAACTGATTGGCTTTAGGGTCCACACCTTGCCCAATCTTCATGGTGGTCGGAGTGGGTTGGTGTGAAGGCAGAGTCATGGAGTATAGATCTGCTTGCTGGCACGGGCTCAGTAGTAACTGCTCACTTAGCACCTGATGTTGGGGCTTGGCAGAGAGGCTCTAGCGCACACCACAGAAAAGATAGGGCCTTGCCTGGAGGCTGCCCATTGCTAAAGAGTACAGCACAGAAAATTAACAGTTTCCTCTATTTGTAATACTTCTTTCCTTTCCCAAATGAAATTGCCAGGCTAATCAAAGTGACAAAGATGTAAGAGATAACTATAATACAGTGGACTAAATGCTATAAGAGAGGTGGATGTGAAGAAAAGCCTTCACAGCAGCTGTGAGAAATTGCATTACACAGCAAAGATGCACACACTTTTGAGGCTTTATTCTTTATGTTTCAGTTTTGCTTTATTCACAGATTTGATTTATTCTATATAGGAAGTCCCCCTAATTTTGAAACTGTCAAAAGCCTATATTCAATTGCCAAATAATATGTGTACAGCGAGATGAAGTTCCCTAAAAGACACAGCCATGAGCCAAGCATTGCAGGAGCTTGGAAACCTCCCTCATGTTTCCTCTGTTAATACTTCCCCATCACCCTCTAAAGGTAACCACTACTCTGCCTTCTCTCACCATAGATTAATGATGCCTGTTGCTGAACTTCGTATAAAGGGAGTCATGTCGTATGGTCCTTTTGTAGGTCTGACTTTTTTAACTTTCTGTGTGTGAGGGTAACCCACACTGTTTTGTGTAGGTAGAGTCTGAAATTTTACCGCCATATCGAATTTCATGGAATGAAGAAACCGCAACACATTTATCCATTACACTGTTGATGGACATTTGTATGTTTCTATCCTGCAGCTGGGATGGTAAGTGTTGCTATTAATATTTGTGTATACATTTTAATAAATGCATATGTGTTTTTCCATTTGTTTGGGTCATTGTGATGGGTGTGTAGTCATAACTGATAGTTTTGTAATTTGTATTACCTGACGACTGATGTTAAGAACATATTGACAGGTTTATGGGGTACTTGGTTACCATTTTTGATAAAGTAACAATTTTCATTTTTTTAAATGAGTTGGTTGTGTTTTTTTTCCTCTGCTTCCTTTCTGTGGAAGCCATTAAAATTGAGAACTTCTGTTTATCAAAGGACCCGATTGTGAGAATACAAATAAAAACACACCTTTTTATTTAAAAATATAGACCCTTTCTTACCAAAATTTGATTCTCACTCAAATCTTTAAAATTATGTCTGTTATGTGAAATAAGAATGCCTGCATTAAGATATATGCCATTACAGAATATGGTAATAATATTCTATAGAGGAAAACTTGACTCAAAGACTTAGATTTTCTTGTAATTTGTGTAAGAGATCCATATGAGAAAAAGCGGACCACATATTAGGTGTTACATATTTTGTGTGTAATCTCAATGGTCAAAGTCTATAAATAACTTATTTCCTGTCTCTACTTCATCATTTATCCTTCTTTTAAAATATTAATTTATTTATTATGAGAAAAAGAGAGAGAGCACAAGTGTAGAAGGGGCAGCAAGAGAGGGAGAGAGAGATTCCAAGCAGGCTCCATGCTGTTACCATAGAGCCTGATACAGGGCTCAATCTCATTAATCCTGAGATCACGACCTAAACCAAAATCAAGAGTCAGATACTTAATGGACTGAGACACCCAGGAGCCCCCATCATGTATCTTTTTTAATACTTCACAGAAAAAGCTTCCCTCAAGCCTCCGAATCAGAAAAATCAGTGCTGGGCAATTTACTTGGTTTTCTCCCATGAGCACTATGTCTTCTGCGATAGACTGTGTCCCCCTCTTTGCTTTGTTTTCTAACAAATGTTTAGCTCACATTTATACACTAGAAGGAACTCTATGTATACATTTCTCCATACTAATCCTATCCCTGCCTTGATTTTGCAATTTCCCTCAGATATTTCTAGTAACATTTCATATAAGATATATGATCAATATAAAAGTAAAAACACAAAACACAAGAAGAAAATATATGTGTGCATATATATTATATATATGTTATATATATGTACACACTAAGCTAAATGTATATATACACTTAACTAAATACATGTAGTTATTGTATGTAATAAAATATATATGATGAGGTAAATGTATACTATGAATATATACAAATGCATAGGCATGTATAATACAATATACATAATATTTTATACATATATATATAATACACATACACAAACAGGACAGATATGTTTATTTTTATGATTGGACTTAAATTTTATAAGAGACACAAACAATAATTTTAGAGTTAGTGACCTTAATAAATAAATATTTCTGTTTTTACGTCTTGTGGCACAATATTATTTTTGCTATAGTCTTTGGCCACATGCTTGCTTAACTTTCGTTTCATGCTACAAAGTACAGATTAGCACTGGGATCGAAGCTGCCTAAAGTATTCCGTGCAGCATCTTATTTGTTTGCAAAGTTCTTGAACTACGAATATGGATAAAATTTCAAAGCTAAAGCATGGGGGAAAAAGACTAGAGGAAAGCATTTTTATGCTAATGGCCATAATAATGATTCTAAAGCAGAGTGCACACAGAATGCACCATGGAGATGCTAAATAATATTTATGGAGCACGTGGGCCTTGCATAGCAGAAGCAAAAGTGTTCTTTTTCCAAATTCTGTTTGCCAAATTACTTAGGACATTAAGGAAAATGCTGAAGTTTCATTTGAACTGTGGGCCGAAAACCCTGACCAAAAACAGCACAAGGATTTGTGAGCTGTCGTTTTATTCACCACAACACTAAATAGAACTGTGACATGCTAGAATGATTCTGGATAAATTGTCTTTTACTTGCTTGATATAAGGGTGCTCTGAAGGGGAAAAAAAAGTGGGACAAAGAATAAGTTTTAGAAAAGTTTAAATGGAACAGTTTATGAAATTCTTAAGGAAAACATTATGAGTCCATGGGATAAACAGATGTTCCTTCCCCCCTCCCCAAATCTATTGTCCTAAATTTTATTATAATGATCCAAAGCATCGATGGATATTTTAGGGGTCTGGGAAACATTTTTTAAATTTGAAAAAATAAATAGACATCTCATCAGTCCTCCCTGATGCTTCAAAATAGCATATCTTGATGGATTCTTGTCAGTGTTGGTCTTCATTTTGTTTACTCAATAACAGTAAAGCACTGGGCAAGTGTCAGGTATTATGCTGACTTTTTAAAACTTTTTAAAAAAATGTTTATTCATCTATTTTGAGAGAGAGAGAGAGAGAGAGAGAGAGAGACAGACAGAGAGGGAGAGAGCGCCAGCAGGGAAGGGGCAGAGAGAGAGGGAGACACAGACTCTGAAGCAGGCTCCAGGTCTGAGCTGTCAGCACAGACCCAACACAGGGCTTGCACTCATGAACTGTGAGATCATGGCCCAAATCCAAATCAAGAGTCGGATGTTTAACCCACTGACCCACCTAGGTGCCCCTTGTCTTTTATCTCTAGCGTTGCAAGATGGATTTTATTAACCTGGTTTTATAAATGACAATGTTGAGATTTAGAAAGTCCAGAACACTTGTTCAAAATCACAAACAGTAGAATAATTGGGACTCAGTTCTACCTGACAAAAAAGGCCCTGACCTTTGCAATATGCCATTGCTTTGTTACAGAACCAACAAAATGAGAGAAAAAAAAAGAAAAAGAAAAAAAAAACCCAAAAAAACAACAAAACATAAAAAAATAAACCTCTAAACAAATATAGATCAATCTCAGTATAAACCACCAACTATTACAACAAAGATGTAAAAACTACCTTTGAAATAGCATCAGGGAGATAGAAAACCACCACCAGTTCATATTCTGTTAATAGGAGAAAATTACCAGCATGATTTCTGGGTGAAATCTCCTAATATCTGAGTATTTTTGAAGAAGCCCTTGTCTGTTTTAAACTGTGGATACTATGGAATTTGAAGTTTACTCCCCTTGGCTAAGGTTTAACATTCCTGATGATTTTGAGTGAGTTTTGGTGAGAAAGCTGGTTCTTCCAGCCTAAACAAATCAGTCTGTGTATCAATGGGCTCTCAATATGAGGATGTGGATAGTTGAAAAATATAAAATTGGACACTCAGCAGAAGTTTTATACTTCTGCAGTGTGCTTTCCAAATTCATAGGACAAAACCTCGTTCTTCCTACTCCTAAAGCCAAGGCAGAATGTTCCTTGCTGGCCAGAAAATAGGTAACTATTTTCTCCTTAGGGGTAAACAAAAGCTACCTTTGTTCCTACAAGCTGTACACTCCAGCTAATATCATTTTTTTAAAAGTCTACAGAAATAATGTACAGAAGGACATATTCAATAAACTATTATTTTAATCTGTGATGATGCTTTATTCACTTTCATTAAATTGGTGACATGAAATTTCACTCCTACTCCCTGGAAAAGTTAAGTCCATTATTTTGCTAATATAAAGTATTGGGGTAAAACCTATTTGTAGCTGTCTCTCTTTGATGGTATATATAAAAAATAACTAGGCACTATGCCTTTTATTTGAAGTCAATATTCCTTTTATTAACAATTTTGTAAATGTACTCCTAAATAAAACATAATTCATCACAGCCTGTTCTTTGTCCTATTTATTGAAAACTTCATAATAATAAATATGCTTTGTCTAACATAGTTCTGTCTCTTTGTCACTATCAGGTGAATGTAAACATGATTTATTTGGCGGCGGCGGGGGGGGGGGGAATGCATATATTGCTTTTGTCCTGAAGACTGTTCTATTAGAGCTACTGGCCTAACTTCACGCCAAAGTTGCATCCTTTCTGTGTGTGTATTTCTAGTAAAGAAAAACAAACACAAGCAGTTTACCATGGTAGTAAAAATTTCAAATTGAATCAAAATAATGTGTGCATGGAGATGATGCAGACATTTATGAAGAAAAAGAGCTGAAAGAGCATGGCCTTTAGAAGCTTGAATAAGAAGAGAAATGCATCAATTTTCCAGATACTAGCAGAAACAGTCACCTTCTGTAGACAATGGCAACACGGCAATTAATCCCAACTAGGACAAAACAGGGGAGAAGAGAGACTTTTTTTAAATTCTTTTTTTTTACATTTATTTATTTTTGAGAGACAGAGACAGAGCGTGAACAGGGGAGGAACAGAGAGATACACAGAATCTGAAGCAGGCTCCAGGCTCGGAACTGTCAGCACATAGCTCGAGGCAGGGCTTGAACCCACGAACCGTGAGATCATGACCTGAGCTGAAGTTGGATGTTCAACTGACTGAGCCACCCAGGCACCCCAAGAGAGACTTTCTTTCGCTGTAGAGTGACCTCTGTTGCTACTTAACACTAGAACTGTTCAGGAAGGTGAGAACAGATCTGAACAGGATGTAGTTGGTGATTACTACAGCAATATTCTTTAGCACTTTCCAGTATTTTGTCTCCCTGGTTAAACTTAGGTACATATTAAATTTTATTAAGTTTTTTTTCTTAGTAGTATTTCTAAGAAAAGTAGACCCCTTTTTAAAAATTTATTTCTGAAGACTCAAAATATAAGAGCCACTCAACAGTGATATAGAACTAAATAATTAAAAGGGGGATGACTAATAGTGATAATTGCAAATGGTAAATTATATTTTCATGGCATTTGAACGTATATAAATTCACTGTTACCTTCATGACCGCACTGTGGATTCAGTCGGGGAGCTGTACTGACCCCATTTTAAAGGGGATGAAACAAAGAATAAAAGAGGGAAACAAAGGCAATTAAAACTTGCTTAACATAAGCTGAGGAACCAGGAACTAAAATGTCAAGTACATATTTTAGATAATTATTCCATTTCACCTCCATTGAATCTATTGAAGTTGGCATAACTTTCTCCACTTTACAGGGAAGTAAACTGAGGTTTTAAGTATAAGCTACAAAAGTTTACAAAGTTAATTAGGAAGATACTCTATTTTCCCTCCCAGTCTAAAAGCAAAGATATTTAACTTATTTACTCTTGGAGGATATAGGTTTTGGAATGGCCA
>CM053568.1:42927672-42957533 GCA_028646485.1 Cryptoprocta ferox
GGCTGAGCGGAAGCTCTTGGTGGCAACGTCAGCTGGCCTGCTGGCCTCTGGCCTCCAGGGGAAAATGAGATACAGGAAATACCTCCTCCGGAGAAAGGTGTCCTCCAAGCTGAAGACATCTGTAGCATTGCCCAAAAACGGAGGTTAATTATTAGCTATTTTGGCCTGGCTTTGGAGAATATGATTTTTGAAGTTAGGAAAGATTCCAAGCGAGTGCCTCACAAATTTTAAACCATACATACATTTTTGTTAAAAGTGGAATCTCAGCGCGCCTGGCTGGCTCAGTTGTTGAGTGTCCGACTTTGGCTCAGGTCATGATCTTATAGTTTGTGAGTTTGAGCCCCACATCGGCCCGCTGCTGTCCGTGCACAGAGCCCACTTCGGATCCTGTCTCCTTCATTCTCTGCCTCTCCCCCACTCAAGCTCTCTCTCAAAAATAAAAATAATACATAAAAAATTTTTAAAGCAGAATCTCCTTTAGTATTTTGGAAAAAGGGGTGCCTGAGATTCTGCATTTCTAACAAATACGTATGAGTTGCCACGTAGCTCATCAGGGATCACACTTTTAGTAGAAAGGATGTAGCCAGTGAATGCTCTGTCTCATTTGGCCCATCACAAAGGGTTTGTTTGATATAATTGTCATATGTGTCCGCTACAGGATTAAGCTAGTTTCTGAATGTGCTTCCTGAAAATCTCTGAAGTTTCACATATGCATCTGTCATCTCTAACGTAGAAATGCTTGAACATCCACCCTGTGTGCCATTTTCACCTAGGTCATTTCTTCATTGGTTCAATGGTAACATAATATCTTAGGGATATCAAACCACTTTAAGATTTCTAGACGCTCTTTCTGCCTACCATCTTGCTGCATGTCTTGACCATTGACTGAATATGTTTGCCATATCACTGATCACCAGTTGTTCAATGCACTCTGAAAACTGCATTGATTAATATGTCCAAATGATCAAATTACTTAGCCAAAAATCAATATTGTATTTTTAATATTCCACAGAAAGACTGCTTACTCCTCAACTCTGGAGAGGAAACTAGAGGAATTATATTTCTATACCTGAAATTTGTATCATCTGCAGTGCAAACACATAAGTTAGAATACTGTTTTTTATCTGAAAGTTCATATGGTAACTATTCTACATTAATGGAATAGAATCCCCAATTCCAAGTACAGAACTAGTTCTTTGGGAGGAGGGGAGGGTAGTGAGAGTTCATTTAAAAAAATAATGCTTATTTTTGAGAGAGAGAGAAAGAGAGTAGGGGAGGGGCAGAGAGAAAGGGAAACAGAGAGAAAGGGAAAGAGAATCTGAAGCAGGCTCCAGGCTCTGAGCTGTCAGCACAGAGCCCGACACAGGGCTGGAACCCATGAACCCTGAGATCATGACCTGAGCTGAAGTCAGATGCTTAACCCACTGAATCACCCAGGCATCTCTGGAGGGTGAGAACTTTTAATTTTAATCTGCATATGTGAACTAAGAAGGCAAGCTAACTTGGTAGAATAGGTATTAATGAAATCACAGAATACTAGGACCAAAATATTAGGACCAGTATGACTTTTGAACATATCTAGCTGGCCTCCATATTTTGTAATTCAGATATGTCAATAGAAGGTAGAAAATTTTCTAGGACTTGTTAGTGACAGAGACTTCCATCACTTCCTAGATTTATAAGTTGGTGACTAGAAATTCAGAAATCAGGTTTTTTGTCATCGGTCTGTACAAGGTCATTGAACTTTGGGAGTTTTGTTTTTCTCATGTGTAATTTGAACATTGATTTCTGTAAGATCCAATTTAAGTTGAATAGCCTCTGGATCCATGAAAATAAGTATTAAAACAATACATATAACTTTTCTGCTTAGTTTTGCTTTTGAACACATACCATGCAAGGTGAATAATTAATTTTTATGAGTAACAGAAAGCTAACGAGTTAGTAGGATGAATGAACTACTACCTGAATATCACTGGATTAATTTTCAATTTCATAATTTAACAGCACAGTTAAAAATACTTAATTTTATATTATCATAAATGAATAGCAGACCTCACCAGAGATAATGAGTAGTAAATTTATGACAAACAAAAAACTGTTACTTGAAATATTTAAATTCTGATTAATAAAATCAGGAGCTCTGTTTCCATACATGTTAAGTATTTAAAAGTTGTATAAAAATCATGAGGTATATAGCAGATAATAATAATAATGATGAAATAATATCTATAGATTTTGTTGCTTTTATAGTGTGCTATGATTAGGTCTATATTCATAAAGAATTTGTGCATGTGTGTGTGTGTGTGTGTGTAGGAGGTAGAGTTTAGGGGAACACCTGTTTTTGTTGTTACAAATTCTATTTTGTTTTAAATAAAAACATTGAACAATTTTCCAAGATACCAATAGCACATTTCACCCCACATAAAACATTTAGGTAACAGATGTGGAACACAAAAAATCTACTTGATTCTCTGGATAGGTAAGAAATATTTGAAGGGTTTTTCAGTGAGGTGTAGAGGCTTAAGAAAATGAGTATTACCCAGTGTAAATCCCCAGACATGGAAACTGCCCAAATGAGAAAAATAGACATTTATATTTCTCCCTTGGATTGCCTCCTCAGTCTACACTGGGGAAGAATTGGTCTTCTTGGAGCCATAAAAACAATATGGTGTCTAGTTACCATCCCAGAAGGGAGTCAGGGACTGTTAACCAAGGAGCATGTCTGAACATTTTTTAACATCCCCAAGTTTGTAATTTCCTATATATCTGTCTGTTTCCCTGCAAAAGCAATGGCCGGAGTGTTTGGTTCCCACAGGCATCAAGAGAGGGACTGGAGAGATTCTCTCCATACACAGCTAAATACAGAGGGGAACCTATGAGGAATATATTGGAGGGTGGGATGTTAGAACTTACATGGGGAAGTTAGGAAACTTACTCTATGGCTCCATAGCAATTACATCCCATATTTTATCCCAAACTGAGTAACTGAGATAAATCCATATTCATTTCAGGAAGGAGAGGCTTTACATTAGTGTTATGAGCTACTTACCTGTCCAGGCTCACTAGAGGACTTTCACACTCCATAATGTACCAATAGAACATCCTTAAAAATGAACTATGTCCTGTCTAATCCCTCTGGAGCAAACAGTTCAAACTTATCAGTTGGAGAATAATGGTAAAACTGCATTGTCAGGAGAGGGGTAAAGGAATCCCCACGACTGTCTGATTTTGATGGCATCATTTGTTAGATAAAAGCTCCTGTTTGAAAAGAAGCCCAGTAGTCTGCCTCTGCACATTTACAAAGTGGAGACAATTTACAAAACCATGCAAGTTGCAGAGATGAAAGCGATGTCAATGCCCAGAAAGCTTTGTTGTTATTGTTGCTTTATTGTTGTCTCTGTGTTGTTGTGACACTAAAAATTATGATCATCAAGGGAGGTGACCTAATCAGGAGGAGAGACCTCAGCTTGCTGGAGTGAAGCAGCAACCAGCTGCCAAAGCATGGGTCATGGAGAGACACCCATTATTTATATGGAGGCTGCTTGCTGTTTCATAATTGTCCTCTTCTTTCCTGGTTAGTCACCGCCCTGCTCTCATTCCCTAGTTAGCTCCCCTTTCAAAACACACTCAATCAGAAGACGCTATTTATCAAAACACTTGAAGACTCTGGATGAAGGCTGTAAGATGTGTTTTGCATGCTGATTCAACAGAGATTGCCATTTTAATCAGCAGAGGATCTTCAATAGGTCTGATCCCCACGGGATTCCAAGTGAAGAGGAAGCCACACTCCATGGAATGTGTTTTCTTCCCAGTGCCTTCCATCCTGACACTTAGATGGCTGTCTTGAGTCCATGTGAGTGTGTATGTGTGTTGTACCTGCATAACAACTCACAATTTCCCAACCTTTTATTATTACTTATGGAATTCTTGGTAGAATTGTTATAAAATAATAGATTTCTGTGAAGAGCCAAGTAAAAAGGAGGAAACAAGTTGCCTAAAATAACATCACACTATAGAAGCCACTGGTCTTCATCTGTTTAAGCTTCTGGAACAAAATACCAGAGACTGAGTGGCTTATAAACAATGAACATGTACTTTTCACAGTCCTGGAGGCTGGGATTACAAGATCAAGGTGCCAGCAGATTTGATACCTGGTGAGAGCCCACTTGCTGGTTCATAGATGGCTACCTTCTCTATGTCCTCAACTGGATGGGCAAGTTTGCTATCTGGGGTCTTATTTATAAGAATGCTAATCCTCTCAGGAGGGCTTCACCTTCATGGCCTAATCACTTACCAAAGGTCTTACCTTCTAATAAAATAACCTAGGGTTTAGGATTTTGACATATGACTTCTAGAGAGACACAAACATTCAGTCTATAGCAGCACTTTATATCAGATTTTTACTTCAAACCCTGTCCATGTATATATTTCTTCTAAGGTTTATTTATTCAATTTGAAAGATGGGGGCAGGGAAGAGCAATTTATTCAACGTGAAAGAGAGAGGAGTGAGAGAATCCCCAGCAGGCTCCACACTGTCAGCACAGAACCCGACACAGTGCTCAGTATCACGAGCCCATGAAATCATGACCTGAGCCAAAACCAAGAGCCAGGCGCTCAACCAACTCAACCACCCAGGCACCCCCATATTTTCAAGATAAATAACATGATGTTATATATACATGTTGTATTTTGTTTTATTTCACTTTAGCATAAGCTAAATATTTAGTAGACAAAATTCCAATATCCTAAATTATTAAAAAGTATTGTAATTAGAGATTATATTAAAATGTTAAAGTTGTGTGTATCAGATCACTAAAATCATGAAGAAAACATAAGTGTTTGTCCAAGATATTTGAAACATATAAACAAGAAGTGACTGGTATATGGAATATTCTAAAAATCAAGAACAGGACAACATGGAAGATGGGCAAATAATGTTCACAAAAGAGAAAATTTGAAGAGTCAGTGGGGCACCTGGACGGCTCAGTTGGTTAAGCATCTGACTTCAGGTCTTGCAGTTCATGAGTTCGAGCCTCTTGTCAGGCTCTAAGCTTACAGCTCAGAGCCTGGAGCCTGCTTCAGATTTTGTGTCTCCCTCTCCCTCTCTCTCTGCCTCTCTCTCTCATGCTCACTCGCTCTCCCTCCCTCTCTCTCTCTCTCTCTCAAAAATGAATAAACATTAAAAAATTTAAATGAATACTCAGTAAACATAAGCAAACATGCTGAAATGGTCAAGAATAAAAATATTTCATAACATACACAATGAAGAATCATGCATATGTTGCCCTAGGACATTCACAAAAATACTAAACTCTGAAAATGCTCAGTAGTGGGTTTGGGTGATTATGTGACACAACAGAAAGTCTTAAACATAGCTATCCAAAGAACAAATTACCTTAACAATCTTGACGAACAATTTGCTATTGTCTAAGAAAGTAGAAAAGCTACATATTCTAAGACCTAGTATTTCCAACCCTATGAGTTTGTACATGAGACAGAAAACTACAGAAAACATGAGACACAGGAAGAAAGGGCCATCTAAACAATGTTCACAGTAACTGTGTCTTCATAGCAAAAATGAAAAGTAACATGAATGTTTATTAACAAGAGACTAGATAATAAAATTGTGGTATACTCACATACTAGAATACTTGAATTAATTAATTAGAAATGAATTAATTGGAGCCACCAGTCTCAATATGAATAAATCTCATAGTATAATACTGAGGGTAACAGTGAGCTATCAAAGAATACAGATAGTATGGTGACACTTAAAGATTTAAAACATATGCAATATTGTATACTACTTAAATTATATATATATATATATAGTGTGTGTGTGTACTTATTTATCCCTAGATAAATAGATAGAGGAAGCATTGGGTGATTTAACTGTATTCATCAAGTTTTATTTTTTAAGTAAATATAGAAAATACTTTCACTGTGCTTTACTAAATGCCAGGCATACAGCCAAGGGTTTTACATATATTAATACATTCATTCCACCCAATAACCCTAGAATTTTGTTTCTAATATTATTTTGCAGTATTTTGCAGATGAGAGTTTAGAGGCACAGTGAGGTTAAGTAACTTGCCAAGGCCACTCAGCCAGTAGTTAGCAGAGTCAGGATTCAAACCCAGAGGATCCAATTCTAGACCCCATGTTTTCCTCACTGCATATTCTGCCTCAGTCCGTTCTACTTGGGGCCACAGGTGATATACAAATATGCTCACGGGATCCTCCTCACCTTTTACATATCTGAGCTACCTCTCAATGTGAAACCTCGATAAAGAAGATGGGGTCCCTACCATAAAAGACTGAATGATTCATTAAGGCCTTCGGATAGGTCTGTCCAGATCTATGAAAAAGATGGTATTCTAGAAAGGCAGGACTATGAGGTGGAGGTGAATTTAGGATTTTTGTGGCCAATCTGAGAACATGAGATTTGAATAAATTAAAAAGGTTAATGGTTCTGCACTAAGTGTGATGATAAGAATAGCTTTCTGACTGTCCTAGAGAATCCAGTTCAATTTTACAGTTAAAGGGAGAATTAAATCTTGCCTTTTATGAATTAAAAGAATTAAAACCACATAGGGGTAAGATCTGAAATTGATGAAGCTTTCTCCCATTCGGTTCAGAGAGAGAAGTGGCATCTGGTGGAGTAGTTTCAGTAAGCAGGAAGAGAAAGATTACACAGGCGTGGCTCACCCGAACGGCTGAAGCCCCTCCATGCCCACCCTCCCAGTCTCTGCCAACTGAGGTCCATACGTATCTGGGGAGCATTCTGCGAGTTGTCAGAAGCAGAGCATTATGAGAGATAATGAATTGTACTCTTTCCCTGGGCAGACATAGAAAAGGAGGAGATGGAAGAAATACTCCATCATCTACTGTGAACATTTGGGGACAATAAGAAAGACAAACTCAGCACCACAGGGTTTAAGCAGCACTTTTTCTTATCGTCTGCCTCCTATGCATCTACTAAGAATCACCCCATTACACCTCCGTCATTGTAGCACACGTTTACTTAACTGTTTACTTGGTTGCTTATTATAATTTCCTGGTTGGGCTTTCAAGTCTGCACTGTTCAACAGGACCTTTGCTTTCACATAAATGTGATTCTGTATGAATCCTTCGGTGCTATGTATAATGTCAATTAAGTGTTCACGAAAATTAAAACATTTTTGAGATTTGCATAAGAAGGGGAAGCATGTGCTTGCATACAAATGCTTTTTTTTTGCTTTTAGGAAACATTATCTAAACAGTGAAAATGCTTTTTGCTGATTTATTCCAGAAATTAGAATTAGTGCTTTACAACCACTGGCATGATCTTTCGTTTAAAACATTATTAAAGATTTTTAATGCTAAAAATGATTTCATTTTTTCTAATTAAAAAATAAAGTAGAATCAAATAGATACATGTCATATTTAAAGTTTATGACTATTCAAGCAAATGAATTATTAGTAATATTTTAATTGCACACATAATTTATGTTTTAAAAAAGGTTAAAATGTTTCTAGGTATCACTTGATCGCTTCCAAACTTCTAAATTGTTCTGCTAACTTCCATTGTCTGGTTGAACCTATTATTATAAAATATGAAACTGCATTATCTAAACAGAACATACACACTAGAATCAGGGACAAGCCTGAGTATTATCATCAGAATCTCAAATTACTAAGAATTATGACAGGGGCATGCCATTTATAAGGAGATTATTCTCCCATAGAGATTTTTTGGATACATTCTACTTATAAGACCCGAACGCTTTCCCAAATTCATGACATAGAGAAGGACATAAACTTTTTTACTCATGTACTCATCCTCATGGGCTGGTACTAATCACCTGAACCACTCTCATGAAGGTTCCACATGCCTGGTCACAGTGCTGTGATGTTTGACATCGCCACTGGAATAGAGAGTGGAGACATCCATGATATATTTTTGCTACGTTTTAAAAACATACCCATGGACTAATTTCACTAAGGAGGTTTTTGTTTGTTGATTTCAGGTAATAACCTTTTTCACGACATGAAGGCACAGGCCTTTCCCCTGGAGTCTACTCAATGGAAGATAAAAAAGTCAGAATACTTCACCACCAAAAAGAGTTAGTAGATGACGTGATCATCCATTTTGTTTGGCAGATATACTCCTCAATAGGGCAAAAGGATAATGTGTATGATCAGGACTGTGACACTTCCCTTAGGATTTCCGCTTGCTCTTTTTTAAGGAATTCAGCAAGAGATGCATGGCTTCCTTTTGGCCAGTGAATGCCCTTAAAAGCCAATCTAAGTATTCTAAACTGCAAAGCAGGCTTATGTAGTAACTGGAATTGCTTTAGGAATTGGTGATTTTGGTTAGCCTTCCAGGGACTGTGCACCTCAGAAATACCTACATAATGGTGTTTTTCAACCAGAAGATCTGGACATGACTATTTCTGTGATTACCTTATTAGACAAATATACTAAATCTTAGTCTGCTGCCTTCTCTCTTTACCTTCTCCTAACTGCAGAAGATTAATTTATTTTTCAGGCCAAAAGATTACTTCATCAGGGTAACCAATGTAATCATAAACAAAATAACCAGGGTTCAATGCTTCCTATTGACCAAATTCAGTTAATACATCATCAGCAATGATATAAATTCAAATCAGTCAGAAAGCTGTCAATGGGTTATGATACCACCTAGACAAGATTCATATACTGGAATATATTACAACAAATCTTTCCATAAAAGTACCTGTCACCATTTCATAGAATATAGAACCCCTAAATGTAATATCTGTCCTGAACACATTATATGTTTCTCACGAATGTTTGATTATGCATGTGTTTATCTGAACTTTTGTTCTTTTGTTTGGTACTGAATCTTGATATTCACAAGTATCAATTTGCACCCTTGGAGGTTTGTAATAATTCTGTTAAGGACCCTCCTTTGTCTAGCCTAACACTCTGGAGGCATTTGAGAAGTGAAATTCCGTGACTAGAAGCTGCTATGCTTTAATTTGTACCAACACATGGTATCAAAGATCATGAAAGCAATGTTTTCATCCAATTAAACTTGCTAGAAGCTAATGAAAACTGCCCAGAGAATTTCCCTTTGTAAATTAAAGATACACAACAAGGATTGTCACTCGACTTGTTTTCAATTGGCTTTGTATGGCTCTAATAATCTTGGTTAGCAATAGCTGTGAGGAGTTTGCATCTGTGAAGGGCAAACCACCGAGGACATAGAGATTAGCCAGAATTCGGCTAAGCTGCAACCAAAGTTTCAATGTTTATTCCAATCATCTCCAAACTCATTAGGTCTACAAAATTGAGTTGCAAATCTCTAGAGCACATGCTTTATTAAGAGATGGCTGGAATTTCCCTTTTCTAGTTGGGCAGAAGCCCTGTGAGGGCTCCATTTTTTTTTCCCCGGGAGAATGTTGGCACATCTGTCAAGAGCCTGAGCCAGAACCAAGAAGTGCATCTGAGTGTGAAAGGATGTATTATTAACAATATTATTTTTGGACTCTTGATCTTGGACATTTTCTAAAATTTCAATCTAGCTATCTGTTAATTTTAGCCATCTCTCATCGAGAAGAATTCTTGAAGTAAAATATTGAATCATCTGGCTGAGGCTCTTTTTTTTTTTGTATATAATGCCAAAGATTTCCAAATACCTTGCATTTTCCAGTTTTTCTCATGGTTATCCCTCAATGACCATACCTTCCAGCACTGGTACATTCATTGGGTGCACAAGAGCCACTAGGAAGAGGTATGTGGTATTTTGCTTTACATAGCTGATCTTTCATAGGGTTATGCCTGGCAAAGAAGTCCAAAAAATACTAGCTTCTCTTATCTTGGCTTCCATAGGGTTAAGACAGACGGAGAGGTCCAGACAATACTAGATTGGGAAGACAAAGTCCCTGAAGCAGCTAGGCTTAGAGCCATGGAGTCCAAGCCCAAGGTAGGTCAGATGCCAGGATTTCAAAGGTCATGTAAAGATCAGCCAAAAACAAATTCCAATAGAAGCCAGTTCAGGTGTCAGCAGATTTCTCACAGAGAGAATTGGGAGTACTTTGTTCCTGTACTCATCTGTCTCCGAGTTATTCACATTAAAAGAAGAAAAAGGCCAAAAAGCTGGTTGTACATTACAACTCATGTACAAGAAAAAATATAAAGGCATTTTTTAAAAGCATCATTTCCTAACTGTGAGAATAAAAAAGACAAGACTCAGAAATAATGTCCCCAAACAACAACAAAAAATTATCTTGAAGGTAAAAATAATGCATGATCAAATAGCATACATTGTTCCATCTATACAGTACCTATGAGCATATGTTTTAGCTGAGGATCATCTATATGCATTTGTTTTTATAATTGCACAGTTTGAATTTGTATAAATCAATATTCATTTGAAAGAAAATCTACTTCAATAACAAAGGCATATAGCCCTATGGAATTTGCTAAAAATATTTTCATCTACATTCCCCGAACCTCTATATCCTGAATCGTGGGTGTCTATAACCTATTCATGCTCCTAGTGGGGCCAAGCAGTAGCATGCCTCAAGCATAGGGAGAAAAGAAACTAAAACAGAGAGAAAAAAACAAAAACAGAAACAAAAAACTTCACAGCAAACTTGGAATGAGAATGGAATGGTGGAAACCCATTTGGGACATGACCTTGTGCAAAGGACATAAACTTTGTAGACTTCAGTTTTGTTAACTCAAGGAAAACTCCTTGTAGTTCTAAATTGGTTTATATATTTTGCATTATTGTTGTTTGCATAAAAAGGAACTGGAAAAATATGTCTATTTGTTTGTACCTAATTTTATTTTCCTAAAATTCTCCATTTCAAACACTGGTCACTGGTCTAATGTCATTTAAATGAATAATACAGAGCCCTATAACTATGTGTTACAATTGCTATTAGTAAAACTGGTTATTTCCTAGACCTGATTAGGCTTGCCCCTGAGTGAAATACATTACATAAGTTTGTAGCTTGGAATCTTTAAATTTCCTTTAACATTCTATGACCTCAGAATTTATTTGGTACAACCCTGTCACAACAGATTGGTGATATTTTTTGTTTGTAAAGACCAATGACATCTTAATTATACAATTAAAAATGTGACAAGTACAAATAATAAATAATGGCAGAAAATAAAACCATTTACCAAAGGCATAGACAGAGACGTGTGCCTCAGGATAAGAAAACAAAAGCCATTAATGAACATTCCATATAAAGCAAATCATAATTTGTATAAGGTATGTAGAAAGCTCTCATTCTTTATCTCCTGACATAGGAACAGCGCAGAAAGAGTTCTACTGGGCTAGAGTGCTGCTACTGCCCGACTTGACTCTGGCCTAGTTCCACCAGTTCCCCAATAAACAATTCTTTCATCCCAACCATGAGGGCTGTGAATCTAATTCAAATATGAATGTACTCCATGGGAAGAGGTAAATGCCAGAAGCTGTAGTGAAACTTTGAAAAGATTTAGTCTCTAAAAGAGGTCTGTGATCACCTCAATATTTTGTATAATATTCTGTATTTAATATATATACATTTTTCTCTAACAAAACTGGTAGGTTGCTTTCACATCCTTTTCAAAGTACTCAATGCTCTCCAACTATGAATAGCCACTATCCCAAGCATTATGGAAAGTGGAAAAGGGAACTGAATTTCCATTTCAGGTGTATTCTGTAATGGGATTTTATGTATGTTATTTCTACTAATCATAACAATAGTTATAGAAGATAAGTATTTATTCTCATACAATAGATCATAAAATCAAAGCTCCTAAGTTAAGGCATCAGCCCCATGTTACACAGCTAGAAAGTTGTACACGTAGAGATCAGGTTCAGGTCAGAAACCAAATTCTATGTCTTTCTAGTATCATATACTTAAAAGCCACAGAGCACTTCCCTGGACACTGTGTAACAATGACAACATGAACTTACTTTTTGGCAACCTTGAGTAAAGACTTTTAAACAAACCCTAAACTTTCAACAAGTTAAGAGCTGGCCTTTACTGTTCAAACACAATGAAATGTAGAATCCTAATCACTAGAATATAGTCATATGGAACAGAGGGAAGACATAAATAGCCATTCTTCAGTGTAATTTACTCAGATTTAGTAAGTACCTAGGAGCAAGTATTTCTCTCCTGACTCATATTCTCTCTCTCTCTCTCTCTCTCTCTCTCTCTCTCTCTCTCTCTTTCTCTCTCTCTCTCTCTCTCTCATGCTCTCTTTCAAATTTTCATAAAGTCCTATAAGGGAACATATAGGATGTTCGTCATGAAGCGTTTGTGTGAACAGAGGCAATAGTTATGTTAACTCGAATTCCAATGCAGAAAGCAGTTAACATAAACCACATAGAAACACAACAACTTAGATTTCAAAAGCATAGCACAGAGTAAATTATGTAAATCAAACCTAGCATGTATATAAGTTAAAAAATACCCATCCTGAACCTCCCTACATATTTACAATAGTACATACCAATTCCAGGACATATATCCACATACCTCAACCGCTGCCGACAAGAATATAAAAAGGAGTCAAGGATGTGGTTAAAGGAAAATAAATGGAACATGAAAGGACTCCACAGAGACCAAAGTGTGGGCTTACTAGGAATTGAGGAGCTTGATTAATTCAACCCTCTTCTCTGAAGTTAAATTATATGGTAAATATAATTTCTGTATACTGTCTTTGTTCCTGATATTCCAACATTTATGAGCTTGGCAGTTCTGATTTTTAAATAGTATTTTCCTATTGATTCATGATGACTTATTTTTCTTATGATTTTAGTAAGTTTTGAATCTGGGCCATATTCTTCCTCAAAAAAAAAATAAATAAACATTTAGAAACACTTTTAGATATATTCAGGTCCTAATCAACTGAAGTTATCACCAAATACCTTTAGGGTAAACTCCAGCTATAATGCTTACTTATTTCTGTTCTTGCCACCAAAAATTTTCCTTTGCATTCAACAGATCAGCCATATGTTATGATAAATGCTTTTATATTTATCCAGCATTTTAGGTGTTTCTCTCAAATAAATGAAAATAAATGTAGCCACAGTGAATATCATTCCTTACTTAAAAAAATAGCTTATCTCTTTATTAATAGTGTTCACACTTTAAGGTTAAAGAAGGGACATTTTTTTTCAGGTTGAATTGACATAGAAAAAGTATCTTTTCTGAGGTAGATTCAATATTTATAACATTTTACCAAGGGATTGTAAAATAACCAATACTAGCTGCGATTATGTGCCATATGAATGGTTTGTCTCTGACATGGGCAATTTATGTTTAATGTGAGCATTTACAATGCATCAGCATTTTAGAATATGACCTTAAACAACCAACTGTATATTTCTGATGAATTTAAACTAAGAATCATTTATTTTAGTCTTAGAAATAGATTATGACATTTTTTATTGTCCATATATTGAGAGGTTTAAAAATATCTTCTGCAAACTTTTTCTAAAAGATTAGTACTTTCAATTTTTTCTGTATTACTATTGGTGTACTTCATTTATATATAAAACAATTGAAAAGTATATTATAAACATTTTGATTGACATAGCATCAGGCAAAAAAATGTGGTATGATCCACTTGAATCTAAATACCAGAATCGGAGCACATGCTATATTACACTGTCAATAATGACTACTAATAATAGCTAACATGTATTGAGTGCTCTGAATATTACAGACATTGTACTAGACCCTTTACAACCATTACATTATCACAGAATCACTCACAATGAAAACATCCCAGATTTATATATGAGAAAAATTACAGTCCGTAAATTAAGTAAATCTGTCCTGCTGTGCACAAATTACAGAAATGCAGTATAAAATAATTCGCTGGATCAATTAATACAAAATTATAGTAAATATGTTAATAAATAAATCTTTGTATTTGTCTGTTCCATAATTAATGATTATTTTTATTTCCTTATGTCATCTCTATTTTTAGTCTACCTATTAGCACACTTTTCCATTGTCAGAACAGCAATAAAATGTCATAGCTTCAAGAATAAGTTCTATACTAAAATTGGCTGAGATTAAATCCTGGCAATATCTTTACAGCTGTGTGACTTGGGGTAAATTACATCATCTTTCTGAGCCTCAGGTTCATCATCTCTGAAATGGAAATAAGTAATAATTCATGGTAATAATTTATTAAGTAATTCCATTTCATGATGGTGATATAGCACGTAGGACAATAGATGCCAAATAGTAAGTGTTTACATACTGATGTTATAAAACAATCTGTCTCTAGCAGTCATCTCTACTCTATTATTTTTAATGTTGGCTGAACTGAAAATCCATGTTTTGTTTGTTAGACTGGGGATTAATATATGCATTTTGCACATTGTCTCTTTGTGGCTCAGAAAACACTGTGCTTATTACATTTTTTATTTCCACAGTGTTTGAGTAACTGAAAATGGCAGATTTGTGAGCTCTGAGTCTATAAAGTAATTGCATATTATGAACTTTGTCTTTTAAAATACCATTTTATGGTTTTAAACTAAAGAATTTTACAAAGCCAAAAGGAAGAATGGTTTGCCACTCCTTTTGGAGCATAACTTTACACCATTAGGAGAGCTGTAGAACGTAGAAATTTCCTCCCAAGGCTGTGGAAAGACAAGGCAGTTATCAAGTTAGACTGCTCCACTGTCACACACTAGTACTACAAGTGAATTGTTCTTGTACTGGTTGGGAGTCTCACAAGATACCAACATTCAGAGATCTAGAGACTGAGTAGATTACTTGATTTGTTTTGTCCAGAAGGTCAAGTTTTCTGAATCTTGCAAAAACTCTAGGGAACCTCCCTCCTTTCTAGTGTTTATTACAGCATCATCCTTGAATTATAGGTAGCAGGCATTGCTCTTTCAATATTTCTAGATTTATGTTTTCAATATATGTTTGAGATCAAGTGTACTAACTGCTCTATGATTATAGTGCAAAATATCAATGTTACACTGGAAGGAGAAAGCCAAAAATAACTTACTTGTTCTTTCCTGTGTCAAAATATTCAGGAGACATCAACACTGACTCCTTCAACTTTGTTCAAGTCTTATGAAAAATTAGTTTATTTTTTTGGGGTTCCCTAGTTTCATGTAATACTTTAAATGAATGGATGCTAAATAAAATGGAATTCAATCCCCTTCATTTTGTAGATGAGGAAGCTGAAACTCAGAGCCACTCACACTTATGCATGCAGCTCATTTAGTAAAGACTGAACCAAACTGTTCAACTCATTTCATTACACTCCCATTATATCATTGATAAAAACATTTTCGATTGTTTTATTCTTATTTCCCTCATACTTTATTTACTTTTGTTTCCTAAAGGCTAGCAATTTAGTCAGTCTGGTGCATAGCATCATTGACAAAAATATCTAGTGTGAATTTGGTGATATCACATATAATGTATTAGAAAACAAAAGCACTTCCTTTCGGGAGAATTTTACCCACTTTTCAAGTCCTTATGACAATACTGCCAGTGAGGCACACTGATTAAAATACAATGTACAATTAATGCTGTGGACTAATTTGTCCTCAGTTTTGTAGTTACAAAATGATCTGTAGTGAAGGATATAAGCCAGAGGATGACTGGAGACAGAGTGAGTGATCCCAGATCTTCTCTTCTTATTCATTTTCAAGAATGATAAAAGCAAAGGTACAGAACTTACTTTACATGGTAATGTCTACTGATCCTCAGTGAAATAATGCAGGCTGAGTAGTTAGCATGGTACCTGAGACATAGTAAGCACTCAGAAATGTTCATCATTCATATCTACATCATGATTATTAAAGGAATTAAGAAACTAAACTGAAAAATTTGCAAAGTTCCAAAATGTGTTTCCTTTTAGATTCCACTGGACTTGGATTTTATCTATTCCTGCTAAGCAGAAATAAGATTGTGTATCTCAAGGAACAGGAAATGTGTTCCCTTTGGAATAAAGCTATTCAAAGAGGGAGGTCCCGGCAGCATGCCCCTCTTCTCTAAATTAAGAGACCACATATTGTCAGTCTGTAGAGAAAAAAATTAAACCAGGTACTGCCTCTGATAGAAAAACAACCAGTACATACTGAATTACAGAATATTTGTGTACAGCAAGGTCAATTCCAGCAAATGCTTACTGAAACTTGGTGGTATTTTGCATTCTAATCCTCGCAATGCCTGTGCTCATTTTTAGGAAATTAAATTCCTTCATGATATTTCTGAATTACATTTAAACTCATCCATGGAGCTGTGAACAATTCTTATGTGAAATTCCAGCGTGTTAATCTTGCAAACTCATCCAGACTGCCTTAAGATCTATGCTGGGAGAGAAGATAAGAATGCTAATTTCATTTACTTTTCTACCTGTTTGCTTCCCATGGGGGAAATGAATTGTTTAAAAAAAAAAAGTTAATTTTTGTATCTCATTTTTATGGCTGATACTACTTTCAGGACTGAATTGTTCTTGCAAGCAAAAGCTAAACATTAATTGGATCCAAAGGGGTAACTACTCTCAGAGACACCTGCAATGTGAATATTTCCAGTTAAGGAGCTGAGAGAGAGAAAGAGAGAGTCACAGGGAGAAATTTGTTTATTTCTAAACTAGTATTCTAATATCATTGCTATTTAATATCAATACTTATTAGACATTTATCATGTACCACAGGTACTGTCCAAACAATGATGAGTGAAAAACCTCCCATTTTTCAAGGATCTCACTGGACACATGGTACTCTTTGACTTTACATAGTGTAAACTCAGAGTAAAATAGAAAGCAAAATATAAGAGTGGGCATAAGAAAGGTATAAAAAGAAATGCGGTGAAAATTCCTGGGGGAAAAGGCAGTTTTATTGGCAGAGGTAAGAAAAGGCTTCATTTTGGAGAAGACACCAAACAAAGGAGACATTTTTGCAGGTTGAAGGGACAGGCCAGGATACAGAACTGCAGGTGAGAGAGAAGCATTAGCAGGGAACCTAAGTTGTGGATCTAGAAACAAAGCATCTGGAAACAAAGCAATGGCCAGAGAAATGGAAACAGGTACAGCTTTCATGGGTCAAGGAAAATAGAAGCCTGCTGATAGACAAAATGGCAACCTAACTAATTTCTCACCTATCCTACTGAATTGAGCTGAAGGCAATAGTCTCATTTTGTGATACTGCTTCTGGTTTTTTAATCAATTAACAAAAGTAAATATGAGAACAGTAATATGGTATCCCTAGATTCTCCTGTTGAAGTTAGGATAATTTTGACTTTGACACAATTTAAAGTGCAACTTGGCCACACTATCTTACTTACTGTGATACCCAATGATGGACTCTTTCACAGGGCAAGTTACATTAGGAACTCAGCTAAATCGTTCATGGCATGGATGCTGGTTCCTTCCAATTGGCTATTCTGACATCTACAATGTGGTGGGTTTTTTTCTCACACCTGGGGCTCCTGATTGTACATTCTACTGATCAAGAAATCACATTTTCAAACAAAACTACCCAAAGATCAGAATAGGGTTAGAAAAGCATCTAATCTTCATTCATCCTTCAAAAGATAAACTTATCATAAAGTAATGAAAGCTTTGCAGTGCATTCCCTTAGCCAGATTTACATTACAGGTTTATTTCTAATCCAATCACCGGCAAGGGAACTAGGGTTACTGTACACTGGTGAAACATGAAATTCCACTCCTCCAAGCTGCCAGGTGAAACACATGGATATTCAGTAACTGACCAAAATGGGGATTTTGTGCTTCTACTGACACAAACTGGTGCAGGGGACGAGGAAGGGAAGTAACTATTGCGTATGCAACAAAGATGTTTACTGCATCATTACAGCTTTTACACATCTTACTTTTTCTTTTTCCAGAGAGAAACAACCAGCACTATTTATTTGGTTGTTTGTGTCATGTTGGGTACAAACTATCTTCTCTGCAACACTTAAAAAAATTTTTTTTAACATTATTAATTTTTCAGAGACAGTGAGAGACAGAGTGTGAGTGGGGGAGGGGCAAAGAGAGAGGGAGACACAGAATCTGAAGCAGGTTCCAGGTTCTGAGCTGTTAGCACTAAGCCCAATGGGGGAGTTGAACCCACAAACCATGAAATCATGACTTGAGCCGAATTCAGCTACTTAACCTACTGAACCACCCAGATGCCTCTCTGCAACACTTTTTTAAATTTTGTATCTACTGATAATGTACCCAATGTTTCCAAAGATAAACATTTATTTTATTTATCCATGCAATCCAAAAGATGTATTTCCTCCCAAAGTTATGCATGCCTTTACTAAGAAGATGCAATTAGAAATAAAAAGCCAGATATATAGGTTTAATATCACAGGTGGGCACACATGGACACACACTACACACATTGAACAAAAATACATATTTTAGAAAGTGAAGGGGCTTCTTCTGGCTATAATGGGATCAATGTTAGTAGACTAATACCTGGTTGAGAAGACCTAGCAAAGTTGAATGAAATATGAAAGAAAAACATCTACTTATAAACATTAATGAGCTTCAAAGGCAGTGAAATTGGCAAGGACAAACTCCTGGGAAGAAGTCACCCAATCCAATACTGCCTTTGTCACTCTTGCCCTCAGGGCATTTGCAAATTTTTATGCTACATACAGCAGGAATCTAAGCTTAGAGGGCTGCTAAGAAAAAAGTAACCACCAGATACTTAGGAAATTTTATGGAGCCAGGTAGAAAGAAAGAGAGAAAGAGAGAGGAGGAGGAGAAAAAGAAAGAAAGAGAGAGAGAGAGAGAGAGAGAGAGAAACAAACTTAATTCCAGTCTGCTAAAGGAACCAGGAAGTGGGTGTCCTAAAACCCAAAGAGAAGAGAGCCTTGAATCAATAAATCTGATCGTATGCCAGTTTTCTCCTGAAATTGTTTGTAGTTCATAAAATATACCAAACAGAAGAATAGGAAGCCTATATATAATGCTGAAAAGTTGAGCAGACCTTTCAGTAAATACACAGTGCCAAGAGAAGGAAAAAAAGTTTAGTACCTAAAAAAATGTAGAGGCAACTTTTAGTCAACAGACTTTGAGCAATGGAAACTTGAGCAAGGCAAAACGGCCCATATTGACTACTGACCTGAATTCAAACAGGCTCTTAAGTCACCCACCTTGAAAAGGCCATAGGACCTAAATTACCAATGGGCTACTTGTAACCAGGTGCAGTTATCAGAAAAGGGAAAATTCCATACATTCTCATACTTCCTCACTCCACCCTGTAACTCTAGCCCCTCACCACCTCCTAGTGGCAACAGTCTCTCCTGTGCTGTCCTTCCTGCTGCTCCCTTGCAGTGTATTCAATAATGTTCTATCTCCTTTGTTCTGCCTTGGGTGAATTCTTTCACTGCCTGCCCCACCAGCCCCCCAGGCAGTAGGAACATACCACAAAAAAGGGGGAAGGTCTTAGTAAATACCATGGACAATCTAGATATAAATTGGTTCTTCCAATAAATTCTGAAACACCATCTGAGATTAGCTCAGTCCCTATTGGATTGCATAAAAGGAAAAATAATTTTCCCTTTACTCTTTTAGGTTCTTGGCTGAGAACACCCCATTCTTGTTCTGTACCACTACTGAGAATTAAACATTAACAGGAGAAAATAAACAGTAATCTAATAACAAGTATGCCTCCAGAAAAACTTAATAACTTCCTGAAATGGCCCAAGCCACCATCTTAAATACTGTCTCAAGAGCTAAAGAGGAAAGAAAGATGCTGGGGGTGGGGCAAGGATAGTTACAGGAAGTTACCAGGAAAAGCACTGTAAACAAGGGTATGTTTGTTACCCAGATTTAAGTTGGAGCCTTCTTCATTGATGAGTGTTTCTAGAGATTTGGTCCTCTTCCTCCTGATATGGAGATGCCCTTAAAAATGGAAATTTCCCTTATAAATGGAAATTTCCCTTACAAAGGGTAACTTCTCACTGTCAGAGCTTCTGTGTCTGCTGTTTCTGGAAAATAATAAAATTAAATAATCCTATGACAAAGAGACATATTTTGGGCTGAAAATTCTGCTCTGCTTCAATTCAATTGAAATGATTCTCCCCATTTTTGGCATTTAGCAGAAAAAGGGGAACTATTCCATGGAAGAATATAAAATTATGTTTTATGTCTTTGAGATTTCTATAAGGAATAATATAGAATTTTGTGTAGCTTTTTCTCCCCTTTGCTTCAGCTTTTAAGACTGCAGCCAGGAATCAATTTGGAGGAATATTTTATGACTTCACTATATATCTCAAATTATTCATGTTCATGTAGAAGAAAGATGGAGAGGAACAAAAAGTACAACTGTTTGTATATGCATTTTGCTGAATTGAATATGTACATTATTAATATATATGTAAATACATATATAAGTATATATGGCTATTTATAACACAGTAAAAATTTAAGGGAATAAAAATGACTGACCTTTCTTTGTTGCATTGCTTTAAGACTTGAAAGATATTTCAGAACCTGTAAGTTCCCTGTTGACAACCCACAGAAAAGAAAACACATGGACACTGACAGAACAGACTTTTTCCCTCCCCCTGAAATCTTCATTTAGTTTGAATACAGCACAGAAGACCTTTAGTGACTGATTCCTATGTGCCTGGTCACAGAATCTCAAACAGAAGCATTATATAACGTATGAAGAGTATAGAGCCAAAAGTATCAATGGAGTCCTTGAAATAACTACAGTGAAGGTACAGAGGTTTAAAATCAAATTAATCTAAAATAGCATTATGAAATTTCTAACTATTCCAAATATTAGTATGTCTCTAAAATGTAATATGACACAAAAACAACACAATGACACAAATTCAGTTCAAATTCATTAAATAGTGTGTGAAATCTGAGGGAGTCTTAACATCATCCTTAGACCACTTTACAAAATATATTTGGGTTTTCTTCTGTACTCTACATAATAAGCTGTCCAAATCTTTTGCACTAGTTCTTTGACTAATAGTACAGTGGGATTTTATTCTGTGATGAGACCACAGATTTGAAGTGTGAAAGGAAGAGGCAGCTGGTTCATAATCTTGAACACAGTATTTTATAGAAGTGATTGTTTTAATTTCTAGTCAAAATAAATATTATAAAGTCTTCTTTTGTAGGAATTCAATCAAGACATTCACAAATATTCTTCTAAATTTTTTTTAAATTACTACTTTCAGAAGTAAGTGTGCTGTAAAAGATGACACATTTTGATAATGAGAGGAAGAGGCGGGGTCCAGAAATTGTATCAGGAGTCAATTGACTCATTTGATAGTGCCTTTGGAGAAGAACAGTGAAAGGGAAAAATAAATTAAAAGTGACTCAACCTGAATTATAAAGTGGGGCAGCAGAGGTGTAGCCTTTCATAAAGTCTGAGGCTTGACATTGAACAAAATAGGAGTTTTCTGGTTGAGAGAGAAGTCTGAAGAATATTTCATGTTGGCACATAAATTGCCCACACCTGACACTATTATTGAAAGCACAAACAATTCACAAATCATGAAACTTTAATCAAAGTCAACTTTACATTTTGACAAAACAACCATTCCATTTTTATTGCAAAAGTAATGAAGTTATAGAAAAAAATAATAATTTTCACATGTCAGATTGGAATCAGTTAAATTTTAGACATGTTTGGTTGTTTGTTCTTTACTTGGCATTTGCTGTCTTCTCCTTATAATTGCATCACCAATACCCAACCCCCCCCCCGACTCCCACTGGGGAAAACCTTTTCTCCCACTTGTAGGCTTTCACCCACAGGTGGGAAATGGAACAGATGTCCTAGGCCCAGGCCCATCTGAGCATCCCATCCACTGTTCATCACAACAGGTGCTTATGAGTTAATCAGAACTAATGGAACAAAATAATACTAATACTATTAATGGAATTTCTGTGAAAGAAATCTGCATTCTACCACCTGATTCAGGCTGAGGTATATCCGATCCAAAGCTGTTATTAGTGTCTTACAAAGACAGAAAATGCCCCTGAATGTGGAATATGGAGTGATCACGAGAAAGGAGAGGCTGGAGACACAGAGTAGGGGGGAAAAATTATATATATATATATATATATATATATATATATATATATATATATATCATGGTAATGAGACATTGTTGGAGTGCTTCCATCTAATTGCCTCTTAAGTGAACCTTGCACTTGATATTACAGTTACATCAACCAATAATTTCCTCTTTAAGCCTGTTTGGTTTGAATTTTATGCCACTTGCAAACCAAGAATCCTAACTAATATACCAACTGACTTTACTGATGCCAAAAGTTCAGCATTAGCATTTAATTCTTATGGAGAATCACCTGGGGTTCTTCCTGCTCTTCTTCCAAGGTAGTGATTTGCATGCTAAGTCACCAATTTATCAATTTCAGTGAGATTATAGATCACTTTTTATGAGAACTTGAAGAGTTGCTTTACCACAGAACGAGTGGGGATGGGAGATGAATGATGTGGTGGAACAGGGTAGGAAGAAGGGTTGGGGAAATCATTGGAAGCAGCCTTTCAGAGCATTTTGGGTTTTCTTTCTTTCTTTTTTTCCCCCCATTGGTTGGATATAACAAATCATTTTACAATAGCTATTTAAAAGATTATGGAATAAAATTTGACACAAGATTAGTGTTCTCAGGGGTCTTCTTAATCTAAGATTTTTTTTCTGAAAGAATCATTTTGGGTTTCATTCTTTTCCCTGCCAAAGTATATGTAAGCTTTGTTAAACAAAAAATATATGTTACACAAAGTCAAGGGAAACACCTGGGTTATTAAATATAATGTGTTCTTTAAAAAATTATAATCAAAAGGCGCCTGAGTGTCTTAGTCGGTTAAGTGTCCAACTTGACACTCAGGTCATGATCTCAGGGTTCATGAGTTCAAGCCCCACATTGGACTCTGTGCTAACAGCCCAGAGCCTGGAGCCTGCTTCAGATTCTGTGTCTCCCTCTCTCTGCCCCTCGCCCACTCACACACACACTCTCTCTCAAAAATAAATACACATTAAAAATTATAATCAAAACATTCATTTTAATAAGCCTTGTCAATATGTGAACTCCTTAGCTAGACATTCATTTCATTCATTGTGCCAGTCAATGTTGACTATTGCTAATTATCTCTTGCACTATTTCCCTTCTTACATAGTCTGTTTCTGTCAGACATAGAGCTCACTATTTCCTGGACTCATAAAAAAGTGTTTCCATTCCCATATCTTGGTTCTTTTGGAATATTTCCAGGTCTTTATTTTCCAATAACTGTATTTTCCAAATTTTACCAGTTTTTCAAGAATATGTTCACCTGCCACTCTTATCACAAAACATTTCATGCTTTCTTTTAAAGATAATTGCCTGTCCCCCTGAACACCCAAATATTTTCACCTGTATACTTTTCTTCTTGCATTTAGCACAATATGTTTGTACTTTTTTATGGCTTCATTTGCATAATTACATACTTTTAATCTTCAAATATGACTCAGCATCAAGAATGGTGTTTACATAATAAATGAAAAATAAATATTATATGTTAAATTAACTAAACAAGGAAGCCTTTACACTACAGTGGCTTTAATGCTTTGGTGACCAAATAAGCAAATCAAAACCTAATCCTGCAAATGCCTTAAGGTTAACAAATCCAAGGGGTGACAAGGGGTGACTGGGTGGTTCAGTCGGTTAAGTATCTGACTTTGGTTCACGTCATGATCTCCTGGCTCATGAATTCGAGCCC
Source organism: Cryptoprocta ferox (assembly GCA_028646485.1). Taxonomy (NCBI): domain Eukaryota; kingdom Metazoa; phylum Chordata; class Mammalia; order Carnivora; family Eupleridae; genus Cryptoprocta; species Cryptoprocta ferox. The sequence continues at coordinate 42,951,385 of CM053568.1, forward strand.
CGTGTCAGGCTCTGTGCTGACAGCTCAGAGCCTGGAGCCTGGAGTCTGGTTCCGATTTTGGCTCAGGACATGGGTTCGAGGGTTCAATCCCTGCATCAGGCTGTGTGTTGACAGCTCAGAGCCTAGAGCCTGTTTTGGATTCTGTGTCTCCCTCCCTCTCTCTCTCTCTCTCTGCCTCTCCCTGGTTCTCACTGTCTCTCTCTCTCAAAAATAAATAAACATTAAAAAAATTTTAGAAAATTACAGGATAGTAATACTTTGTTAACCTTGTAATAAAAATCTATACAATTTTATACTCTAGAAAAACTGAGGCTGTGTAGATATCATTTAGTTTTTCTAATTCAGGTAGAGAAGCTTTTATTAAGAATTTATTGTGCATAACCTCTATACATCCTGATTGACCCAATCAGTCTATGTTATTGTGAAGGATAGAGAAGCAAAAAAAAAAAAAAAAAAAAAAAAAAAGATTACTATATGAAGAGCTTTTGTTATAGCTTTAATGGCACATAAAGTTCATTGTTTGAAAACGAAGATGTCCAAGAATTATAGAGAATAAATTTTTCCTAGCTAATGTAGATCTTAAAATTCATTTTTGGCTGAAATTATTCAGATAACTATTTTGGTTCCTTGTTCACTTTATCTGTATGGGCATAGCCTGAATGATATGCCCTAAACATAGTTAACTAGGCATTAAATTGAAATTTAATAGGATCATTATTGAGGTTAAATAGATACTTTAATGATTTCTTAAAAGACACTTATGAGTATAGAAAGCAATATATTCAGTATGTAGTTGTAAATCCTCAACAAATACCTTACATTAATAATATACTATTTAATAAGTATAATTAAATTTTATGAAGACCTAGTTACAGTAGACATGGGTTCTCATTAGGTGATTGTTAATAAAACAGACTTTGGGGGCCTGGGCTGTGCAAGAACTAAATATTGACATGCTTACTGGTCAACTGTCTGTCACAAGCATTATGTGGACTTACATTAATGAGTTTTACATGAGCTTAAATTAATTAATTTTAAATTAAAATTGTGGAATATGATCAAACTATTTTTTTATTCTCCATATCCATTTATATCATATTTTATATATACTTTACTTGGGCTTATGATTTTCAAATATTCTGGTGTATCATTACACAGCAGTTAGGGTATATTGTCAGGGGTGAAATATTTTGAAAATGATATCACAAATAAATGAAGAGTACTAATAAATGTGTGAATAAATATACAAGATATAAGATATCAATAAAAGAACGATCAATAAAAGAAAGATATCAATAAAAGAAAGTTTCTGGAAAACTCCAGAATACTCAGAAACTAAATAATATACTAGTCAAATAATCAGTTTACCAAAGAAGAAATCAAAACTGAAATTGGAAAGTATTTTCCAGAACTAAATGAAAATAAAAATGCAACATAGATTCAGCCATAATAATGATAGAAACATTATTAATAATTGATCAGCATTTTAAAAGTATCATTAAATGAGTATATATTAGAAAAGAAGAAAGACCTGAAATCAAAGATCTAGTCCTTCATCTTCCAATATAAGGAAACAAATTAAGTTACATTTAAATAGATAATGTAATAAAAATCAGACCAGGAATCAATGAAATAGAAAGAAAAAAACAGAGAAAACGGTTGAAACTGAAACCTGGTTCTTTGAGAAGATCAATAAAATTGATCAACCTCTAGTCAGACTGATCAGTAAAATATGAGAGAATCCACAAATTACCAAAATGAGGAATGAGAGAAGCAGTATCACGGATTCTAGAGTTATTAAGAAGATAATGGGTAAATCTTATGGCGACAGAAAGCTGATCAGCAGTTGCTTGAAGATGAGCCGCAAAGGTGGGAGGAACAAGGACGTGGGAGGACAGTGAAGCATGCACAGAATTTGGGGCTGATGATTATGTTCATTATGTTCATTGCCATGATTTTCCAGTTATATTCATATGTCAAAACTTATTAAAGTGTACACTTTAAATACATACAGTTTATTTTATGTCAATTATTCCTCAATAATTCTGTTTTAAAAATTAAGAGATGATGAAGTCATGAAAAAATCCAGGGGCACCTGAGTGGCTCAGTCCTTTAAGATCTGATTCTTGATTTCTGCTCAGGTCAGGATTCCTGGGTTGTGGGATCCAGCCCCACATCAGGCTCTTTGCTGAGTGTGGAGCCTGCTTAAGATTCTCCCTCTCTCTGTCTCTCTCTCTCTCCCCCTACCCACCTTCTCACCAGCTCATGCTCTCTTGCTCTTGCTGTCTCTAAACACACACACACACACACACACACACACACACAGTAAAACAGCAAAACAGCAAAACAACAAACCCAGAAGGTAAAGTTGAGGTTACACACAGAAAGGAAAAGCTGTATTAAGTTATGAGACTACAAAGGATAAACAGAATAAAAGAACAGAGTGAGGATGCAGGTAGCAAATGCAGTGATCACAGTAAATGTGTTGGTGGAAAGATGGATAAAATTAAAAAAAAGATTCCTCATATTAACAATGTCTAGAAAATTTAATTGTACTTTTATTTCCTTTATTAATCATGACTGTGGAAATATAACTCTATAGCACACAGTTGGATAATTCATTTTCTGTTTGACCTCTGTAAATTGCAGGATATAAGATTTTAAAGGGTACGCCAATTATCAACTTCTTGCCTCTCTGTTCCAAGCTTGCCTTTCAATATATGCTTGTCCATAATGGACAGAACTCTAAGCATCCTTCCTGGATGGTGAGTGGAATATTATGTTTCTCAGTAGAGGGCACTGGAGAGACATGGGTGTAGGGGAATGGGGAAACAGCTTTCTAGCTGTTGTCCTTGACTGCTTGGTGGGTTAGCTGTATGCAGATGAGAACATCCGGTTGGATCTGTGCCCCAACATTGTGACCTAGGCTAGGCCTAGCAATAACCTTCAGTAGGTCTTGTATAGGAAAATCAGTTCTGGAGAGACCTCCCAACTGCATCTGCACCATGATTTCTCAGGCAGGACCTTGAGCTGCTTTCCAGAGCATTCCCAGAAAGGTGCCCAGAAAGGTGCTTCACCCTCAGCACACTGATGTTACTTCCTGCTTATACCATGACTGCAGACCAGTTCTAGCCTGGATAAATCATTAAACTTCTCTGTCATCCACTAGACCAAACAAAACCTTCTCCAACAAAGTCAGAAATTCAAGGTTTTCCTTCCTTGGGTACTAACTCTTATCCCTCGGGCACCATGTGGAGTTTCCTTATACTTTTCATAGTGCTTTATATCACACTTTCCCTGGTTAACCTACTGTGTGATTTCTAATACGTGATTTGACTCAGACTTAGTTAGATCATAAAACAGGAGCATAGAGGATAACTAAAGATACTTTCAACTGAATCCCAGTAAGGAAATGGCTTTTCCTTTCTGAGAGAGTAAACAATCCTCTTTCCATTAGGCATGCCAGAAAAATATCAGCCAATGGGAAAAACAGTAATTATGGCAGAGAGAATTAAAAGACATTGCGTGGGTGCCTGGGTGGCTCAATCGGTTACGCGTCTGACTATTAATTTCAGCTCAGGTCATGATATCACAGTTAGTGAGATCGAGTTCTGTGTGGCACTCTTCACTGTCAGCATGGAGCCTGCTTGGGATTCTCTCTCCTCCCCCTTCTCTCTGTCCCTCCCCTACTTGTGCTAACTCTCTCTCTCTCATTCTTGCTCTCTCTCACTCTCTGTCAAAATAAATGAACTTAAAAGATAGTGTGATTTGTTTAATGATTAAAGAAGCTATTGAATGATTTTTTATATTAAAAAATGTTAGTTCCCAATTGTCCATTGCTAGTAAATACATACACAATTGATGTTTCATGTGTTGACTTTTTATTCTGTGGCTTTACCAAACTCACCCGCTAGCTTTGCGATATATTTTGTGGACTGCCTGGGATTTTCTACATGATCACATTATCTGAAACTACGGACTATTATTTCTTTCTTTCCAACCTGTATGACTTTCATTTCTTTTCTTTCCCTTATTTGGCTGACTAGGACTTCTAGTACAATGATGAGGAGGAGTGGTAAGAAGAGATATTTTTGTTACCAATCTCAGAAAAAAATTAGTTTCTCACCATTAAGTATGATGTTTGTTGTAGGTTTTTTTGTAGATGGCTTTTATCAGAATGAAAGTTCCTGACTATTCTTAGTTTGAGATCTTTTCTTGTAGGTAAATGTTGAATTCTGTCAAATTATTTTTTCTATGTCTATTTAGATAAGCCCATGTTTTTTCCTTTGAATAAAAGTTACACATATGTTTAATTATACTTTGACTGATATTTGCATATAAACCAACTTTTTATTCCTATGATAAATCCTGTATTTCAAGAATAATACATATATTTTATATATTGATACATTTATTTTTCTAAGTTTTTGTTTAGAATGTCCATGCCTATGTTCTAGAAGAGTACTGTAGTTATATTTCCTTTTATTTTTCTGGTTGCGATATCAGGGTAACACTGGCTTCATAGAATTAATTGGAAATGTCCTTCCTTTCTATTTTCTAGAAGAGTTTTACATAGTTGCTATTATATTTTCCTAAAATATTTGGTGGAATTCCCCAGTGAAACCATTTTGATCTGGAGTTTTCCATGTGGAAAGGTTTTTAGATGCAAATTCAATTTCACCCATAGATATAGAGAAATTTAGGTCATATTTCTTTTTGAATGTGCTATAGCAGTTTGTGGCTTTTAACAAACATTCCACTTCATTTAAGTTTTAAAAATTATTGATATAATGTTCATAGTATTTATTACATATACTTTTATTATTTATAGACTATATTGGTATCATCTCTCTCATAATTTTGGAAATCTTGGTCTTCTCTCATTTTATTTTTTGATTAATCTTGTTAGAAGTTTTTTTAATTGATATTCTCAAAAATATTTTAGTGTCATTGGTTTTTTTTTCGCATTTAATTTATTTCACATTTCCATTCTGATAGTTTTTTTTTCCTGCTAATTTACATTTATTTGTATTTTATCAGTATAATATCTTAGCATGGAGACTGAGGTTGTTAGTTTTAGACACATTTTTTCTAGTATAAGCCTATATTGATATTAATTTACTGCTTAACAGCACCCCATAAATTTTGATACATGTGTTTTAATTCTCATTCACTTCATAATATTTAAAAAACTTTTATTTTGATGCTTATGTTTGGATTGTCCAGAGATCTTTCTGTTACTGATTTCCCCTTTATTTCCATTATGGTCAGAAAATGTACTTTGTATGCCTTGAATCCTTTTGAACCAGTGAGATGTATTTGTGTCCCAGAATATAGTCTATCTTGGCAAATGTGTTATGTGTCCTAGGAAAGAATGTGTATTCTGTTGATGACTGAAAATCTCTGTCAGTTAGGTTAATTTTGCTGATAATATTGATCAAATCCTCTATATCCTTACTGATTTTCTCTCTCTTCGATCTATTATTGAGAGAAGAGTATTAGAATCTATGCTTTTAATATCTGGCTTTTCCTTCTTTCCATTCTATCATTTTTGCTTCATGTATTGGAATGTTGTGTGTGCAAATGCTTAGGACTACTCTAGCTTCTTCAATGACTGACCTCTTACTGTCATAAAATAGCCATTTTATTTCTGGTGATATTCTTTGCTCAGTAATCTACTTTGTCTGATAGTAATATGACCACCAAACCTTTTATGATTACTGTTACCATAGTATATCCTTTTCCCATACAAATGTTTAAATTAAATGTGTATGTATATTTAAAGTGCATTTCTTGTAGATAGCATATAAATAATCCTGGTGTTTTATTCCATATGACAATTTTTCACTTTTAATTGGTGTATATTTACATTTAACGTGATCATCAGCATCCTTACCCTTAAATCAATCATCTTACTATAGGTTTACTATTGATTTCATCTGTTTGACCCCTTGTTTCTTCTAACTTTTTTGGGTCATTTTATATGTTTTTATAACACTTGATTTGTTGGCTCATTATCTATAATTCTTTGTTTTGACATGTTAGTATTTTCATTTCTCTCCTCTCAACCTTTTTGCTATACTTGTCATATATTTTATCTTTATTTCATTTATTTATTTATTTTTAAAGTTTATTTATTTACTTTGTTT
>CM053568.1:42958033-43030920 GCA_028646485.1 Cryptoprocta ferox
TCAGCACTTCTGTATCCCTTGGGTAAATCCCCAGCAGTGCTATTGCTGGGTCATATGGGAGTTTTACTGATAGTTTTTTGAGGAACCTCCACACTGTTTTCCAGAGCGGCTGTACCAGTTTACATTCCCACCAACTATTTATTTACTTTGAAAGAAAGAATATTAAGTGAGGGAGGGCCATAGAGAGACAGAGAGGGAGAGAATCCCAAGCAAGCTCCGCACTGACAGCATGGAGCCTGGTGCAGGGCTCTAACTCACCAACCAGAAGATCATGACCTGAACTGAAATTAAGAGTCAAATATTTAATCAACTGAACTACCCAGATGCCCCATCATACATTTTATCTTTACATGTAACACCTATGCTGTGTTTTTATTGTATTATTTTCCTCTGCTGCTGTAACAAATTACCACAAATTGAGTGGCTTAAAAAATTATTAATTTACATTACTGTAAGTCAGAAGTCTGACATAGGTCTGATTGGGCTAAGCAAGTACTCATCATATGTGAACTACACCTATAGAGTGAACAGACTCCTCTGGAAAAGATAAAAGATGATATTAGTTGTGCTTAAATCTATTTTTCTGTACTTTTTATTGTTTAATTATGTGTTGGTTTTAAAATAGAAAAAAATACATGCTACAAATGTGTATATATTAATATATAGAAGATTAATTATTTAAGATATATATATCATTGTCTGTCATCTTAAATACTTTTTGGATTAAGGTAGGATGTCAATATATTATAAATTGATTTGAGAATATTTTCAATTCAAACAGTCATATAAAATGAAAATGTACTGTTTTGTGGTAAGATATAGATTAACACATTATAACCTAATAATTAAAAATGAAAGCTAAATCTTCAATTTTATTAAGGGTGTGCCCTTATTTTACCATATACCTTTAGGTAGCAAAAGTTTTCAATGTTTGTCCCTTGAATTTAATTCAATGAAATTTAATGGTTATTCTATCTTAACTGAACTTAAAAGAACTACCACATATAAATTCACCTTTGGAAGCACTCCACATATAATTGCTCACTTGAGAATTTCCAATATTTATCTCAATTTTCATAACCTACTTCAAAACTAAAGCAGTTTTCAGTCACTCCTGTTCCAGAACTGGTACAATTTAGCATCTGAATTTTGCAAAGAAGATATACTCTTAGTAATATATAATATAGCCATGCACTCTCCATTAGATAGTACTTAAAAGTGGTATTGAAATACTCTAACTAAATAGAAGCCAGGAACAATATATTCTGGATTAGGAGTTTGTATGCCACATGATGACTAACCCTATACAGTCTTCTGTTTGTTAGAACTAGTTGGAAATATTAAAAACTTTCTGGAAAATAAGGTTAGGGAGAAAATGGGCAGGGGGGGCAGGGACAAGAAGAACATACTTAAGACTTGAGAACCCTGTCACTTCCCATCTTTGAACCCATCACTCCCCATTTCTGTTTAGCCCCAGCTGATCACTTTAGGCATCAATGCATTTGTTTCCTCTCCATAAGTATAGTCTATGTGGTGTCATTTGTATTCACCTCGGGCAGACACAGAGCCTCTGCTCATTTCATCAAAGAACTATTTATGAGGCTGTAAAAAAGATGAGTTTCTCCGAATAGTCTCCAAATTAAACTTTTTAAAGTTTAATGTTGGCACACAAGAATAATTACAGTTATAAACCATTAAACATTTAGAAGAAATTTATAGGATTGGAGGGAGAAAATTTACAGCTGTGGCCTAATATAATAAATTTCCTCTGTAAAAGCAGAACCAAAGAAACATTTCTATTCTGGACTTCGGAAAAAGAAAATGCTTTATTAACATTACCCAAACATGGAGGCACTATATTCGGACATTATTTATATAGAAAGATGAATACCTTTTTAAGATACAGTTAATTAACCTTACAAGCAAAAGTCAATATATATATATTTTTAACATTAGTAAATAGAGTGCACTAAACTCATTTGTAAGATTAGGCTGCATATACTCTCTTATCCTAGAAGACAATCCAGTGCCTTAGAGTATTTTTATTTCTTCTAGGAGTTATTATGCATCAATTATTACGCTCCGGGGTGGGTTGGTGGTGGTGGTGAGGAATCTATGAAGTTCAATAATGATGTTTAAAAAAATTACCCACCCCCACAACTGCAGTTCAGTTAGAGTTATCTTTCTACAAAATTCTAATATGTCTTCATAGTGCAGAATATGCTTGCTCTTTACTGTGTCTGCTCTAACAAGGGCTACATTCTAATTGTGCATTAGTGTGATAAAGATGTTAGGCAAACACTCAGTCCTTGTGAGAGAGATCTGGTCACTAAACGGACTGGCTATTCCATTAACTATAATCATCCACTGCTTAGAGTTCAGTTCTATCTGCCATGCAACTCTAGACAAAAATAGCCATGCCTTTATATTTGCTCAAGTATTATTTTGTGACTTTTAGTAGCAATTAAAATTGTTCTTCCAATAGATCTTGTATATGTCTTACTGGTTCCTAGGCATTTTCTTTAGTGAGGTCTTGCTTGTATAAATAATTTGTTTCATTAATTTTATTACCTCCCTGGTTGCGGTTGCCCACCTCCTTATCGAATTACCATATCACTTGTAGTTTTAATTAATTCTCTTGGGCATTCAAAATAAGAAGTAATATCATCTACATGTAGGGATAATTTTACTTTCTCCTGCTTAATGTCTATCCCTTATTTCTTTTACACACATTTGGAAGACTTTTAAATGATAGTGATGATAAAGGAGGTCTTTATGTGGTTCCCTTATTGAAATAATAGGTAAAATACATAGATAAGTAAAATGATGCTTGCAAAATATTTTTATGAGAAAGATCTTTAAAGAGAGTTTTTTGAAAAGTGTGCCTCATCACTGAGTTTTCAGAATCTCAGGAGATTATCTTATACTTTTTAAAAAGTTTTGGTCTATTGCTATAGTGAATTGTGTTAATAGACACATTGATAAAAAATCCTTACATTCCTGTAATAAGCCCCACTTGTCCAAGTTCTATTACTGATGATGATGAAGGTGATGATGATGATAATAATTGAACTCTCTTAAAGTTGTCCTAAAGATACGTAGTAAATAGAGAAACATTCGTTGAAGGAAATCCTCTAAACCTTAGTAAGAATACCAAGAGTTTGTGGCATTTGAAAGACAGTGTAATCCCATGGTGCTCCCCAATTCTACCTTAGGCAACTCAACTCTGGGTGGGTGTGGCAAACAAGGAAGCTCCCTCTCCCTGTAGTTCCCTGTCTAGGACTATGATTTCATAACAAGGGGAGAAGGTCACCAGTGTACCTTGTCCTCCCTAGCCCCATGTTGCAGAAACATTCTTTTAGGTGAGTGCTGACAACCAGAACGGAGGTTCCCTTCAATGTCAAAAACAATGAAGATCTTGGGAGAAAGCAATTAAGAGAGTCTGGTAGCTCCAAAATACTGACAACCACAGCTAAAAAGTAGAACAATCAGAGATTTAACAGAGAGCAATAGGGAGAGAGATAAGAGGAGCCCCCTGAGATCACACTCAACTCTGGGAACCAGAAAGATTGTGGGCATTCTCTAGGCTGTAACCAATCTCGGACTGGGAAACACTTGAAAACCATCCATAAATCTCACACATATCCATTAACAAAGAAAAGAAAACAACTGGTATAGGGGGGTTAACTAAAATCTCTGATTAAATGTTGGCTAAACATTAAGTTACTCTAGCCAAGGAACAACCTCTAGGAAGTTTATTATGTCAAAATGAAAGAACATGCACCTCTGGCAATCTGGAAGACTATGTGTATGCCCGAGGCCACGCCTTCTCAGAAGAAATCAGAGTGGGAACTTCCAAGCAACCAGTTCCTGGTTTAATGTTTGCCAAAAACCAACAGCTTTGACAGCTGAAAGGCCACACGCATATCCAATAAAGAGTAGAAATCAAACTCGTGAGGGGACTTAAACAGATTCTTTGATCAGTAAGTGACCTATGGGGAAACCCTTCAAAGACAGTCTAAAAGATAAAACAGGAAAAAGAGAAAGCTAAGCAGGGACATCAGAGGATTCAAATTGCATGGAAAATAAACTTCAGAGTCTGTTCAACCAAGTCATTAAACAAATAAGCAAATCACCAATCACAAAAACAAAAACAATAACTCTCTTTATGAGTTTGTGGGTGAAACTCAGTCTTCACAGTTTTGACAATATATTATCTTAAGGTAACAGTTTTCAACCAAAAATATTATGAGACATGCAAAGCTCTACAACGTGTACTTTATACAGATGAATAAAACATACAACAAAAACTATTTCTGTGGGAACCAGATTTTGGATTTAGTAGATTTCCAAGAAGCTAGTGTTAATTTGTTTCAAGAACTAAAGCAAATCACATGTAAAGAATGAAAGGAAATCACAATAATGGTATCTCACCAAAAAGTGAATATTATCAATGGTGAGGTAGAAACTAGAAGAAAGAACTGAGTGGAAATTCTACAGTTAATAACAACAACAAATCACCAGATATTCAACAGTAGATTTAAGGAGGCAAAACAAAGATTGGGCAAACTTGAAGAGAGACTACAGAGATAATCAGTCTAAAGAAATGAAAAGTTTTTCAAAAATAATGCCTTAAAATATTCCAAATTTGATAAAAATATTAATATATACATCAAAAATATAATGAATCCCAGGTAGGATAAATATAAAGAAATCCACACTCATTTATATCACAGTTATATGTTGAAAGTCCAAGATAAAGAAAATATTTTGAAAGCAGATAGAGAAAAACAACTCATCACAGTTGAGGAGAACCTAATTAAGATTAATCACTGACTTTTCATCAGAAAAAACAGAGACCAGAGAGCAGCAGACAACATATTCAATGTTCTGAAAGGAAAAAAAAAAAGTCTTTCAAAGATGAAAATAAAATATGAATAATATGTTACCACATCTGTGTTATCAGAAGTACTGAAAGAAGATCCTACAGGTTGAAGGCAAGTTAACAGTAGATGATAATTCAAAGTCACATGGAAAAAAACCAGAGAGGTGGTAATAAAACAAAACAAAACAAAATAAACACAGAGTGCTGGTAAAAAATATCTATGTCTGTATCTTTATCTATATCTATGTATCTATTGGTGATTATAAAAGACAGTGTGATTACATATTTCTTCTCCCTTTTATTAACTAAAAATTGAATACAACAATATGTATATAATTGTGTTATTTAGGATACATATATAATATAATTTGTATTATATTATACAAGTGCATTATTCAACAGCGGTACAAAGGAGGCAGGTGGGAATAAAGACGGGATAGAGTGAAACAAACAAAGAAACAAACAAACAGAAACTAGTAACACAAATCTGTAGGAAGAATTAAGAGAATCAAAACTGGGGTGATGGGTTCTATATTAGATTTTGGTCATAGGTACCAGTTCTGTAATTTTATTAAAAACTTGAACTGTATTCTTTAATAGGTTTCTGGAAAAAGTGTCTTTGAGATATGTTATTAGTGAACAGAATTCTCACAAAGAAAATATGCATAAGCCACGAAATACTACATTTAAAATCTGCAAATATTTAGGCATAATATGTGGTGGGGTGAATGATGGAGTTTGTAACAGGGATAACAGACAAGCAAAGGTCAGCCAATGGAAGATTTCTTATTACACGTTACAACACTAGGACATTTTTTTTTTTTGTCTAAGTGAATCTTAATTTGAGAAGACAAAATAAACTTTTATAATAGGTCACCAGAATATTTATATATTCATTAGTTTATTCTATAACATGTATTTAGCATATGTTAGCGCTTTGCTCAGTGTTACACCTTATAAAGTTGCTTAGATTATCTGAGAGATTAAACAAAAATCAGTAAAACTAAGTAAGGTTATAAATGAAACTTTGAAAACTGATTAGATTGAATTGTCTATAGTGATTTCATAGACATCAATGATCAGAATAGCCTGTAGTAGAAAATTGTTGAGCCATAGTATATGGGTTAAGGGATAAAACAGCAGTATTTTCAAAGAAATCCCATCCACCCTGTACATTGAGTATACTTAGTTGTCCAGAAAGAAGAGAAAACAGAGGGAGAATAAGGTGAGAAAAATAGGCAGATAAATAGGTTTACACAAAAAGAAGATCATATTCAGAATAATATTTAGTAACAACTTCATATTCTGTGGGACTCAGTTTTTTTTTTTTTTTTTTAGAAGAGTGTTGTTGATTCAGTTCTGAAGAAGTAGCACACTTAATGGACATTTTGAAAAATCCCACTTCTTTTTCTTATTCTATTTGTGTAGCAGATACTGTTTGAAATGGAAGGAAGGTGGCAGAAATTTGGAATGGGGAGAATCAGAGGGGAAAAAAAATAAAGATTTATTTCATGGATGAGGCTTGTGCAGCTCCTTATTTCACTGTCTTCCTGCCCAGGATTTGTTGACTGGTGCAATCAAGTGAAGGAGCAGTGGTGATGGATGTCAGATGATTATAATTTCTGTGTTGTTGTTCCAGCCATCACAAGTCTGAAATATTTTCAGAATGCTGCAGCTGCAACTGATGCCATTTCTGAGCAATGATCATAACAATTTGCAAATATACATGGATTAGCGTCGTACTAATGTGAGCCTTGGAAACCAGTACAGCACGCAGCTGTGTATTTACAGTGTGTAAATGTCCAGTCCTATGGGAATGGTGCCTTTGTAGTAGGTCGGGCTACCCGATGGCCTTCAGAATGGCACCAGCAAAAATTAAAAATTAAATGCATACCTGGAAAGTATATTATCTCTCTCTACACACTCAAAGTCAAAAAATTAAAAATTGAAGTTTAGATCTATGAACCAAATTTCTCTTTAAAGAATGTTCATGAAACTCTGGTTTGGTTAGCTGCTGGTAGAATTAAACCAAAGGTAATGATTAGGGCTTTTGAAAAAATCATTTTTAAGCTGAAAAGCTTCAGAGAAATTGGTTTCCCATAAAATTTAATTCTTACTCCAGAATGGAGCTTCACCTATGCAGTCTTTAAGACACATTTTTTCCCCCTGATAAAATTCACAAAATGAATTATGGCTCTTACCCATAGAAAAGCAAAACAAAACAAACTAGTTGGGATAATTTAATTTTTTTCTCAATTATATTTTGTGTAAGTTCTTCCTCTCTTAAAAAGGATATATATCTTTAGGGAGAACAAAGTGATAGACATTAAATTTTCTTTAATAATCTACTTTTTTGGAATTGGTCTATTTTTAATGATTTAAAATTTGTTTAGCACATTGTTTTGCTATACAAACTAGATTTCAAAGCACACCGACTATTAAGATCATCAAAAGATTTTTCACTGGTGTTTCATAGTTTCTTGTGATATTCTAAATGTTACCTGTAAAGAAGGCATATGTGGAAACAGAAATACATCTACTTATCCTAATAGTATCTAGTTAAAGATTCAAAATTGTTTGACAAATTGCAGTATCCTTTTCCTTTGATGTTCAATGCTTAACAAAGGTGAAAAGTAATGTTTGCACATCAGAAATCTAGATGCAAACTCAGTTGCTCCAGTCTACAGGGTACATAAGAATTAGTGAGGCTCCTTTTCAAAAGTATTGGGTCTTACTCCATATTATCAGATCTGGGACAGACCAGAGGATTTGCTATTTCTACAGGCTTCTAGGTAATTCATTTCACCAAAGAACCACCAAATTAAAAAATGCCTCCCTAGTACAAGATTTAAATAAGAATTAAACAATGCCTATTGTGTGCTATATGCATAATACATTGCCTGGGACTGCTGGAGATAAAACAGAAACTGAAATCCTAGTCATTAATTTTAAAAAGCTAATGATACAGTTTGGGAAAAATTAAAAATGCACGTGAAAAAGTAACAGTGTAAAAGCGGTAATCAATCAAATGAACAGTATTTACTGAGGAATGTTAATGTCAAAGGAGATGAGTGAAGGCTAGATTGTTTGATAATATGTCATAAAGATGATTAAATTTAAGACTTCATTGATTTCTTTCAAAATGAGAACAATTTGGATACTCAGAAGTGAATGGATAGAGTCTTTTAGGTCAAAGCTATAGACTAGCCAGTTATGGAGGTAGTAGGAGATTAGAATACTACTTACATGTTGTGAGAACTGAGAAAATGCATCAAGTAAGCAGTGTGACATCAAATTATGAAGAAAATTGGATCCCAAGCAGATTAGCATATTTTATGCTATGTAAACTTTGTTTCTTGCATGTTCTGAATATGCAGACTATTTCACGTAATGCAAGAATAACTCTAATAAAACCTGTGTAATCATGAATAAAATGCTACTTTATAAAATCAAGAATGAGAATATAGAAGTGATTATTGCCTATTTAACAACCTATTCTAATCTCAATAAACATTGTCCAGCAGAGTGTTTTTATTTTAAATCTAGAATTGGAAATGACCACAAAAGCTTTTTCATTTACCTCATTTTCAAGTGCACAATTTTAACAGATGTCATAATATCCAATTCCACTCTTTCCTAATACATCATGGTGCAGTATGTTGAAAAAAGACTAATATACTTCAGTTATGATTACTTTATTTTAGAACATGCAATTAAAATTTAAAAAATTCAAATTTATCTATAAAATATTTCTGCAAATAAAATATGAGTTTTCTCCTCTAGTCAGTGATTTTGACATGCAAATTATGCTGTTTATTGCTTAAATAATGGTATATTCATTTGTACTTTTTATGAAATCAGTGGTTGGCTATAAATACTAGATACAAATAGAGATGATCAAGAACATAAATGGAGGAGTTGCCCAAAAAAGAATCGCTGTTTCTGCAATAAGAAACAATAAACAGAGAATGGGTTGAAATTTGAGAATGAGAGGCAGATACAAGGAAGTGGTTAAAGAAGGTCTCTCTAAAGCTGAAAATATTGTCCCACTGGTATGAAAGTAACAAGCTTAAAACCTGAGGATTGATGTTGATGTTCCGTTATGACCATTGAGAAAAGCAGGAAATGGACCTACCTTGATTGAAAGTGTCAAATTTTTTTAAGTTTATTTATTTATTTTGAGAGAGACAGAGAGAGCAAGTGGGGGAGGGGAAAAGAGAATCCATTATCAATGCGGAGCCCCATGTGGGGCTTGAACTCACAAAACGTGAGATCATGACTTGAACCAAAACGAAGAATTGGACACTTAACCAACTGAGCCACCCAGGAGCCCCTACAAGTTTTGAATACACTTATGCATCTTTGTCAAATAATTAATGTTCTGTCATAGAGCCTCAGCTAGGAATCCAAAGGTGAATAAAGTATGGGGCTTCTTCATCACTAGGCTTTACCATAGTAGTAAAAATTTGACTTAGAAACATGGATTTGTTGAAGAACCAATTACTAAACGTATGCTTTTCTTCTTTGTGTGTTTAGTCATCTACTAAAATTAGAGATAGAAAGCATAGTGACAATTTACCTAGATTGGAAGTTGACAGTTGGGGTTGGGGGGTGTCAAAATGGAAGGGAATGGAGAGTGACAAAGGTCAATGTGTGGCTTAAGAAATAGTAATATGGGGTTATATTAGTAAAGTCACTTAATCTTTAAATCAGTTTCCTTATTGGCCAAATGGAGACAATTGAATTTTATAAAGTTACTCTATCTATAAAATGAGACTATACATATAAAAGCATGTGGAAAGAAAATATTTTTTATATGCATCATCTTAGAAAAGTCCGTGAAAGAAACAATTCCCCTGTTTTCTCCTAAATTGACACAGACTTTCTAAGGTCAAAAATAATAATAGATTAATAAAAGGAATAATGACAGATTTCCATTATCTCATTTTTCTTAGTTTGATCAGTGATTTTCACTACATTGGATGGAAATGTATATTTATTTTCCAACAGCTTTTGATGTTCTATGACTGAAAGCAGTTAACAGGCAATCAAGTTTATTGACCTGTGGAGAAAAATGGATAGTCTTGAGCTCTCTATAAAGGGTATAGTAAATCTAGTAGCTGTGTAATTAACTCATAATTATGTAAGCAATAAAGACATAATTATAAGATTATTAATATGTGAAAATTATAAGAAATTTTCTGGCATTTAATTAACATTTACCAAGGCAGGCTAGAGCAAATTAAATATCAATTAATAAAAATAGTGACATTTATATAGATACTCTATTAGTTGTCACAATTATTAACTTGTTATCGCTGGCTTTTAAAATTCCGATTAAGTGCCTAAATATTCCTTACAATTTTTATGTGTTAAAAATCTAATTATATTAGTGTCCTGTAATTTAAAATTGATTACACAGCATCTCTCATAATAAATCTCAATACTCTCTTAACTGTCAATTGATGCATAATTGACATGTACTAGTTTATAAAGCCAAATAAACTCTTCCACAGAAACTAAGCAGCCCTAAAAAATCTCTCTTCATTTAAAGTATCCAATCCTATAAACCTCAAAAAAATTTTTTTCTAAAGAAGGAAATCCAGCTATGTCCAATGCAAAACACTGAATGTGGCTCTATGCCTTTGGCTCAGACCCACAACACAGAGTACGTGCTCTCAGACATATAGCTGACTGCCTAAACTGTATTTCTGTAAATTTAGTTTATGTGTTTTAATCTTAATCTTACTAGCGGTCTTGGGAAGCTTACAGGTATAACGTCATTTCCCAATCAACCAGTGACTCTTATAATCAACAGATATAAAAGTATGCCTACTTAGTACTGCTAAGGTGAAAGAGAACTTTGGTGTGAAATACTCATCACAGCACTGTCCATCCCAAACTCTCACAGTTCAATTATTTTACCCATAACCTCCCAGTTACCAGGATGAAATAAGAGATTTGAGAAGTATGCTAACAGATAAACCAATACCTTTGTAAAATATAAATGAATGCCTTAAAGAGAATTGAAGGAAATAAATCAGGAGAGCCAACAAAAGTAATAGGTAAGATATCCTTTCTTTCTTGACATTCATCACATAAAGGTAGAAATGACTGCTGCGGCTTTTACCTAGAATTAAGCTCAATTTTACCAAAGTATAATCTGCAAATCTTGGCTAATAAGCACCAACTTGAAAAGATCTTTTTTTTTTTTTCTTCAAGAGTCAATTGTTTTTTCTTCAAGAGTCGAGGTACGCACTAGCAAATAAAGGAGGAAGAGAAATTCTACAGTAAAGAAATCTATTTAAGTTTGTCAAATAGCATTTAGGCACACAACGTTTTATTCATATAACGTTTATTACCCTATCAAAAAACTAGAACACAAAAGACTCTGTTAGAAGAAAGAATTATTAAACAATAAAAATAATTAATGTAGTGATTCCTAGACTATCTTAATCCTGAGAGCTTTAGTTAGGGAATACGATGTGTGTGGAATTGTGTGCTAAAGATTTCAGCACTTTTCTGCATAATTTATAAAGTTAAGGAGGAAACGTGTTCCTTTTAGCTAAATCTGCGCCATCTTAAGGGGATGCGTGTCAAAAGTGTTATTAAAAAAAAAGAATGTTTTCATTTTTGATCCTGAGTTTCACTTCATTCCTTGTTTTACGATAGTATAACCTGACTTGACAAAAAGGTAGGCTTGACTCTCCTCAGGTATTCAAACATTACAGACGTATGAACAGATTGATACCACGTTAAGAGAAAATATAAACTTTTCAACTAGAAAAAAAAAGTAAAAGATTAAACGGGTTTTAATTTAAAAATTTTTAACATTTATTTATTTTTAAGAGAGAGAAAGACAGAGAGAGAGAGAGAGAGAGAGAGAGATAGAAAGAGAGAGATAGCAAGCGGGGGATGGGCAGAGAGAGAGGGAGACCCAGAATCTGAAGCGGGCTCCCGGCTCTGAGCTGTCAGCACACAGCTTGACATGGGGCTCAAACCCACGAACCCATGAGATCATGACCTGAGACGAAGTCAGATGCTCAACCAACTGAGCCACTAAGGCGCCCCAAGATTAAACTGTTTTAAATAAATAATAATCAGGTAAGTTGTGATACATTCAATGTATAAGAAATATATGAAAAATCTTTATGGAGTGCAAATAATAATAAGCCAATGATAATAAAGCAGAGCATATTATTTCTATATCTGAGATGTCCTCTTTAGGAAATATGTCTTTGACTCCAATTTTAAATTAATTATCTTAATTATCATAACTGTTACTTATTTTGTGGTACTAATTCTAACTGAACTGTTATTTTTGCTAATATCCCCTTAACTGATTTTAGAAACTAAAATTGGCATAATTTACATGTTATAGCACCTGCCAATCTTTAAGAACCAGACTGCTCACTTAACCTGAAACCTCTCCTAGTAAATCACATATATTTTGTACCTTTTTAAAATTTTAAACTTTTTATGATGCAATGTATTATATAATATGCAAATATAAAGGGCGCCGGTAGGTATGTGCTCTTCAAATACATTACTCTAAAGGAACACTTGTATTGTGTCCACCAGGTCAAGAAGTAAAATGATGCCAGCATTTCAGGTGGTCCTTGCACAGCTCTTTGCAATTAAAATTCCTTTCTTGGGGCACCTAGGTGGTTCAGTTGGTTGAGCATCTAACTTCCCTTCAGGTCCTGATCTCATGGTTTGTGAGTTCAAGCCCCGCATCCAGTCCCGCATCCAGTGCTGACAGCTCAGAGCTTGCAGCTTGCTTCAGATTCTGTCTCTCGCTTTCTCTCTGTGCCTGCTTGCATTTTGTCTCTCTCTCTCTCTCTCAAAAATAAACAAACATTTAAAATATGTAATAAAATAAAAATAAATAAAATTCCTTTCTTTCCCCACTGGATACAACCACTATTTTGAGGGTAATGACAAATATTTTCTTCCTTTTGGTACAGTTTTACCAGTTGAGTATGTATTTTCACACATTATATTTCGCATTACCTATTTTTAAAACTTTATACATAAAATTATTTATGCTCTTTTCTCTCTAGCTTTATTCATTCAAATTATACCTGGAATTCCATCCATTTTGTTGTATGTTTTGAAGTTTGTTCAATGCTCTTTGCCTATTCTGCACTTTATGCATTCTACTATTGTGGATGTTTTCATTTTTTCAGTGTTTGGTTATTATAAATAATGCTTCTAGGAACATCCCTATACATGTGTACATGCATGCATATCTGGAGTAAAGAGGAATTACTTTATGGCCATTGGTTCAGTAAATATATGTTCCATGTTAGTAGATAGCACACCACAGTGATTTTTATCAATTTGTACTGCCATCCAAAGTTCATGGAAATTTCCATCGATCTACACCCTCATTAAACTTTATTACTGTGTGCCATTTTTATTTTGACCCATTCTTTTGGTTGTGTAGTTGTATCTAATTTTCCTTTCTGATGAATAAGCATAGTAACACCTCTTAACATGCATATTGACCCTTGGAAAATCCTCATTTGAAGGGCCTTTACATGCCTTTCACACATTTTTTATTGCTCTGCCTGCTTTTTTCCTAGTGTTTGTGGGGCCCTTTATATTATCTGGGTACAGGTATTTACTAGATTTACACATTGCATACATCTCCTCACATTATTTTCACCTTCTTCATGGTGTATTTTAATCCTACTTAATGGAATTTAATTCACCAAATATCCTTTTACATTATATTCCGCTAAAAAACTTTGCCTGCTCCACAGTAATAAATAAGAATATTTTCATCTAAAAGCTTTAGTGTTTAATTTTTCTCCTTTAAATCTATGATGTATCTGTAATTTACTTTTGCATACGATAATTATTAACCAAGGGTTATCATTCCCTTTTTGAAGAACATGTATGTCTAATTAAACTTAAACCATTTATTTAAGAGATAAGTTTGCCCTTTCTTGCTGAAGTCATTTGTTAAAAAATCAATGATATATGTCCTATTGTTTATTATCTGTCCTTGTACTAAATACTACAACTGCTAAAATACTCCATATTTATAATGGATTTTGATATCTCAATCTTCCATTTCTTCAGCTTTGTGTTTCTTTTTCTAGTTCTCCTTGGCTGTTCAACACTTACATTACCATGCACACTTTAGAAAGAATTTGTGGATTTACACAAATGTATAATCTTTTACAGGATTCTGAATGATTTCATTGAATTTATAGAATAGTTTTAAAATACAGAGTTCTCAAATATTTGAACATTTTCCAATCCAAGAAAATTCATTCATATTTAAAAAAAACTTCCTGTGTTTTGTTTATAAAGGTAGAAATTTTTCCATACATTTTGTTAAATTTATTCACAGCCATTTGAGGTTTTCTAATGCTGTAATGAATGACACCGTTTAAAAGCTTCTCTTCTGTTTGTTTTCTAGAAAACCAAAGCAGCCTAGTTTCACCATTTCTACTTCATAATGGTTTTACATGTGCATCTGTTGGGTGTCTATATAACATCCCTGGACTAATTTTTATTATAATTATATTTTTGTTGATTTTAACACCACAGGTCTTATAAATTTGGTATACATAGCCATGGTAGTTCAGACTTAGAATAAGATACTCCAGGAAAAATAATTTCCATCCAGATCCCAGATCTATGTATAGACAAATGTTAATGTGTTGTATCTACATTAGTGCTATACTTTTTAATTTTTTGTCTAAAGTACAGCTCAAAAGGTATCACTTTATATATTCTAATTTTACTAAGCTATCATTTTGTGTTTCCGTAAATCCAATCCTTGTCTCCAATCTTCACCTGAAGATGAATATGATAAATCTTAACTTACTAGGAATGAAACTACTTCTGAAACAAGAGTTTACCTATTCTTTCTCATGTGTTCACTGCAGGAAATGCAGGAGGACTTGTACTGAGATTGGATTTTTTCAAATTTAAGTACATAATTCAGAAGCTGCTATATTAAGATAGGTTTGGTTTGGCATAAGGTATTTTGAACCTTTCATTATGTCTCTGTATTTACCCATTGAATGGGTGTGGCAAATAATGAACTGCTTTTTACTCCAAAATAAACAATGAAGGATTGGTACTTGTTGTCAGTAAATTGACCTACTTGTCTAACTGCTAACTTGTATGACACTTCTGTAGAGAGTCTTCACTTTAGCACTGAAAACAGAAGGGTTAAGTGCTCAGGTTTCCAGGGACTTCTGTGCATACAAAGTCAACCGATACAGGTGCAGTTAAAAATAAGTTAAGTGTTGAATTAGCTATCAGCAAGGTTGCTAAAGGAGACATCAAATCTGTACAGCAGTGACAATGTTGATAATTTGGGAAGCAATTTTTCTAGAGTAATCAGGGGTTGGTGACGCAATCAATAATAAACTAGACTTTTGGTACTTTCTGGATTATTCCAATATTTAAAAATTAATATTTATACAACAGTCAGATAAGATATTCAAAATTCTGAAATATTTTTATTAAAATCTGAATCTTAGTAATGTACTATGATATTTCATAGACCAGGTAAAGTTTGAATTTAAGATAATTAAATGCATATGATTTCCAAAAAAAGAAATCTGACTGAATTTGCAAAAATGGAAGGGTAAAAATCTCCATGTTTCCAGCAATGGAGGACTTGATGTGTGAGGAGTAGGAGTGGTAGTTATTCATTGGCTGTACCCATTTAAAATTCTACAGTGTAGGGGCTCCTGGGTGGCTTGGTTGGTTAAGCATCCGACTTTGGCTCAGGTCATGATCTTGCAGTTCATGGGTTTTAACACTGTGTTGGGGTCTGTGCTGACAGCTTGGAGCCCGGAACCTGCTTTGGATTCTGTGTCTCCCTTTCTCTGTGCCCCTGCCCCGCTCACACTCTGTCTCTCTCTGTCTCTCAAAAATGAATAAATGTTAAAAAAATGTTTTTAATTTTACATTGTATTGAATGCCATGATAACAATGGAGGTGGCTTACTGATGTACAGTAATTTATTATAGGTATGTAACAGATGATTGATTATTTATGTTTTATTTTATGACTAAAGCTATTTTATATTATCTATATCAATCATTCATTAAGATTTGGATATGATAGGTAATCAGTAGGAAGTCATTGCTTTTTAGAATAATCCTATAAATCACAAACATCTACCTGTTATTCTATTCATGCTTCATTAAAGTTTAAAACAAATTCTTCCTAGAATATATCAAAATCCTAGTACCTGTACTAGGTAAACACATCTTCTTTGTTTCATAATCCAAATTCAAACCAAACAGAAACACTGATATTTTTAGAATGCTTTTATAACCAAATGACTTGGAGATGGTATAAAAATCAATTTGTGTTTATTTATCATACGGTGTGCAAGCCATGATGCCATCTCTTAAATATTTAAGCATTCTTTTAACGAGTTGGCCCAGGAAACAAAACTTTTCTCATATTTTTGGAGATTAGCATTTCATCACAGAAGTTGATTCCCAAAGAAATTACCAACAAGGGAATATTAGTTTGAAAATCTTGCCTGAACTTAAGTTTTTACTTTATGTTCCATGTTTTTAACCTAATACATGGATAAATAATTCGGTTTCTAATATTTGCATTCAGTAATGATTTTTATTTTTGGAGGGGGAGAGGGCTCCTAAGTCTTTTTCTTTTCTTGGAGAGCTCTCTTGATAACTTGCATGTTTTCTGTCCAGAATGGGAAATCAGTCATTTTGCCACAAAATTCCAGTCTCTTCTAATGGGAAATGATAAATCAAGATTGTTTTTAGTGCTAGGTAAGCAAATGGCTGCTGTATTTGTCATTGTTCTAATATGTTTTTAATGGATGGAACTAAGGATATACACTAAGAATATATAGTAGTTAGGAGCTGTGAGTGTGTGCAGATGTTGCATATAAGTATTTTAAGGTAAAATACCTAATGTTTTCATACTGATATTTCTACTCTATATGCGCAGTGTTTTTTACTTAACCACTTCCATAGCATATCTGGATCTCCTTACTCTCACTGTGATAGTTCTAGTTTTCTAGAAGAATGGGGATGATAGAATTAAATTTTCATAACTACTTATTTTCAGTGTCTTCTTTACATTTACTAGTTTTAGATTAATATTAATATTAGCTATTGGGGCGCCTGGGTGGATGAGTCAGTTAAGCAACCAACTTTGGCTCAGGTCATGACCTTACAGTTCGTGAGTCCAAGCCCCACATCCAGCTCTGTGCTGACAGCTCAAATCCTGGAGCCTGCTTCTGATTCTGTGTCTCCCCCTCTTTTTCTGCCCCTCTCCTGCTTGCCTTCTGTCTCTTTCTCTCAAAAATAAATAAACATTAAAAAAATATTTGCTATACTCCTGTTATCACCAATTGTTTTCTTACTGAAAACAGTTAACAATGTTGATACATGCTAGCCCCACTTTCCTCCCCATTTTTCAATCATTGTACTGCATCTAAATTATCAAATAGGCATTGCATGCTATTTTGCCCCCTTTTAATTTTCATTTAATTTTGATTCTATAAGAATGATATATTTAGTACCGCCTCTTCCTTCTCTCTGTGTCTCTCTGGTCATTTTGTTTTCCTGAAACTTGTTTTTGATTAAAATCTTTAGGACCATGTCACAGAAACTATATTCTCTGAGTTTTCACTAGCTGGTAACAGTTTTACTCTGTCTTGTATACATGAATGTCAATTATCCTAGATATAAAACTCATGGCTCACATGTTCTTTGCTTGAATAATTTAAGTATCTTGTTCTATATTTTTACATTAAAATTACTATTGAAAAGTCTGATGATAATCTAACTTTATTATCACATGCCCTATCTTTTCATTTTCTCTTAAAGTGCAATAATTTTACTAGAGGCAGTCTTGCTGATCATGATTGTCAATATCCCCAGGTGAACAGTATGTCTATTAATGTAAACTTTAAATATTTTCTAAAGAAAAGTTTCCTTGAAATGTATATTTGTGTCATTTCCGCTGGGGCTTTCCTTAAGTTCTTTAGGACCTCTAGTATCTCAATACGTTTCATCGATCTTCTATAAATAACCCTTTCTCTTGAATCCTTTATCATTTTTTGTTACATTTAATTTTGTTTCTTATTTTCTACATTGACTTAATATATTTTTTATTGTGTTAACCTGTCATGTGTTTCTTCTAGTATAGTCTTCAGTTTTAAAGCTATCTGATATTATTTCTAGTTATGTTTGAAAATCTGCTGCCTTACTCTTGAGTATTTGTAGTTCTGTTTACGTTGTTATTTCATTTTTTTCTTTAGTATATTTTCTTAATGTCTAACTGATTTTCATATAGGACACTGCAAACTGTGTCCTTTAATTCTTTACCCCTGTGTAGTTCAATACTTTCAATAGCTATAAGGATATTACAATGATCTCTATTTCCTTCAAGTAATTTTCTATAAAATTTATCCAGGATACTTTTTCTGATACATTTCTTTTTGGATTTAGTTTTCTCAAGCAAAGAGAAAAAAGTCTTAACTCAAATAGGTTTCTCTAACTTCCCAGAGCTCCCCCTTCTGTTATTTTAGGGTAGTATTAAAAATTACCGTCAAATGCTTTCTGAGATTTTTCTCTATCCTGTTCCCTACCTCCCCTTCTCTTTGGACTTTTTCTTGCTTGTCTCTCCATGATCTCTTTCCTGCTTAATTATGAGAGCGTCCTCTGCAGTTGTTCCTCAGTAAGAAGGGAGCCTTCCATCCAATGGGACCAGGCTGCTTCAGACTTTCTAGACATTACTACTGGTCATGAGAATTAAATCCTTTTGGAACAGAAAATAATCCAACTGTTTTGAGCGGGACTGAATCAGAACACTGTTCACTTGTGTAGAGGTTTATTACCATTCTCTCACTAATTTATCATATTAAAAATTAAATGTTTCAATATCAAAATGTATTTACAGGAAAGAGGTAGATTTTTGGTTTTTGGCTTTTTTTTTTCTTATCAGAAGCAGAAAGTGAAAACCCATATTTATTTTCTTTCACTGCACATTTTTCTTGACTTCTGCTTTCTCATTAAAAAAAAAATTCATTTAAGTTAGAAATGAAGGCAATCTTGGAAAAGATTTTGAGCAATGATCATGTTTATGTAGATATCCAAACCCATTCAAGGTTGCCAAAATTAGATGAGTTGGTATTGTTGCCTGATACTGGCATAGAAAGTGAAAATAATGTTGAAAGTTTCCATAATTATAGGCCAAGAATTCTGAATTCCCAAAAGTAGGAGATGAATTTAATATACATGTTTGGAACATTAAAAAAAAAAATAGGTTCTTGTTGTGGCTTTGGAAAAACAATTTCTTTTTTTATTTTTATTTTTTAACATTTATTTATTTTTGAGAGAAAGAGACAGAGCACGAGCAGAGGAGGAGCAGAGAGAAAGGGAGATAGACTCTGAAGCAGGCTCCAGGCTCTGAGCTGTCAGCACAGAGCCTGATACAGGGCTTGAACTTATGAACCATGATATCATGACCTGAGCTGAAATCAGACGCTTAACCGACTGAGTCACCCAGGCACCCCTGGAAAAATAATTTCTAATTTAGCAGCAATGAATGAAAGAAATGGATATGTATAACACTCATGCCAAAAAAAGAAATTCCTCTAAATACTAATATTGTAAACAAAGGTATTTTCTTACATACATGTACTATTATAATTTCATGATGAATACACTTGTCATAATTTTACTTTTCCAGTTGCTGTTTGAATAAGCTATATTTTATCTGAATATTTCATGCCATTTGATTATGCAGTATGTACATATTGCAAAATGCCAAAATATGTATCAAAATGCATATGCTTGGAGCAAAGTCTGAATAATATTATGGAAGTAAGATGATCACCACAGTGCTTTAGGACACATATTCAATTAAGCAACCATTTGTTTAAAAACCAGGGGACCAAAATGTTCATGTTTTATTCAAAATTAATATCTCCTTAAGGAAATTCTAAAATATCATGGAATTTTGGTCTTACTTCTTACTGTCCCTCCCCATGCGTTCGTTAATCTTAATGATAAAAACTCAGTAGTTGGGATTTTCATTGCTAACCATCAGAAGTCTCTTAGAAGGATGTGCATGTTCACTTAACAGGCACTGATTTTACAATAAGTTAAAATGAATAAATCTTATTCAGTAAAATGAATGTTGATCTATACAAAGGAAAGCAATTCTTTCAGAATTTCAAATACCATTTCAAGCGGTATATAGTGTACCTTTTACTTTCCTTCACACATCAATATGTGCATTTATTCACATATGCTCATATACAATATATAAATTTATAACTGTTTATAAAATTTAATAATTCATAAAAATTACTGAAATAGATATTATTTTATAATAGCTTCATTAGTATATAATTTACATATCTATAGATTACCAATTTAAAGTGTACAATTCAAGGGACACCTAGGTGGCTCAGTCAGTTAAGCATCTGACACTATTTTCTGTTCAGGTCATGATCTCATGGTTTTGTGAGTTTGAGCTCCATATCCCGTTCTGCACTGGCAGCAATGGAGCCTGCTTGGGATTCTCTCCCTCTCTCTCTCTCTCTCTGTCCCTCCCAACCTGCGCTGTCTCTGTCTCTCCCAAAATAAATAAATAAACTTAAAAATAAATACATTAAAAAATTAAAAGAGGGTATTATTCAATGATTTTTAGTACATTCAAAGAGCTATGCAGTCATCACTACCATCAATTTTAGCATATGTTTATCACTTCAGAAATAAACCCATATACATTAGCAGTCACTCTCCATTTCTCCTTAAGCTTTTACTTTCTCCCCTTCCCAAAGCACTAGGCAATTGTTAATTTGCTTTCTATTAATATAGATATGCCTATTCTGGGCATTTTATATAAATGTAGTATTCAATAGGTGGTATTTGTGACTGGCTTCTTACACATAGCATGTTTTTAAGGATTATCCATTTTACAGCCTCTATCAGTAATTCATTCTTTTTGTTTATTCCTAAATAATATTTTATTTAATGGATACGCCATGCTTTGTTTATTCATTTGTCATATATTCATGGACAGTTGGGTTATTTCCACTTTTTGGCTACTAAGAATAATGCTGCAGTGCACATATTTGGTACACATTTTTGTGTGAACATATATTTTCATTTCTCTTGGGTGTATTTAATAGAAGTGCTGGGTTATATAATAATTCTATGTTTTATCTCCTGGGGAACTGCTAGATTATTTTCCAAACTGGTGTATCATTTACAAGCCTACCAACAATATGTGAGGGTTCTAATTTTCCACATTCTTACCAACATTTGTTATTATCTGTCATCTTGATCATACTCATCTGTCTAGGTATGGATTAATATATTGTTGCATTTTTGAATTTGAACCTCTCTGATTGCTAATGATGCTGAAAATCTTTTCATGTGATTAACAGCCGTTTGTTTATTGTTTTTGGATAATGCTTATGTAGCAGCTTTACACACTTTTAAACTGTTATTTGTCTTTTTATTATTGAGTTGTAAAAGTTTGTTATATATTCTAGATACAAATTCTTTATAAAATATGTTATTTGCAAATGTTTTATCTCATTCCTTTGGTTTTTACTTTCTTGATGGTATCGTTAAAGCACAAAAGTTTTTAATTTTAATCAAGTCCAATGTATTTACATTTTTTCTTTTGTTGCTTGTACTTCTGTTGTCATTTAAAGAAACCATTTTCAAAGTTTTAAGTTTTAGTCTTATTAGTTTCAAAGCTTTCACTCTTATTATTTGGATATTTGATCCATTCTGAGTTATTTTGTAGTTTTTTATTTTTTAAATTTATTTATTTTAACTTACATCCAAGTTAGCATTTAGTGCAATAATGATTTCTGGAGCAGAATTTAGTGATTCATCACCTACATATAACACCAATGCTCATCCCAACAACTATCCTCCTTAATGCCCCTTGCCCATTTAGCCCATCCCCCCCAAACTCCTCCAGCAACCCTCAGTTTGTTCTCTGCATTTAAGAGTCTCTTATGTTTTGTCCCCCTCCCTGTTTTTATATTATTTTTCTTTCTTCCCTTCCCTTATGTTCATCTGTTTTATATCTTAAATTCCACATATGAGTGAAGTCACATGATAATTGTCTTTCTCTGAGTGACTAATTTCGCTTAGCATAATACTAAAAACTCTAGTTCCAACTGCATTGTTGCAAATGGCAAGATTTCATTCTTTTTGATTGCCGAGTAATATTCCATTGTGTATATACATCACATCTTCTTTATCCATTCATCAGTCAATGGACATTTGGATTCTTTCCATACTTTGGCTACTGTCGATAGAGCTGCTATAAACATTGGGGTGCATGTGCCCCTTCAAAACAGCACACTTTTACCCTTTGGAAATATACCTAGTAGTGCAATTCCTGGGTCATAGCGTAGTTCTACTTTTAATTTTTTGAGGAATCTCCATACTGTTTTTCAGAGTGGCTGCACCAGTTTGCATTCCCACCAGCAGTACAAAAGAGTTCCTCTATCTCTGCATCCTCACCAACATCTGTCATTGCCTCAGTTGTTAATTTTAGCCATTCTGACAGGTGTGAGGTGGTGTATCATTGTGGTTTTGACTTGTATCACCCTGATGATGAGTGACATTGAGCATATTTTCATGTGTCTGTTAGCCATCTGGATGTCTTTTTTGGAAAAGTGTCTATTCATGTCCTTTACCCATTTCTTCACTGGATTGTTGAGTTATTTTTTTATATGGTCAGGAATAGGAGTTCACTTTATTTTTTTTATTTGACTATCTGGTTTCCCAGCTTCATCTCTTGAAAAGATTATTATTTTATCATTGAATATATTTTTTAATATATTTTTTTCACATTTTGTTCAGGACTTTTGCATCTATACATTGGTCTGTAGTTTTCTTTTCCTTTTTTTAATTTTTTAAACGTTTATTTATCTTTGAGACCAAGAGAGACAGAGCTTGAGCAGGGGAAGGGCAGAGAGAGAGAGAGACACAGAATCCAAAGTAGGCTCCAGGCTCTGAGTTATCAGCACAGAGTCTGACACGGGGCTCAAACTCACAGACCATGAGATCATGACCTGAGCTGAAGTTGGCTGCTTAACTGACTGAGCCACCCAAGCACCCCAGTCTGTAGTTTTCTTTACTTGCTTTATGCCTTGTCTGTTTTTGGAATCAAGGTAATATGACCCCATATAATACGATGGGAAGTATTTCTTCCTCTTGTATTTTTTGGAAGAATTTGTGAAAAAGTGATATTAATCATTTTTTAAAAATATTTGGTAGAGTTCACCAGTGAAGCCATTTGGGCCTGGGCTTTCTTTTGGGTAGATTTTGTTAGTTTTTAATTAAATCAATCTTTTGTTATAGATATATTCAGATTTTCTATTTCTTTTTTGAGTCAGTTTCAGTACCTTGTGGCTTTCTAAGAGTTTGTCTACTTCACCATTTTTTTTTGCAGGTTTAACTTTATTTCATAAGTATTAATAAGCTATCTTAATTTTTAATCACCAGGAAGTATTTCTCACTTCCTTTGTGATTTCTACTTTAACCCATTGGGTATTTAGGAATGTAGTGTTTAATTCTCACATATTTGTTAATTTCCTGAATTTCTTTCTTGTTTTGACTTCTAATTTAATTCCATTGTCATTAGAAAACATAGTTGGTATGATTTCAATTCTATTAAATTTACTGAGTCTTGTTTGGTAGGCTAGCATGTTGAGAACATTTCATGGGCCGTGGAGAATATTTATTCTGCTGTCGTAGAATGGACTGTTATATGGATGATTGTTAGGTCTAGCTGCTTCATAGTGTTCAAGTCACCTATTTCCTTGTTGATCTGTTTCCTAGTAATTCTATCCATTACTGAAAATAGAATATGGAATTCTCCAACTATAGTTAAATTATCCATTTCTCTATTGAATTTTATAAGTTTATGTTTCAAGTTAATTTAGGGCTTTTTTGTTAGATGCATATGTTTAAAATTATGATATCTTCCTGGTGGATTAATTTTTATTATTATAAAATGCCCTGTTTTGTCTCTAATAACATTTTGTTGTTATTGTTGTAAAGTCTCTTTGTCTTAAGGTAAATCTGGCATCTGGCTCTCTCCCAAGTAGGTGTTGTTGTCTTTTTAGTTTGTGTTTTTGTTTTTTCTTTTTTCTGTATACTGATCCCATTGTCTTTTTATTTTTATTTTTTTGTTAAAAAGTGGACATTTTAGATAATATCTTGCAACAGCTTTAGTACTGACTCCCATCCCACCACAGAGCTCATTTTTATTTTTGTCTTTTTCCTCATCACTTATTTAGTGATTTGGCTGAACTATTTTTGCAAAATCTATTTATCCCTCAATACAAAGCCTGCTATCTTGCTCTTCAGAGGTTCAGCCTTAGCCATGTGCAGTTACTCTTGGATAAAAATAAATTTTTTTCAGGATTCTCCTGGTCTCTTCCCCCGATTTCTTAGTTAAGCAACCTGCCTCTGTTGGTATCATATATAGCTTATAGTATTCACCAATAAAAGATGATTATACAGTTGATCTTTGAACAACATGGGTTTGAACTGTACAGGTGCACCTATATGCAAATCCTTTTTGATGAATATACCATAATGTTATAAATATTTTTTCTCTTGTGATTTTCTTAATAACATTTCCTTTTCTCTAGCTTACTTTATTGTAAGGATATAGTATATAATACTTAAACAAAACATGTGTTAATCTACGGTTTAGGTTACTGGTAAGACTTCCAAGTCAACAATAGTTTATTAGTTGTTAAGTTCTTGGGGCATCAGAAGTTACACATAGAGTTTTGGCTATGTGTTAGGGGTCAGTCCCCCTAATCTGCATATTGTTTAAGGGTCAACTATAATTGTTGGCAATGCTTTGGAGCATACATTACCCCATAGTATGACCCAGTTATGATTAGGCCTCTTAG
The DNA here is from genome assembly GCA_028646485.1 of Cryptoprocta ferox. Lineage (NCBI taxonomy): Eukaryota > Metazoa > Chordata > Mammalia > Carnivora > Eupleridae > Cryptoprocta > Cryptoprocta ferox. Next base: position 42,982,852 of record CM053568.1, read on the forward strand.
CAGGAGTAGTTTTTGAGGCAAGTCTTTGAGGTTTGTTCTGAGTCCAAAGAGGGTCTTTCTCAGCTATAGATTTTCTCAGCTAAATGTTTCTTCATTTTCTGTATACCCTTAGGGTAATTTCCAGAGACATTAAATGATTTTTAAAATAATTTTCACCAGTTTTGCTTGTTTTGCTAGAGAGAGGGAGTCCATGGTATTTCTCACACTGCCATTTGAAAGTAGACATTGTATATTGACTTTTATAATAGAACTTTCTAAAGGATATAACCAAATTCAGAGTCAATGAGTTTGTTTGGGGGCCTTTTATAATCATTGTCACGAATACAAGCAAAAATACTCGCACATATTAGTGTTCAAAAGTCCAGAATAACTAAATACCTAACAAATGACATTCCCCATTCCTTGGTGTTAACTTTCTCCAGAACAACCCATTGTCTACTTTATCCATTTTCCATATCTTGTATTCTCCTATGATCTTTTCTACAACCCAAACCACAAACTATCTTAAGTGAGCTACAGGGGATGAAAACTGTGAGATTTAGTTCAACTTGCTATTCAAAAAGTTTGATCATAACACGGAATTACTAGATGTAAACTCCTAGAAATAGACTTTCAGGCTATTGGACATAGGGCAATGCAGAGTAGAGAAAGATAACTGATGAAAAGTTTCAGTGCATTGGTAACATAAAAAGCAACTTAAGGAGTGGTAAGTATAGATACAAGGAAGAGAAAGCCACAGCCCATATTAAACACAACTATAAAGGATCCAACATACCTTGAGGATATGAGAAAGGCTGCACATTAAACGTATGAAAGAGCAGAAGGGGAAGATAGTGGTCCAAATATCTGGGTTAATTGAAATTCAGGGCATGGAAGATCACGTCCCAACCAAGTCTTATTCTTCTGCATCACCAAATGCTGCAGGTAGCCTACATAATTAGTTCTATTTCTTTAGAGGAAAACTCTTGGATTTTTTTTTCAAGGATAGAAACATGTAATTGTGCACTCAAAACCTGTAACAGCTTGTCCCTCCTTTTGCTCAATATTGCTTAAAATTATTTTAACTAGAGATTTTCCTTTAACCATAGTGTTAAGCTCATACATTCAAGTCAAATTCTATCCACAAGCTGTCAGTGACCTCCCAAATCACTTAACCTTTGTCTACTTTGGTATCAGTACATACTAAATGGAGATAGCAATAGGACAGTAGAATATGATTAAATGTCAAATCACACAACCTACATAAAGCTCACTGTCATTAATTTGATAATTTCATCATAATTAATTAAAAAAATTAAATTTTCATTTATTTTCCAGTTTTGGTCTATTTTGATACTAGAACTATTAGAAATCAGTAAGTCTTTGTGTTTTGAATTTAAAGGGAAGTAAAGAAATGACAAAGCAAGGGAAAAGTTGGCATCAATATGATGCTTTAGACATAAAGGCTAAAACTAACATATTGATGTGAGAACAATATAAATAATTTAGTAATAAATTTCATTCGTCCTAATACAACTAGAAAGTCTTTAAATTGAAAAACCTTACCTGTCCCTGTGTTAAATAACAACAGTATAGAGATTGTTTCCTCTGCTAAAGAATACTGAAGTTGAGCTAAAATAACGAAGCTGCTTTCTCGAGGAAATGTTAGCCACTAGGACTATGAACCACTTTAACAGTGGATTTATCAAAACTAAAAGCCTGCTCATCACTTACTTCAAGATCCCTGATTCACTGTGCCTATAAATCCTAAGCTTTATATCAAAAATTTTGACCAACCCTCACCAATGCCCTTCCTTGCAAGATGCACCTTAAAATACTTCAGTCCAAGTTCTAAAATCATATTCTCCTCTAATTCCTCCCTCTAAGGCATCGTAAAGACTCCTTCAAGCTGGATTCTCCCTAAAGGACTAGGTCTCATAAATTTAACTTTTTGATCAAGAGGTTTTTCTGGCAGTCTCTTGGGAAGGCAAAAAAACATGCCAAGATCTTTCATGGATATAAACATACATATTGTGTGACTCAAGCAGCAAAATAATATAGAAGAAATCTGATTTATTGGAGAACTTGGCTTTGTGAATTAATCTTACTTAACTTTCAAATATATTTAACATTTTTGAAATAATTATTTTGAAAAATTATCATTCTCTTATGTAATTTAGATATTCTAACATTTATTAATGAAAATGCAAGATATACTCTAGCATTACTCTAGTAAATACAGTTTTATTAACTGTACAACTATATAAACTTACAAATAAAATGTGTGATTTGTAATAAAATTTAAGTAACATTTTAATGACTTTATGAACAACCACATAGGGAATCTGGTTGAGTTTAATACCCCACCCTCAACATATCTATGCCTACACAATGCCCAATGATTAAGACTGCAAAAACCTATTTATTATATTTTTACAGGTGACAGTTGATAAATGTTGTTGAATACCTCACAGATATTTATATTATAATTTCTTGGTTTTATACTCATTTTCTTACTATAACATTCCTCATAAATATTATGCTATAATAATTACAATCTCCTTCTGTGCCCTGTACTTCTTTCCCAAAAGAGCATAACAGCATTATATGATTTGAAATTCTGATTCAGATCAATGACATAGGACTGGAGAATGTTTCACTTTTTAAATAGAAGATTCAAGAAAGAACTGTTAATGACTGATTGGAAGAACAAACCACAACTGATACAAATCTGGACTGACAGGCTTTTTACAGTATGGTTTAAATAATACTATGTTTATAGAAAAATTCAAAATAAATTATTTATTGGGAGATATTCTTCATTAATTTTCTATTACTGATGGAGCATAATTTGTTCATTAGGTCTCCTACTGCTCATGTTACAATATCAATCTGTATAATAAAAAGCTTTCTTAGCAAAACTTGTATCTAAAGATACAAAGCAATTTTAATACTACTTGCTTTATCATATATTCTAAATTAAATTGAAGCCTGCATTAAAGGGGTTCTCTATATTAATTATACAAAGAAGCAACTGAATTATAAGTAGACCATAGAAAATACACAGAATACTCTTCAAAGGTACAATTCCAAATTAAGCCCAAAGCCTTGGACTTTGGTTTTATTTTCCTACTATTAAATTAAATTAAATTAAATTAAATTCACATTAAACAAATAAGTGTGTAAAAGCAATTGCTTTTTCTGTTTTGGGATGGTAATAAACTCCAATCCATGTAAAGAGATAATTTGTTGTTAATAATTTGTTCTCATTCTCTTCAAAGGTGAGATTCATTTCTTTAGATATCAACATTGTCCCTGGTCTCATAAGCTTTTGCCAAATAGAGCATATCATAAGTTCTGAGGTTCAATATTCAGTGATTATTATAGCTGCATATATGTGGAAATGCTCTTTCAAGGTTGTTTTATTTCCTATTTGCCACACTTCATACCACAGAGTAGTACCTAAAAGTTAAACGCATGTTCTTGAAATGAGCCACATGATAAAACAGTGCATAAGAAGAAGGCAATAGGGTGCAGTGCAAGTGCGCTGTGAAAGTGAGTAAACCAGATGTCAGCAATGCTTGAGCTCAGTTGTGGATGTGTTAATTTTCCCCTAGATCTGCTCAGGAAGCTGGCAGCCAGAATCCCTTGTCTCACAGATCAGGGAAATAGCTCAGAGAAGGCTCAGAGGCAGAAAATGCAATTGACAGGGGAAATTCATTGAAGGCTTTTTTTTTTTTTAAGTGAGATTATTTTTAAGTAGTTTTTTGTTATTGTTGCTTGGTTGCTTAAAAGTAGACCTTACCGCTACAAACTTCAAGATATAAAATGTAATGAAACAGAATAGAAGATGATTTATTAAACTCCATGTTACCTGATTGAGCTAATCAACTTCTATTCATTATTGGATGGATCAAAAAGAAGAATAAGGGGGGGTGTCTGGGTGGCTCAGTCAGTTAAGCATTCAACTTCCACTCAGGTCATGATCACACAGTTAGTGAGTTCGAGTTCCACGTTGGGCTCTGTGCAGACAGGTCAGAGCCTGGAGCCTACTTCAGATTCTGTCTCCCTCTCTGCCCCTCCCCTGCTCGCGTTCTCTCTCTGTCTCTCTCTGTCTCTGTCTCTGTCTCTCTCTCTCTCTCTCAAAAATTAACAAACATTTAAAAAAAGAAGAAAAAGAATAAGGTTAAGTGAGTTAGTGAATATTATTCTCCAGGTCTATGGAAAAACAGAGTTCAACCTGTGGGTTTAGATTTTATATACAGTGTTTACTCCTAATCAGAGTGAAATGTTCCAGTGAATATTTAGCATTCATCCTAGCAATAGTTTATTAAGAATGAAAAACAACTATGTCTGGGTTACCACCATCATGTCTCCAGATAACTGATAACATTTTGGTTTTGCAACTTATGGAATCAACATTGAATGTAAAAATTAGTCTTCTTTTAACACAGTTTTCCCCTAGCATTTATTTAGAAATGTTCCAGAGTCTGCTAGCAGCCCATCAATATTTATTCTCCCCATCATCTATAAAGAAACTATGAAAGTTTAGTTGCACATCTGGCTGCTCCGAATACTCTAGCTTATGACTAACTAATTGCCTAGTAATATATACTAGGAGTGGCATGTATAAATTTTACAAAATGTTCTTAAAGGGGGTGTACAACTTCTGTTTCCTACTTTCTGTGGTTAGAATGCAAGCATGGTGGCTAGAGAGCTGGACTTGAAGCTAAAAAATCCACCTGAAAGCTTAAGGCTTTGAAATTAAGAATTCTCTAACCCTGATAGTAGGGGCATCAGCCCAGCCCTGGGACCCCTAAAAACTGAGGGACTTCTACACGAGAGCAAAACAAATTTCTTTTTTGTTTAAGTCATTGTTACTATGGATTTTGTAATTGTCAGCCAAACATTATTGTGTTATTTCCCTGCTCTGTACCAGGAACTGTTGAAAGCAGTACAGAGAAAAAACTTCTCTGCTCTCATGGATTTATTCTGGTGTAGGTTAATAAAAATAGGTTAAAGGGATAGAAAGATCCAAGATAGAGGATTTTCCCTTTCATGGAAGAGGGCCAGCAAAGTTCTATGATAAAATGACATTTAAGCAGAAACCTTAAGGAAGTATAGAAGTGAATCATGCAGAAACCTGAGGAACAAAGTATTTAAAATCTGCACAAAGAGTAGTGGAGAGAGTAGTAGAGAATAGAAGATGTCACAGGCCATTAAAAGACTGTGATTTTATGTAGCTTAAGATAAAAAGCTATAGAAAGGAGTCTTGTGCAGAGAACTAACATATTCTGGCATATTGATAAAGTTTATCCGGATAACTGTGTTCTATGACCAAAGGAAGTTATAGTCTTACCAAACACTAAAAGGAAATTTAAACATACATGATCCTTTAATGAAATATTTTTGCTCAAGAACAGAGAATGTGATGACTTTTTCTGAATATAATCCATGACGTTAACATGTGAATTGCTATGATCCATATGCAGATATTTTATATGCAGCAATATATATGCTATTTATATTTAATCTTCACAACAAATCCTAAGGTATTTTGCATCCTCATTTTACATATAAGGACTGTTGGAAGCCATTTTCTGAACTCCCTAAGTTGAGAAAAACTCCTTGTAAGGTCAGGTGGGTTTGCAAGGTCTCCCGCCATCAGATGGCAACCGATGTCTATCCCCCACTCAATTATTTTTGCTTGAGCACCGACCCCCAAGGCACCTTGTTGACTGGTATCAGGAGTGACTCACCCCTTTATCCTAAAATATGCTAATTGTACCTTGTGAAGGAACTTATTATAGGAATTTCTTCTTTTGGGCTTATGGGAGCAAATATTATATTCCCTGAGAAACCTGTTTTTATTCCCCTCAAGAAAACAGTCTATTGACCCCTGCTCACCAAGAACTAACTTTTGCCCATGCTATGCTAAAAACATTGCCTTGTATTTGAATGCTAAAGATACTTTCCTTCCCCATATGATAAGCATCTAAGTCACCTACATCAATCACTATTGATTAAGATTATGCATGAGTCTTCTACCAATCTATGTTCTGGGAAATTTTTACATACCAAAGAATTTGTCATCAGAAATCACTGTCTAAGGCAATTGCCACTTCTGTTTTTTACCCCATACATTTTTTTCCATAAATAAAGCTGACTCCCTGGTCAGTGCAGAGATGCCTGCCTGGTGATCAGAAATAAACTCGAGGTTCTCTCACTCCCTTTTGCTGACACCATCCATCCTTCAGGGAACCCTGGACCTGCTGGAGCTGGACGCCAGCAAAGGACAAGTTTCCCAAGGTTACATAAAGAATAATTAGGAGAGAGAGTTTTTAGGCTTGGGAAATCTGAATCAAGACCCTCCTGCCTTCTCAGCTGGTCTCTTAACCATTATGCAATGTTACTTTCCAATTAGATTACACCTGTGAAGTGACTTTTCAATCAATGAGTAATCATATCATGCAGCTGACAGAGCCTATGAAACAATTCACATGTTAAGCACCATTTTACTTTAATGTATTCTGTGTCACCAGAATAGACACTTTTAAAATACAATTTTATTTCATTTAAACCTGTGGTAAATAAATGGAGTAGTGCAAAAAGGGTTAATGAGTCCCAAATTCACAGTGGTTAATAAAAGCTCTTTTGGGTTTTCTTTATTTCTAACTGGTGGAGAATTAATTTGTCATGTTCCAGGGGGTGCCGAGCTCCAATTAACACCCGACATGTGGTTAGCACATTTGTAATGTATTGGCTGTGTAGCAGTATGATAGAAACAAGGGGCTCAGTCCTTGATACTTACAATTTCTGGGTCCAAAGTTTCTGGGTCTCATGTTTAATCCAGGGGTAGACACAAGGACCTAGCTAGTTCATTCATTGCTTACTGAAGACAGGAACATCACTGGTGGCCATTCTCTGTTTGGAAGATATCCAAAAAAGCATTTTGATTAGATTATATCTAAGGATACAGTCCTGGGTTTTAAGGCAAGAGGTAGAATTATTTTTTTAAAAGTACTTTTGAAAATTCAAAAAAGCTCAAATTCTTAAGCTATAAAATTAATGACATTCACACCTACATAAAATGGTATCTGCTAGTTTCATCCAACTTTGGTTCAATTTACTAAACAATCAGATTACAATAGGCTCTTTGTCATGAGGCAGTCAAATTTGTAAAACCACATTCTGATTTTTTTTTTTTCGTACCAGGATATAGTCAGGTACTATTCAAGGAAATGTTTTGATTGAGCTCTAGTTTGGGATTATTTTAATGATTTTGACTAACTTTATTGAAGGGATAGAATTTCAATGTTCAATTAGCGCTATATTAATGTTATAAAAGCCAAGCTTCTTTGCCAATTGCAAGATTATTTCAGTCATTGTTAATGTCCCCTAGCCTTTGTATTTAATATGGCAATACTAGTAACCTGGAGTGAATTTAAATGATGGGGAAATAACTGTAAATGTAGCAAAGTGAGATATAAAAAAAATAAGTAAAACGGTGCGAAAGAACTGTAGAGTACAGTGATATAAGTGATGTATTCATAAAGAGAATTATGCCAAGTACAATGGTTATTCCCCTTTAATGTTGATTGCATTCCAGTCCTTTTTTTTTTTTTTTTCAGAACTGTGGGAACAGGAGTGGCAAATTATGCTGCTTCAGCACTCATTTGTAAACGTTTCATTTCAATTAATATAGTAAAATACATATAACGTTATTTTAGACAAAAGTCTGGAATTACTGTGGGTATGACAAAAGGCAATTTTCACGAATAAAAATTAATTACTCTTTTAAAGTACTGCATTTTATGTAATTTATTATGTCAATCCATCAGTGCCATAGATGATCATACCTACTGAGCATCCTGTATCCCATGCTCCTTTCTGCCAACATTGCCCATTCTGGTCCTGTCTTAGTGATCGGCTTAGGGTTATTTTATTTCAACTTTAAACTGTATTTTGAATGAATTCTCTGAAAGGAAGAAATAAGAATAGAAACTCTCTCTTTCTGGTCATCTGCTGGCGTGCATAGTTCTATTTTTAGGAGACTGGAAAAGACATTCATTGCTGTAGCTATCATGGGTCACTGTGAAGAATGCAGGCAAGTAACAGGACAGCAAGAAAAAGACTAAGAAAGCTAACAGGGAGACTGAGAGTAGACAAACTTTTTCCTCCAATAAGACCATGAAATGATATTGCCTCACTTATAATGTTAATGCAACAAGTGGTCGCTTTTGTTATTGTTTTATTTGTGTGCGTGTCTTTAGAGAGGAGGACACTCATGAAACTTTTCTGTTTAAAAGCACTTATTAACAAAAAGGAATAGAATACTAACAACAAGGCATCCAATAAGATCTTTTATTGAATAATGAAAGAAGGATGGTATCAATATTTTTTTATCTGGTCAAGAAATTTCTCTCTAAGAGTATTTTGGTGTCTAGAGTTCTAATGGGCTTATGACTACTAATGGCTTTTTAATCTCATCGTCTGTAATGTTAGAGTTTTAAATCTATTTACTTCAATTTCCTGACATGCATCAGAGACAAAGAGGGTATTTACTGGCTTTGTTGGCTTTGTGTTACATTTTTTATTACATTAGAATGTGCCCAGACTTTTGCATCAGCAACTCAACTGGATGGTTTTGGCGGAAGAAAAAGACAAGTCATCAAATAATACAGTTTCAGAACTATCATTGTAAATGATATAAAGGTTTATGTTAGACTCACAGTATGTTGGTGCTTTTGTGTACCTAGAAACTTTTGGCAATGTTGTCAGCTTGTAAGTTTTAAATGGGCCAGATGAAACAAACGTTGTTCCCTTATATTTCATTCACATTAGATTATATTTACATTCACTTCTGCTATTTATTTCTTAATTCTTTATGGTTCAAGCTCTTGCTTTGTTTTGACCTGGATTATATCCTGTATCTATAGCTAATATATATATATATATTTTATGTCCTCCTAAGAGAGTGATACAGAGGAGGATCACTTGGGTCATCTTGGACAATTCACTGAGTTTCTCTTGTTTTGATATTCCTCAGAAATAAAACAAAAAGATTACACTATTTCCTTACCTGGATGCTTTTTAAAAGTAGACCGCTACACAAAATTACTTCATAAATGTCCACATATTAAGGAGAACCAAAGCATGTCTACCCTGGAAAAAAAAAAGATAGAGAGGTAAGTCAAGTAAAAGAATCACAAATGTCAAATAATAGTATATGGCATTAAAAATTACATTCTTTCAGGGACGCCTGGGTAGCTTGGCTGGTAAAGCATCTGACTTCAGCTCGTAATGATTTCACAGTTCATGAGTTCAAGTCCTGTGTTGGGCTCTGTGCTAACAGCTCAGAGGCTGGAGCCTGCTTCAGATTCTGTGTCTCCTTCTCTCTCTCTCTCTCTCTCTCTCTCTCTCTCTGCCCCTTCCCCACTCAGCATCTCTCTCTCTCTCTCTCTCACAAATAAAGAAAAACATTAAAAAATTTTTTTTAAAAAATCCATTCTTTCAATTCTATTCTCCACCATCCTCTCATAAAAATGGCACTTTGGAAGAATTCTTAGAATATGTATCATTTATTTTAAAAACATCCAGAAAAGAGTCTGCTTTTCACAGTTAGACACAAAGAAGTACAAGATAAGCTAAAATTTAATATAAAAAATTAAATATATATTCAAATATTAACCTACTTATTGAGCCGGTTATCACTGACTGATTTTGTCCTTCTCTACTCTTTGACTACACTTTGTTTCTGCTCCTATTATGGGTGCCTAAAAGGTAATTACAAATTATTGCATATTATATCATCAAATCCTATGATTTACATTTATTTTTTTACAAAGGTGGAGCCAACAATAGTGCCTGGCATAGAGTAGAATCTCAATTATCATAGTTGAACTAAGTGACTAACTCAAGAACTCAAGTCTATTTCAGATTATAAATGGTCAAAAGTAAAGTCATGATATATCTAGTAATTAGATAAGCCAATAAATGTATTTGTGAAAACTTTTTAACACCAATTTCTGAAAACAAGCAATGTTGCTCATTGCTATCCCTGTAATCAGAAGTTTAATCAGAGTAGCTAGCTCTCTCAGTGTCCTTGGTAACTGAGATTCTTACTTTATTGTATATAGATAGAAAAAATATATATGTTACTTTATTACTGTGACTATATATAGATACAGATATAAATACATGTATATATTTAGATATATTTTGTACATATGGCTCTTAGCATCACTTAATTTTAGCATGTTCATGGGAAGCAATTCCTAAGGTGCAATCATTGCAGGTATACCTGTCAGGATGGGCTACAATATGCTGGAACTGCCCTGAAATCTCAATGGCTCACAAAAAAATTTTATTTCTCACTCAGTGTCTGACTTCATTCTCCAGGATAGTATTCCTGTGTGCAGTGACTTAGCAGCCTACTTGCTGTTCCTGCTAAGTGAATCCATGCCAACAGGTGGCCACCAGAATAGCTATAGAAAGGGAGGAGAAAATTGGAGAGTTGCAAGGGATGTTTATATTGTCAAAATCTAGAAGAGGTATACGTCATTGTCTTTCAAAATTCACATACCAGAACTAGTTCAATGGCCCTGCTCAATTATAAGGGGGTTAAGGAATGTGGGCAGGAACATGGATGTTTATGGACATTAAATGTTTCTGCCACCCTTGAGAATAATGAGACTAGCCCATCCAAGAAGATTGGATAATGAGACCAATAATGAGAATAGCCCATCCTGTGATGTTACTTGGAAAGGAGTTTGGAAAGAAAGATTCTAATAAAACTGCGAATTTTAATAGAAAGTGAATACTAGCATTTTACAGGCCAGCCTAGCTTTTACCTTAATAGTAAAAATAAATAAATAAATAAAAATTAAAAAAAAAAAAGTAAAGGTGACTCTTTAAACATGCTTCAAGGCAAAGAGACACAGCCAACATTAGTCTTGCTAAGCACACTAGTAATGACAAGTATATGATTTTTAGTGCTTTGTTCTGTAGATGTGTAGGTTCGAGTCTTATCTCCACTACTTATCAATTGTGATTCTGAGTAAGATACTTAACTTCTCTGTAAATCAGCATCTTCATCTGTAATTGCAAAAATTACACAGACCTAACTGTCTAATAGCTATGTGGAGTAATGGTGAGGATTAAAGGAAGTGATATTTGTGGAAATCTTATATTAGTTCCAGGCACATAAAAATAATAAATTAGTGTTTGTCAAATAACTACAAACATTTTAAAACCACTTTATTGATTTTCTTGGCATATTCTATGTAGTTTTGAGAAAACATTCTAAAAATTTAGAGAATAAAAAACAGCCTAGCAGATAAGAAAATAACGTATCAGAAAAATACATATTATTTGCTGGTGTCCTATCTCATTTCTTTTCCTATTCTGCTACCACCAATCCTTTCTTAACTCTGTGTGTGTGTGCGCGCGCACGCGCGCGCATGTGCAAGCGCACGCATGCGCACAAGCATGCAAATAGCAGACCTAGCTTAGGCTGAGTTTATTCAAAGTTGAGCCATAAACTGAAAGACTCTAGAATAGAGAACTATGCATAGATACAGATATATAAAATGAAATAAAAATAAATATAGCAAAATAAGCAGATTAATAATATGCATCAAATTAAGAATTATTAAGGGAAACAGTAGACTCTAAGAAAAATGCCTTTCCATTCTCTCAAAGAAATTAAGGTCAAAATACTTGCAGGAAAAAATGGAAAGAGAGATATAGTTATTTTTAAAAGAAAAGATAAAGCAGCAGAGTAAGCTGAAAAATTGGATAAGTTGAGGAAACAAAATGAACTTGTATATTAAAGCTATTATAGAAGCAGCAATGGGAAAATGCTTAACAGAGTTAGTAATAGCAAAATCTGTAAAAAAAACACAGTAAACATGAGTAAAAATAAAAGTGATAAAAGAGAACACGATAGCTAGATAATTCAAAGAATATTTAATGCATAATTAGCATTCCCTAAAAAGAGAAAAACTCAAAGGTATCAATTGGAGACAAATACTTAAAATAATACAAGGCCTGAATCTGTACTTTGTTCTTTTCAAACATGTGCTGTTATGACATCTTGTCTTAATGTTATCATTGTATTCCGAGTAAGGTTTATTTAATACTCTCTTTATGTCCTTTCTTTTGACATGAATTAAATGGTTTCCTTGTTTAGACTGTGTACACATGTATTTACCTCAATTTTGAAAGACTTGTTTCTAATTGTTCAAGTATTTACTTGAATAAGTGTAAATTATAAACGTATCTATTTCTAGATTTTCCAATTTTTAGGTGCTTATCTCCTCCACTGGAAATGAGAAGAGAATTTGAATAAACTACATACTGAGAGATGCCTCTATAATACAGAGATTCCTAAGGGTTGAAAAGAAAATAATGAACAAAAGAACAAAAGCTTATGGCAAATGTAGACAAAAAAAGAAAAAGGAAGATTAGGGAATTACTTCCTAATAAACCAATGGTCCTACAAATGACAGTTAAAAACTGTAGACGAAATAAAACAAAAACATAACCCCTCCTCCCCCCAAAGAAATTAGGCTGTTTTGGGGAAAAAAATTCTTTGAAGTAATCTATACTAGTGGCTTGTCCATTATTTGAGTTCTTATCCTGATTGCTACAATATTTTCAGTAGTAGTAACTCAGGGTGGGTATGATTCCCACAGTAAATAAACTCTGATCTTTCTAGAATCATAGCAAGGAACTCCAGGGCAACCAGAGACACCAAAAGATGAATGAGGAACCCCAGTAAAGATAGCTCTAGAAAGGGAACACGAATTCTTTGTAAAAATTCAGCCCCGATTTTTGGCTAACTCCTGAACCATGTCAAGACATGCTAAAACTAAAAGTAACTCGTGTGGAGACAAAGAACTCAACTGAGACACTGCCCCCTCCCCCAGCTTGGTCAAGGCTATAGTTCAAGTGGGATCAAGCTAACTGGTTGCTGAGATTTAATAAATAAATAAATAATTAATTAATCAACAGATGTCAGAAGAATGTCATTAAATCACAAGTATATACAACATTAATATTCACATTGTCACATTATGCAAATGAAAGTTACTAAATTTAAGAAGAGCAAAGAAAATGTGACCCATTCCCAAGAGAAAAGACCATTAATGAACATAGCAACCCCATGGTAATTATATACAGGACTATCGGACAATGACTGAAGAGTAGGTATTAGAACTGGCCTTAGCGAAGTAAAAGAAGTTACTCAAGATAAAGGAAAAGATATAAATCAGCATAAAGAAGTACAAACATAAAAAGGATCAAAATGAATTTTAGAAGTAAAAACATATGGTATCTGAAGTCAAACACTCTCTCATTGGTTCAGTAGCAAAATACAGATAACAGGAGAGTCAGTAAACATGAAGGAATTATCCAACCGGAAGGAGATGCAAAAACTTTCACAAAATGAAGAGTGCCTCAGGAACCTATGGAATAGTATTAGCATCTGACATATAGGTCATCAGAGTTCCATAAGGAAAGGAGAGTGAGAACGGGGCAGAGAAAAACTGCTTGGAAAACTAACAGCCCCAAACGTGCCAAATCTGGTGAAATACATAAATATAAATATATACATTTACAGTTTCAAGAAGCACAGAGAACTCCACACAGGATAAATTCAAGGAGAATAATGCATAGGCATATACTGGTAAAATTTTTTTAAAAGCAAAGGCTCCTGGCTGGCTTAGTCAGTTAAGTGTCTGACTCAAACTCAGCTCAGGTCATGAACCCATGGGATGGAACCTGCTTAAGATTCTCTCTCTCTCTCTCTCTCTCTCTCTCTCTCTCTGTCTCTTCCCTCTCCCTGTTTCTCCCCCACCTCACACTATTTCTCTCTCTAATAAATAATAATAATAATAATTAAATTAAATTAAAAACATAAAGGCAAGGAGTAAATCTTAAGTAGGCAGTGAAATGTCTCATATTACATACAGGGCAACATTTATTTGAATTACAATGGGCTTCTCTTCTGAAATTACGAAGGTCAGAAGAAAGTGGAGCAACATTTTTAAAATGCAGAAAGAAAAGGCAGTACGAATTTATAAATAACTTTCCACTTTATTAAAAGAAGAAAGTCAAGTGACTTAAAATTAGGCAGCTTGAATAGACAACCAAGAAATATATACTTAGGGCAAATAAACATATTAAAAAGTATTCAACATTATTATTTATCAGGGAAATTTATCACATGAAAATCATAATGAGACACTCTTCCTTACCCATTAAAGTGCCTAAAGTTTAAAAGCATGACTAACAAAATTGACTAGAATGGGGAGAAACTGAAATGATCATACACTACTCTGTAACCTTTTTACTGAAAGATTACAAGGTTTAGAGAAGATAAAATATCAGAAATCTGCTTGTGTCAAATAACCAAAAATGACATAAATATACACACCAAACTAGCAGAACATGTAAGGGAGAAACTTATAGAGATGCAATGTTAGAACATTTTAGTTCATTTCTTTAGACCACAAAAGGACAAAAATAGGTTATTTGAGATATATATATATATATATACACACACACACACACACAATATCATATGTAATATTATATATACAGATATTATGATATATATGATATATAGAGATAACATACCCTGGATGAAGATAATGTAAATAAACTACATAGTTCAAATCTAACTAAGACTGCCTAAACAGGAGATATGTGAGCATATGCTACCAGAATTCATTCTACTCCCAATCCAGTTTTCCCATTTCCAGAAATTCCCTACAAGTCATTCTTTACTGTTATTAACATAAATATGCATGCCTTCTCTAGCCCACAACACTCCACTCCTGACTAAACTCTAGAGATCCTGTAAATATCTCCCTCTAGACTTTGTAAAACAGCAGTTTATTAGAAAGGGCATAGTTAATAATTAACACAGAAATAGGATTACTGAGAAATGACAAATACTAAACTTGCCAATTCTATATTAATAATTAATCATTTAAAATCTCCATTGCTCTTACTTCAGAACTTTCTCACACATCTCATTTACATTAGTGAGAAATGGAATTTGGGAAAGGAGTAATTTGGAAAGTTTTCTTCCATCATTTTTTACTTGCTTTTTGATTGGGACTGATTATACAGTGGGGATAGAAATTATTTTCTTCCTCAGCGCTCCCACATTAGTCTTCTGTACCTGTGTTAGCACACTGGCTAAAATACCAAGCTGCAGAGCAAGAGAGACCTTAGTTTCAATATACAATCCATTCACTTTGTAAGTTTGGGACTTGAGCAAAGAGAAATTACCTTCAGCTTTATCTCCCCTATCTGTGAAATCGAAATCTTACCATGGCCTTTAGAGTATATAGTAGAAGCTAAGTAAGTGGTAGTCATTATTATTATTGACCACCCTAATAGTTGTTAGCAAAAACAGATTCACCTCAGGTCCCAGTCTGTTTGACAGAATTAACGTCAACAATCCTAAAATACAACCCTGGAAATGCTCTATATTCTACCATATGCATGCCTATTCCCTTCCAACCTACTACTGATGCTAACTCTCATGATTCCAAGTGTTTGTTTTCTAACAGCTATTTAAGTGCAATTAATCTGTTTTTTTGAGTTTCTGCCATAATGTAAGATTTTAGGTCTAATGTGTTATTGCAATAACACACTGGGATAACCTCCCTAAACAAAGAAGATAGAACAATTATGAAGGGTCACAATAGAACTTTTCTGAGAACTAGAGATCAACCCTGATACCTCTGGGTAGATTTGAGACAAGACTTAACAAACATGTCTCTAAAGAAAACTGACATTTGTTTAAATGAAATTTATTAATTTTTTCTCAAAAGTCAATTTCAAACATAACAGCAAAAGAAGTATGATTTTTACCCAAGAAAGAAGTAGAAATTTCCTGATGAAATAACCTGCTAATTTACACATTCAAATCTTTTGACCAATTCTTATTGAACATGACATACTTTTGTCTCTTCTTATTAAAACATTCAAGAACAAAATAATCTGAATTACTGTAAACAGTCAGTGTTTTGGGAATCTGTAAAAACTCTGGGTAGATTATAACAGAAGTTCATCACTGCCCCTAGCATCCCTTTGTGATTCCTTTGAGGTAATATGATTTTATTGTTGTCATTTATTTTTTTTATTATTTATTTACTTTTGAGAGAGAGAGAGAGAGAGAGAGTACAAGCAGGGGAAAGAGCAGAGAGGGGAGACACAGAACCTGAAGCAGGCTCCAGGCTCCAAGTTGTCAGCACAGAGCCTGACACTGGGCTCTAACTCACAAACCAGGAGATCATAACCTGAGTGGAAGTCAAACACTTAATCCACTGAGCCACCCAGGTGCCCTGAGGTATATATTTTTAAGGATTGCCTTCTTTTAACCAACCCAACAATGAGATATTTAGCACAATTCTCTGGATGGATTTTATAGCTTTTCAGAGATTCCTACCCCGTTTCTGATAGAAATACTCTGTTAACTTTGCACAACAATTTTTTGAAGGTCTATTTGGCGTGTCGTTAGATAAGAAATGCCAAGGTTTAACTGATCTGGCCTTGTAGTTCTCTGACTGAGCTACAAGATAATTCTCACATAGTTTTGTGAGTTGGTCAATAAATTCTCTGTTGAAAGTTAAGGACAAGTATGTTGAAGTGTTCTTGAAAATGATTTACCATATTCTGGTTCCTCTTCCAATAATTTGGATAATGTGAATCAAAGACACTTCTATGGTTTGTAAAATAACACAGAGTTTTAAAATGAAATTCAAAAGAGTAAAAGCATTCTTTTTAAAAAAAGTGAACAGAAAGTGGTAACATTTAATTAACAATTGAGCAGTGCAGCAAAAATATCTTTATTTTTTTAAGCTTTTTGGGTATTTCTGAACATCCACCATGTGTCACTCTTTCAGGCTCTTACAGAGATGGTGGAAAATACAAGAGCTAAAGCCTTCCCTATCAAGAAGTTTACATTCAATTGACAAATCCCATGGAGTTGGAAATAACTTTCCATTTTAAAAAACCAATATCCAGACTTTTGGAAAGGGACTTTTCTCCTTTTGGTGTTGTGTCTGAAGAGATGGGAGTGGAAACATTTACAATAAGGAAGCTATCATATAAAATATTTATTGTCAAGACTTTTCCAGCATTTAGTCTTGAAACTCCCATTTAATCTTTTATCTCCTAAGACAAAAAGGAAAAAAGTGGGTTATGATGTTACCTTTGTGCACTATATTAAAGTATTGTGAAGCACTCAGAGTGGGATTCTTTTAAGCTTATTGAGGCTAAATAACAAGTCACCCATTTAGTATTCAGAGCCAAAACAAAGATGATTGAGGTCATATCAGATTAAACACCAACACTGAGCAGTTTCTATCAAGTGGGCCATGCTTATAAAAGGTAGGGTAGTTTTATCAATATCATTTTTCTACTTCATTAGATTTTTTTAGCCTGGAGGCTGTGGAGTGGGATCACACATCTCTTCACCGTTAGTCCACTTCTATCAAGCTGTGAGGAAAATGGCAAGAAACTTTATTAAGCCCTAAAGGGCAACCATGAATAGATCCACTCCCTTTCCTGCCTTACCCTCTAGAACTTTCTGGCAATGCTTGATGTGCATCCAAGAGAGCATGCACTTGAACTAATAGAAATGCTCCCTCACTTTTCTCCTGTTGTATCTCTAGGAATTGTGCAAATGCTTCTTTGAATTTAGTGAGAAATAACCAGGCTTTGCCTCTAATCAGAGACAAATAAATAAGGCAATATTTAATAGAGAGGATTATCTAGCTTATTACCTGGACCCACCATGGGGCCAGATATGCAGAGAAATTTTGGTGCTTGGGACACAAAAAATATTAGAGCAAACTACTTAACTTTCTCAGATTAGCAGAGTGGAGTGGAAAATCCTCATGTGTGTCCAGCAAAATTCCCTAGCCCTTTCTTTTCTTTTTTTAAGATTTTTTATGTTTTATTTATTTTTGAGAGACAGAGAGAGACAGCACGAGCAGGGGAGGGTCAGAGAGAGAGGGAGACACAGAATCTGAAGCAGGCTCCAGGCTCTGAGCTAGCTGTCAGCACAGAGCCGGACGCGGGCCTCGAACCCACGAACCGTGAGATCATGACCTGAGCCGAAGCCGGACACTTAACCGACTGAGCTACCCAGGCGCCCCATAGCCCTTTCTTACTATATATAATTCAGATAGCCTAAGGATCCCTATGGTAATTCAATTACAAAAATATTAGACAATTTTTTTACCCCAGCTTTATTGAGAAATATTGACATATATCACTTACTAGTTTAAGGTGTATAGTATGATGGTTTGATTTACATATATTGTGGGATGATTACCACAATAGGTTCAGCTCTCCTCTACCTTTGCATATACATAAAATATAAAGAAAAAAAAAGGGGAAAAAATCTCCTTGTGATGAGAACTCATAGGATTTACTCTCTTAACAACTATGTATCACACTGCAGTGTTAGCTCTAGTCATTATGTCAAATATTATATCCCTATTACTTATTTATCTTCTAACTACAAGTTCGTTTCTTTGACCACCTTTCCCCAACCCTCCACCTCTGGTAACTATATGTCTAATCTTGTTTACCATGAGGTCATGAGGTTTCATTTGTTCTTTAAACTTTTTTCTTTTTATATTTTTAATGTTTATTTATTTTTCAGAGGGAAACACAAAGCACAAGCAGGGGAGGGCAAAGAGAGAGAGGGAGACACAGAATCTGAAGTAGGTTCAAGGCTCTGAGCTCTCAGCACAAAGCCTGATACAGGGCCATAACTCAAGAACCGTGAGATCATGACCTAAGCCAAAGTCGGGCACTCAACCATCTGAGCCACTCAGGTGCCCCTGTTTGTTTGTTCTTTAAAATTCCACATATAAGAAAGATAACGATTGTCTTTCTCTAACTTATTTCACTTAGCCTAATGCCTACAGGGTCCAATATGTTGCCACAAATGGTAGAACTTTCTTTTTTTATGGCTGAATAATATTGCAATGTCTGTGGTGTACTATATACTATTATTACATATATATTATTTAATATATATTACATATATTATTACATTATATATAATTGTATAATGTTTACTATATCATATTTTATAGTATATATAAATATTTATATTATATTATATATAAACCTATGTGTATATATAAATAGATAGATAGGTTACATATGTGTATGTATATGGTTATCCATTCATCCATCCATCAGTGGACACTTTGGTTATTTCTATGTCTTCTTGGCTATTATAAATAATGCTCCTGTGAACATGAGGGTGCAGATATCTTTTTGAGTCAGTGTTTTCATTTGCTTTGGATCTATTCTTGAAAGTGGAATCGCTGGATGGATCATATGGTAGTTTTATTTTTAATATTTTTGAAGATCTTCCATATTGTTTTCCATAGTGGCTGTACCAATTTACAGTCCCCCCAAGAGGTGTACAATGTTTCTTTTTCCCCACATCCTCACCAACATTTGTTACCTCTTGTGTTCTTGATAATGACCATTCAACAGGTATGAGTTATCTCATTGTGGTTTTAATTTGCATTTTGACTAGTGATGTTCATCATCTTTTCATGTACTTGTTGGCCTTGCATATATCTTCTTTGGAGAAATTCTGTTCTGGTCCTTTGCCCAGAAAAGTTTTTTAATTAGCTGTTTATTCTTTGTTTGTTTGTTTTTGCTGTTGAGTTATATGAGCTCTTGATGTATTTTGGATATTAACTCCTATCAGATGTATGACTTGTAAATATTTTTTTCCCATTCCATAGAAAAGAACCCAGGAACTATAAAGCTTATTCTTTGGGGACCCGAATCAGTCCAGAGTGTGCACCAAATTTCTTGGTCAAGTCAGGCCACTGATTTTTCTCCTACAGATTAGGGAAGCCACAGGCTGTGTTCACTTTTCAAGTGCCACTGTATGTAGTGTTGTTGTATGGACTGTACAGCTTCCCATGTGCTCTGGTTATGTTCTGTAGTCAGGCTGAACTTACTGATGAGCAGGATTACAAATTATATTTTTATATATATATACAGATGCAGTGGAGAAACACCTTTAAAGCTGATAAAGCTCTCTGTTTGTTGTTTTAACTCAAGCCAACCTGTACCCCAAGTTCCCTGACTGAACAGGGCCACTGGCTATGCTCTGCAAACTATTGGCTCTGTCTGCCCCCCTTTCAGCTGTAGGGCCTCTGGACCACATAGCTTCAAGAGTTGTCACCCACCCTTCTAATCAGAAGGGTTTGGATGACACTCTCCACAGTGAGTGAGGCTGTGTCTCAGCTCTCTTGCCTGGGTTGGTAGACCTCTCTGCGTGGTACTGTGCTGGCCTGGGAGAGCGGCAATGTGGTCAAGGTGCAGACACTTCTCTAACCATCCTAGTGCAGACTGTCTTGGTCTCTATAGTACAGAATGTGCTTCAGTTCACTATCAAGGACTCACTCAGTGGTGTCTCATTTGAATAGTTAGTTGTTCTTGTGAGAGGGAGCAAAATCAGAAACAACCTAGGTCACCATATTGTGGATGTCACTCTATTCTATTAGACTCTTAATGCTCAGTTTCATCATTTCCTCTTTCATACATCAAAGATGAATCTGTCTTAGACACTGAAACACATTTCTCAGACTCTGGTATACTTGTGCTTTTTTTTATGTTTAATTATTTTTTAAATTTCTTGAAGGCTGCGTTGTGTAAAAAAAAATCTTCATCCTTGTCATTTACTTTGATTCTTCTCCTTTAATAACCATCCATTTCCTTTAAAGAATATGTATCAGGGGTTGAGCTTAAAAAGAGAAAATCCTTGATTGGGTTGTCTAGGTTTATATCATTAAGTGGAATCTGAAATGAGTTTCTTGTGACATTGATCCACCTGCTATATAAATTCTTCTGTGAGAAGAAATAAGAATCAGAAATCTCAACCAACCAACTGCAGTGCTGAGCATTAATATTAATAATACATTGATGTTTGCTTAGGAACTCTTCAGCTATTACACTTTTTAAAATAATAATCATAACATTCCCTTATGTATCAGCAACTTCCTGCTCGTCCCCCCACCCCACCCCCAGAATGGCCTTAGAAAGAAAGTTCCCCTGGTTTAAAGCGTCTTTCTATTTGATATAGTAGTTGATAGCACTTTGGGAGAAACAAGGCATCTTTAAAGTTTCAGTATATTCTCAAACAATCTTTCTTGGCTTCTCCTGCCCCTTGGCTACTAAAAATATGAAAGGCACTCAGCAAAATCAACTTGCAATTTCAAAGAATTTGGCTGTTTTCAAGCCAACTTTGTTCAAAATGAATTTAAATACAGTTCATCATTTGAAAAGCTGAAATTCATACGTTACATATAACCTGAGGGCAGCCCCAGAATTTCTGGAGTGCTGAGAGAATGGGGCAGCCAGGTGTGCAGAGAACCTAGATGTAGCGCATTCTTGAGGGTTGGGCTACAGTTAATTCAAAGCATTCTGCAAGTGAGCAAAACTCAAAGCCACCAAATCAGCTTTCTGCTTCATACCACATTAAATATATTTTGTTTTCAATCTCTTGGTAATTATAAGGCAACACAGACTTCTGAAATATGTTGCACATTTATCAATTCTTCAACCACAGAAAGAAAATTCTACGTGTGTTCAGTATATCCAATGCAGGAGAGATTAGAATGAAAATCAGCAAAATTCATTGGCTGCTGCAATAATGTAAGGGAGAACCAACACAAAGGGAAGGGAGAGGAATTCATACATTATGACATTCTTTCCTTAGACTTGCCTAATGTAAAATGTGCCTATCACGGGAACTAGAGATTTTATGTTGAGTCTGAGATGGAGCTTGGGAAACTGTTTAATGAGTACTCCAGATAATTTCTATCCCCCAGGTGAATTTGAGGGAACACTAAGGTAGAGGGTATGTAATCAGGGATACCTATGAGGAAACTCAGAAAAAGACTGCCTTTAAGGAGCTGCAGGGATATGCCAAGGGGTGTGCGGATAAGAAGAGACCACCGCCTGATAACATGTTGCATGACCTAAGCATAATTAAGAGGTCAAGTGGGTTGGATATGGATGGATTTATTCAATTGCTTGCAAAATTGGATGATTAGAGTAGAAAAGGTAGCAAAGAAACAAGTAGACACATAGGTTTTGAAATATAACGAGGAGTTATAAAGTAGCACAGAATGGTTTGTCTTTTGGCATCATTTCTTTCTCATGTTAAGACCACATATGATATTTTCTTAACTATGTCGGGAACTATGACAAGAGGGATACAATTTCTGTGTTACTAAAACAAATGATCATTTAATAGTCATTTAAAATATATCACTTTTTATATGTTAATGAATCCCCTTTCCCCATATTCATATTAGGGTTACAAACACAGAACACAGACATTTATATTTCCTATAAAAATGTTAAGAAGGCCCCCAACTTAAGATTTATATTTCTAGAGGATTCTCTCACCCCTCCCCACAGAAAGTTTCACATTTAAAAATAAATAAATCTCAGTGTGATACAGATATTTGCTCGCCCCCCGCCCCTTGTCTTAAAGGCCTGTTTCCTCTGATGTGGCAGGATATGTAACAAGTTGGATCTTACCACATTTTCAAGCTATCTGCTTAGCAGCGGCTTCTTTGTGCCCATGCTGTTCTGCTCTGTTTGGAACTCCAGCCTATCTTACTGCTTGCTGTTCTTGATGATGCTGAAAACCCCTTTATCTCCTGGAGGAAGTATGCTTGACAGGATGATGCTCAAGTATGAAAGCTACAAGTACTGACAGGAACAGGGCTTGGGCAAGGTCCTGCATCTTTTCCTTTTCTCCAGGACTATTACTCCAGGCTCTATTAATGCCACATAAATTGATTTAATTTAGTGTAGCAAGTTCAAGGGGAAAAAAATCTAATGAAGAAAAAGACACAGTTTTCTACTTTAGATAAAGAAAATTTTCAGGATTCAATGTTTAAATTCAGAGGGTCATTCTTCACAAGGGAACATTCCTTGAGTCATCATGGGAAGACCTTTCAGGGTCTCACCTCAGGTCGCTGTATTCAGCTGCTTCTGTCACAAGTGAGCCCTTCTTCAAACACCCCCTCATTCTTAAAACCTCTCTTCTTTGACTGAGGTTTCTTATTCTCTGAATCACTCCTGTTTCTTGTATATGTTTCCCCAAGTTTGTTGGTTTCATTTTTTTAAATTAAATCAAAGAGATTCCTAAACATTGTTTAAGGGGAAATTTTAGTTTTCAAGAACACCGTAGTGTCTACCCAATTGAAGAAGGATATATATCTCTAAAACAATCTCTTATATTTGGAAACAGTCCATTATGCTTAAGATTATTGTTTGATTTCTTAAGTGATTTTCCTTGTAATCGGCCAGACTAAAAATGGAGCCATTCTATTTCCTTGCTCAATTCTATTCCATGATGCAATTCTACTTCATAATTTTTATAAGGAGTCTTTAAAATCTCCATTTCAGGAAATGCTTGATTAAAGCCAAAAATTACTTTAAAATATATCATTATTACATAAATCAGTATCCTTATGGGGCGCCTTGGGTGGCTTAGTTGGTTAAGCATCCACTCTCAGTTTCAGCTCAGATCATGATCTCATGGTTCATGAGTTTGAGCCCTGTGATAACAGCGTGGAGCCTGCTTGGGATTCTCTTTCTCTCCCTCTGTCTCTGTTCCTCCCCTGCTGGTGCTGTCTCTGTCTCTCTCAAAATAAATAAACTTAAAAAAAATGGAGGAAGATATGGTAGACATGCAGATAAACATGAAGGCTTATTTTTAACCATTTCTCCTTCAAATTTTGGATCCCCCTTTATTCCTTGGGTTTAAACAATGATATTGACTTTCTGTGTATCTTTAAATGTATGTTTATATTGCTTAATCGCAATGAGTTAAAGTGGGCTTATTAATTTTTTACTGAGGTGGCCATAACTTTGTAACAAATATAACTGAATGTTCAATTTTTTGTCACTTTCAGAGGATTCATATGGAGCTACATCTGAAACCAATGTATCACTGGAGGAAAGACAAATGATTTATCCATTGGATACCCCCACCAATTCTCATCTTGTAATCGTCCAATGCCTCTGCACTTCTAGATGATGTCACACTGGTCCTCTAGGCAGCCACTGAGGTAGGTAGAGTCTCTCTTTGCAAGTCAAGTTCAGTTAGTACTCAGGAATCCAAGTAGGAATTTGGAGGCATTGGTTCTACATATGAAGTATTACCCTTGTTCTTTAATGATGGTGTGTAACCTTGATTACATGAAGTAAAATTTATTATTAAATATGATATTAAAGGTTTGGCCATAGTCTCACAGTCAATTGTTTAATGTTATCAGTAGTCTTATTGAACCTATATATGCAATGACATTACCATGAAAATCGGGCACTTCAATAAAAGTATTTGGTTCTGAATTTTGAGATGTTAGTAAGAGTTGAAACTCAATAAAAATGTTTCATTTCATTTTTCAAAAACAGAACTTTTTAAATCAAGTACTTTAAGAGGAAAATGAAAGGGCTTACTCATATGCCCATCTGAAAAGAGATTACTAAAAATATTACCAACAACTTCAAGATAACGTTCATGATAAAATTTTCTTCTTCAGTATATTCCATCTTGAGTAAGTAATTCCTGTTCCTCTGAATCTTAGATAAAGCAATTTACTTTCATAAAGTACATCTGCTTCTAATCTAAAATATCTGGAAGTTCTGATCAAGATATCTGATGTTATCTCAAAGTTGTCTAACCAATGTCTGCTCAGATCCCTGCACCAATGTCTTCCTCTCTCTCTAATGAATCATGATTTGTTTTACACTTTTCCTTTTGTTTCTTATTGTGATAAATAAAACAAATAACATGAAATCTATACTAAAAAATGTTTAAGTGACCCAGACATTACTGTTAACTATAAGTACACTGTTGTACAGCAGATGTCTAGAACTTATCCATCTTATAACTGAAACTTTCTATGCATTAAATCGTGATTCCCCATTTCTTCCTTGCCCCATTCCCTGGCAACGACCATTCTACTTTCTACTTCTATGGGTTTTGCTTCTTTAGATATCTCAGGTAAGTAAAATCATGTAGTATTTGTCCTTCCTTGATTGACTTATTTCACTCAGCATAATGTCTTATCCATGTTTCTACATATGATATAAGTTCCTTTTTTATTTGAATAGTATTCCATTGTATATGTATACCACATTTTCTTTATCCATTCATTTGTCAGTGGACATTTAAAATAAAACCACCATATGACTCAGCAGTTTCACTTCTGATTATTTATCCAAAAGTACTAAAATCAGGATATCAAAAAGGTGATTCTCTGCAACACGAATGTTTGGATTACCTGGGACAGTAATTTCCACAAGGACCTGGGACTGATCTTTATTGAAAGTCAGTTTCTGCTTCATAACTTACAAAGAACTTTTAGGCAAACACAAAAAATATTAGGGAAAAAAAGCATGAACTATTTTGCTGGTAAAACAGCACAGTTGTGACTACCTTATACCAACTAATAATGGGGGACAATTAGAATGGAGAATGATTATTTAGTGGAGTACAATAAATAGTATTTTAAAAGACTTGATTGATTTTTCCTTTGAAGATAAACACAACTTTTGGAAAGTGAGGGCATAGACAACTTCCAGGGTTGTTCTATAACGTGCACACCTTTAAAATATATCTATTATTAGGGGTGCCTGGGTGGCTCAATTGGTTAAGTGTAGGACTTTGGGTCAGGTCATGATCTTGCAGTTTGTAAGTTCGAGCCCCACACTGGGCTCTGTGCTGAGAGCTCAGAGCATGGAGCCTGCTTGGATTCCATGACTCCCTCTCTCTCTGCCTCTTCCCCACTTTCTCCCCCACCTCTCTCTTTCAAACAATAAATAAGCATTACAAAAACTAAAATATATCTATATTAATAACACTTTCCCTAACCAGAAATAGATGCCACTGATGATATATTATCCTATTCCTAGATCGCTTCTAAATTTAAATCTGAGAAACACTGTAAGGTGATCATTCCCAATATGTGAAAATAGACATTTCTCTACTGATCCTCACAATATCTTGCGGGCTATGAGAGATTCCATTACAGAGAATAACATACACCAGTCTTTAGGTTAGAATACAATTCTCATATCTCTTCAGCAGTGGATACAAAAAAATATCTAAAGAAGCTCAAGTGAATTCATTTCAGTTTATGTATTAATTTGAAATCCTGTTTCTTCCTCATATTATTTCATAATGATGAGCATGACATAGAAAAGTGTTATATATGATTCCATTATTCTCTATAGTAAACATCTATTTAGATGGTCTACCTGGCATCTCAATCTCCTAAAACCTCCCTCCTTTCCCACCATTCACATCGCCATCATGAAAAAGGATATAGGTTTCATATAGCTACAGCCAGCTATATAGCTATATTTGATTGGCCTGGGGAATGGTACCTGACTTCAGCTGATACCTAGAGCTTTTAGGACTTTTGTCAGAGTGTCAAGGACAGGCTTGTATATTGGCAGATTACATAGTTTGTAAAATTTGCTATAGGACCATCTTTAGTACCATGTGCATAAAGTCCATAGTCAATGAGATAAAATAAAGCTAAGGCACAGAGAGAAGTAAATGAAACAGAGGCACAGGATTCAAGTTTTTGATTTCACGATTTGCTGAGGCAATGAAGGTTTTGTGTCGATGGTCACACAACCATTAAGTAGAAGAACCAGCTTCTTCTACTTACCAGACAGGTATTCTCAGTCTTTATTCTATCAAACTCTGAGAAGGCAGAGATGTTTGTCTTGCCTGTTCAAACATTCTATACCCAGTTAACAGAACACCATTGATGTCCAACCAATAGTATTTAAAAAAAATTTTTTAACGTTTATTTATTTTTTGAAAGACAGAGATAGGGCATGAGTGTGGGGGAGGGGCAGAGAGAGAGAGAAGGAGACACAGAATCTGAAGCAGGCTCTAGGCTCAGGCTCCAAGCTGTCAGCGCAGAGCCTGATGCAGGGCTCGAACTCACGAACCATGAGATCACAACCTGAGCTGAAGTTGGACACTCAATGGACTGAGCCACCCGGGTGCCCCCAACAAATAGTATTTGAGTAAATGGAAAACTGTAACAATTTCTACTCATATTACTAACCAAAATTAAGCTTCACCATCTAGTCAAAGAGTTGGGAGTAGCAGTACAAGCTATGTAGTAGACACGTGGGGATTTTCTTTGCATAAAAATAGAAAACCATCCAATTTAACACATTGTACTCACAATTAGTAGGCATATTTTGGTACTGCTGACCACAAAATATAACTGTATGCATACTTACTTCACATGTAGTTTTTGTGTACTTTCTAAAACTCATTTTAATGTCATAGTCTCTACGAATGAGAACCTATAAAGAAATACTTTTTCTGACATTTAATGGTGATGAACAAATGTCGTCTTATTGCTACTTATACATGCACATATATAATTTATAAGGACATGGACTGCTTCATCCAGTTTTGCATTTCTTACTATTATTTCCTAATTTAATATGCTTTTATTGCATGAGTGTTGATGAGTCCATTACTGGTCTTTTTACAAAGTACCACAAAATAGAAAGGATAGCACAAAAGCATGCCTAGTCTGTATATTTTGCTTCTATACAAACATGACTACTATAGTTTTATCACAATTCATGCAAACTGTACCATGCACCGGCTAATTTCAAATGAATACTAATAACATCTCTAAAAATGAAAAGACAAAAATGGCAAGAGACAAAATAAAAGTGAAAGTCAACCAACGCATGTTAAAACCTAAAAAAAAAAAGAAAGCCTTTTCCTATTTTGTTGTATTTATTGAAAGAAAGATGTTGAGATTTCTCCCAATAAGAACAGTAACATGGAGCAAATGAAAGAGATCCAAGAAAGACCCAAGACCTGGCTACTAGAAGAGGCTGTGAATAGCCTGAAAGAATTACAGAAACTGAGAGGTCCTGCCCCAACAGTAGGTGACACTATCTAGGATGTGTGACAGCTGACAGCAAGAGAGGTTCTCAACAAAAATAATGGATGGCTCAAGGCTAAGTGAAACAGCTGAAAGGCATCCAGAAAATCCATCAGGAAGAAATTCTGATTCCATTCTAGTGGCCATAGTTCAGAAGCAGGGCTCAAGTCCCTCATTGTCTCTGAACAAGAATGAGGCCACGTTCTAGTACCAGAGATGGGGTACCAAGATTATAATCCAGTAAGGAAAACTGGAGCATGAAGTGATTTTAAAAATAAGGCAAAATCCCATTGAGGAGATCTAGGGTACAAAATCTGAGCAAGAGTGCAAAAAAAGGGAGGGTTTACTGCTGCAAAGAGGCAGTCTGAAGCTCTTTAAACTTTGCTACTTCTGATCAGGATGAGTCCTAGATAGGTATCAAATGGTCCCAATATGAGGGATAGGAAGAACGTCAGCTAGGGATCCAGGATCAGTATCTTATCCATTTTTCTTAAACAGACCAGTTAGGGGTAGGTGGTAGGGCAGTCAAGATAAAATGGGGGTAATTTAGCACACATATTTATTGTTAAGCATGTGAGTTTTAATTTTGACTTTGTCCCTCCTTAACTGTATACTCTTAAATCACTTAACTTGAATATGAAATATATATACTTCATTTACAAAATAAGACTAATAAGACTATCATAGTTTTGAAGATGAAATTGAGTTATATAATGTATATAACCCTTTACCACAGTATAAACCAGCAGTTGCCTATAACTACCCACGTTAGCATATGTGTACTTACTAAAATGTAATCACCACTTACGCGTATACAAAAATTCATATAAACTATCAACTAAATAGTAGACTTCACCAGACTCTCAAGTTGGCTAAGAATCTGCTACAGAATTGTGGATGGGAAACATTAAATGTGAATCTTTTCAGGAGAGGTAAACTAAGTTGAAGATCTTTTATGAATTTTGGTCCTGCCATAACCTATATACATGTTAAATGTTAAAGCAAATATGCTCATCCTTGGTAATAGAAGCCTTTCAATTTCAGACATACAATTTTTAAAAGTAAATGTCTGTCTCAAGACAATACATTACAAAGGTTATGTTTTTTTTTCCACTATTACTCACTACAATCGGCTTTTTGAATATTTGATTAATTTTTCTCTATGGTTAATGGCTTTTCTGTACCTTTCAGATGTTTCTAAGTCAAGATAATAAGAGACAGTGGTTCCACAATGCTCGTACAAATCTAGCTTAATAGCATCATGGAGAAGATGTGGCTATAAGATATATCTCCAAACTGAATATGACCTTGCAATTCTCATATCTATAACACGGCAGGGTCTCTAGGGTAGGTTAGCCAGGTTCTGCCTCAACTTACTGCGAACTACCTACACCTTCACAGGTAAAGCCTTCCTCTTTAAGTGAAGAGAAAAAAGCAGAGGATACGGGCTCGCTCGCTTTGAAATAAATCTATTTTAAAATTTCGGCTGGCTTCCACAATTGATCTTATTATGAGTGCTTTGTATTAAAACTATCATTCTTGGAAAAATTCTCTAAGCATTTAAACTGGTAATTATAATGTACTTTTATAATTAGAAATGAGGCTACACTTCTAAGTACATATATTTTTTTTTTTTTTTTGTCTCTCAGTAGGTACTTGTCTGTGTAGGCTCTTCAGGGGGAATGTCTAGGGTTCAGCATTATACTTCGGCAAAACCAATAATAAAATGCTCAGTGGCTCCGCGACTAAAGATTACTGTAAATAATTTGGTGAAATGATTGAAATGAAAAGAATTTAACACTGAAATGCAGAGATAGCTAACATAGGCCACTATGATCAACAGAGAAGGGGAGAGTAAGTTTCTAATTTACAGGGAAAATGTCAGCATCAAATACGAAACTCGTCCCGAACTGGCACCTTTACTCCGCCACGCTTCCCCACCAAGTAGTTTTATGAGCATATACAAGTATGTTGGCGATTCTCATTTATAAAAGCTAATCAGAAACTGACCCATTATCTTAAGTTTTTGGGTTTCTCTTTGTAGCAAATCAGCAAGATAAAAATTTCACTAGCTATACATCCAAATGTAACTATTTGGAAAATATAATATTTCAAGGAAAATATTTTCATTTTTAACCAGACAGAATAATTTCGTATACATATACGTATCCAGTGTTATAAATTTATTATAAAATAGTTACTTTTCTTTGGGGGATTAACCTATAATATATATAGCAAATCGTTATGTTGTAATGAAACCTGAAAGTAATGCAAGAGTATGTCAATTATACCTCAAAAAATTCTTGTGAGATTGACTTATACCCATTTTACCGATGAAGAAACCTAAATTTGAATTGGAAATGTTACATGCTCAGAGTCACAGTCAGCAGAAATGTTGGTATTATTACCAATAAATTATATATAAACTGAAAACAGGAACACATCACTTCTATAACTTGCAGATGCATACAGGTATGCATGGATGAAGCATGTGGGCCAGGACAAGGGTGGTGAAGCTAATAAAGTGCCTAGAAGACAAATTTAAAGGAGTGCTTGCTCTCATAATTCTGAAAATGTGAGTCACTATTTGAATGATCTGTGTGTGTGTGTGTTTGTATAATTAACATACCATGTTAAACTGGTTTCATGTGTAACCATATTGATTCAACAATTTTGTATATTACTCAGTGCTCACTATGTTAAGTGTAGGTACCATCCGTTACCGAACAACATTATTACATGTTATTGACTATATTCCCTATGCTGTATTTTTTAATCTGTGACTTAGTCCATAACTGGAAGTTTGTTCCTCTTAATCTCCTTTATCCCCTTCAGTACTTGCATGATCTTAATAGTGTATGCTTCCTTACACTGTGTTCCCCAGATACTTCACTTGCCACAATCCCAAAAACAGAGTGAGTGAGTTGGTCCTGGGAGAGGATAATGTAAAACCCTAGTTTGCATCTGCTAATCTTCCTTCAGCATTTCTGATTCTCTGCTTTCCTTTCAGAAACCGTGTCCACTGGTTGAACCTTTGATCAGAAATATCCTCTCAATAATCAGTTACGAATATCTGTAATGGAAACTTTCTTATAATTTCAAAATGGAAGAACATAGCACCAGTTCCTTGCAGAGTAAAACAAACACCGTAAGCCTATTTGCAGTACTGGGAAGTACTTAAAGAAGCCAGAAGCTCGTGGAGAAAAGCAAAAAGGCAACTCTCTCATGTTGAGGGTCTGTCCAAAGTCATGCACTTTCCTCAACACTCAATAGATATTCCCTGAGCACCTATGATGCAATAAGCATTATTAGAGCCACTAAATCAGTGACAAAATGGATAAAAATTTCTGACCTAAACAGAATGCACATTCTACTAGAGGAGAGACAATTAACAGAATAAATAAATTATCTAGGATGTTATAGTGCAACACCATCCTACATGGTTGGGCCTCATGAAGAAGCCTCTGTTCTTGCCCCATTCCTCATGACCAATCCGTGAGATACGGAGAGTCCTCTCTGTGTGTGCATTCGTAGACCAAGGAACTAAGACTTCTGTTTGCAGCAGATCATGCGAAAAGCTATGGCTTGATGTCTGGGAAGAACACATGGGTCTTCATGGCGATGAATGGGCCCTGAAGTAGAAAGATGAGGGGGTTGAAATTTGAATTGCGAGGTGAAACTGTGAGGAGCCTGAGAATTTGAAATGCAAAACTAGACTTCCTCATTGCTGTGAAAGTACATGTGTCAGGGTAGAAGGATAAAACACATTCCATTTAATATTTTGTTACCTGGATATAAAACAATTAAATATTTATATTTATAGTACGTGGACCTCTATTTATATTCTTGCCTCAGGCCTAGCAAATGCTAGAGGCAGACCAGTTAGAGGAAACAAATGTTACATAAAAATAATTCAGAGGAGCAAAGGGGATTAGGTTTAAAACAAATGGGATGTGATTTTAAAAAGAATGCTCAGGAAAGGACTCACTGAAAAGGGGATTGTGGAACAGACTTAAAAGATATAAGAGAGTTAACCACACAATTATACAGACATCCCAGGCAGAGAGAGAGCTTTCCCTAAGAGAGGAGTGTCACTGGAAGGTTTGAGGTGTGAGGAATAGCAATCAAGTCAGTGCCTATGGAGCAGACTAACAGACAAGGTCAGAGATATGGAAGACGGGTGCAGCATTGTGTCATTTTAGACACTCTGGCTTGTCTTTTCCTAAAATATGGAGACTATGGAGGGTTTTGAACAGAGGAATAATGGGAATCTGACTTACATTTGTTTTGTTCTGTTTGTTTTTTTTTTTGTATAGTTTACTTATCCTTGAAAGAGTGTGTGTGTGTGTGTGTGTGTGTGGGCGTGCGCAAGCAGGGGACAGGCAGAGACAGAGGGGGGGAGAGGCAGAGACAGAGGGAGAGAGAGAATCTCAAGCAGGCTTTGACAGCACAGAGCCCAACGCAGGGCTCAATCACACGAATTGTGAGATCATGACCTGAGCTGAAATCAAGAGTGGGTCACTCAGCCAACCAAGCCACCCAGGTGCCCTTGACTTACATTTGTTTAAAGGATTATTCAGGCTATTATACAGATTTTTAAAAATCACTCAATGATATGCGTTGAAACTCAGAAGTAGGGGCTGACAATGGGAGGTGAGTGACCAGTTAGGTTACTGCCAACTAAAGTTTATGGTCACTGGAACTGGGATACAAGCAGTAGAACTGAAGAGCAGTGGATTCTGGATATATGCTAAGCTTTTGAACCTTCTTTCCAGGACAAAGCCTTGAAAACAATTTATGATTACCTATCACAATTCTTACTGGTTTGTTGAAAAAAAAAAAACCTGGTATAGTTGTAGAATACACAGGATTAAATTGATTATTGTCATATGATTTATATTAAAAAGTACTAATTCTTCAGAGAATGAAATTATAAACTGGGCACGTAAATTTTTAACTAAATTGTTTAAAAAATTTTTTGATGTTTTTATTTATTTTTGAGGCCAAGAAAGCACAAACTGGGGAGAGGCAGAGAGTGAGGGAGAAAGGAACCCAAGCAGGCTCTGTGATGACAGCAGAGAGCCCAATGTGGGGCTCGAACTCACAAGTGGTGAATCATGACCTGAGTCAAAGTCAGATGCTTAGCTGACTCAGCCATCCAGGTGATTATAAATTGTTTTTAGCTAATTTCAGTATAAATGCTATGGTAGGCAGAATCATATCCCTCCCCACCCCCCAAAGATGTTAATATCTTAATCCCTTGAACCTGTGAGTATGCTAGGTCACATGGTAAAGGAGACCTAAGGTTACAGATGAGATTAAGGTGATATTAGTGGATTTGCTGAATTTAGGTAAGATTGTTTTCCAGATTATCAAATCAAAGTGGGTCCAAGGATGCGTATATGAGGGAGGGAGGTGAGTCAGTGACAGAGAAGTGATGGCAAAGCAAGATTATAGAGAAGTGGTGTGGAATGAGGTTATATGATGGGATGGGATGAGATATGAGGACTCAACCTGCCGTTCCTGGCTTTGAAGATGGAAAAGGGCCATGATCTAAGGAATATGAGGCCCCCTAGATGAAGGAACATGGGGAAAAAAACAGAAACCAAAAAGCAAATTATCTCCCTAGAGCTAGCAGAAATTAATGAAGTCCTTCCAACACCCTGATTTAAGCTCAGTGTGAGCCATTTGGGATTTCTGACCCCCAGAACTGTAAAATGATGAATATCTGCTGTTCTAAGCCACTAGGTCTGTGGTAATTTGTTATAGCATCCACACAAAACTAGTAAAAATAGGAATCTAAGGTGTATCATATTGATCTATGGTTATAAACTGTAACTACTTTAGCTGAAATCATATAAAAGATTTTATTCTCGATAAATCGGTTGGGTCAAAGAAACCAGCATACCCTCTAGCAAAGGGAGGTTACAAAATATCCTATTGACTTGGCCTCAGTTCTGATTAGTAAAAATATCTCCATCCTACACCCCAGCCCACACCCCAAACCATGTAAAAGGAAACTAATCTGAATATTTGTAACCACAACTCTGCCCTCACATTTAGGGTTGACCACAATGTAAGAAATTAATCTAAAACTGTCTTGAGGAGAGCTCCTGGGTGCCTCAGTCAGTGAGAGTCCAACTCTTGATTTCAGCTCCGGTCATGACCTCACAGTCACGAAATTTAAACCTGTGTCAGGCTCTGCACTGAGCATGGCTTATCTCTCTCTATCTCAATGAATGAACAAATGAACAAATGAATGAATGAATGAATAAATAAATAAATAAATAAAATGGTCTTGAGGGACACTTGACTGGCTCAGTCAACAGAGCACGGGACTCTTGATCTAGGGGTTGTGAGTTCAGGCCCTACATTGGTCATAGATCCTACTAAAACAAAACAAAACAAAATAATCATTAAAAAATTTTTTAAACGGTCTTGAATTAGAAGTCCATCTTTCACAAACAAATGTAAAGTGCAGAATGCAAATATTTTCCTTAGGAAAGCATCTTCACCTGATGTCCCTCAAAATACCCACAGACTATATATAATGAAACAAATATTAGTACAAAACTTATAAATGTGGAAAGCTACCATTGTGAGAAGCCAACAAATACAACAGATACAGAATTAATTGAATCCCAACAACTTCACTATGGAATTATCAAGTACAAAATATAAGCATATACAAATAGAGATCTAATTTTGGGAAAAGAAAATTCAATCAAGGATCAAAACATTATAAAAATGCTCTAGGAGATTTTCAAAGAACAAAATAGAACGTGCAAAACGGAAATAATTAGAGAATATAAACATTCAATGACAGATGAAATCACATATTAGATACAGTCAAAACAGAGAAGGAAAACAACAAAGTAAAGAAAAAATATTGAAAGGTCAAAGAGAAAAGGCAGATTACCAACCAAGGAACCACTGTTATTTTGACAGAAGATTGTTTTAAGAACACTAAAAGAAACCAGAAAATGACGAATACTTTTTGAAAGTTCTGAGAAATAAGAACTATCAACTTTGAATTATGTAGTAAACTAAATAATCATTTGAGAATCAAGTAAAATTAAAGACTTTTTCACCAATATACCCACAATTAAAAAAAAACAAAACAATTAATAATAAATGAATTCAGTATACTGGGTAACTCAGGACTTGGAAGAAAATGAAGAGTTTGCAAAAGAGCTTAAACCTGCATTTGTTATATTTCATCAAACCAGTTGTTGGATCATCAGTGATTATCGTGATTCTCTGTAGTTTTTTATGTTGGAGAGATTTCATCATAATTTTTAAATGATTATAATATGAGAAAATGGATAATAAAAACAGTGTTGTAAATGACAATTTAAGAATACTCTAAGAATTCAAAGGAAATAAATCAAGATAAGAAAATGCAACAAGTTGAATTGAGTGTTGCAGCTTCAATTGATAATTAGCATCTGGAGTACTGAAAGTAAATAAGTTGAAAACAAGCAAAGGCACAATAGAATAATTAACTGAGTTGAAAACCACTGCCTCCTTAACAAATTCATGTGCAAAGTTAATCTTCCATTGCTCCAGATCAAATGAATACAAAGAGGATAGCAGATGGATTTCATATGGCAATTTAAAAGTAACAGAGATAAAGTTCTTATTAGTATCCAGGAAGAAAATCTCTATTTGTTGCCTCAATAACAAAAAGAATCAGAAAACCTCAATTTTCTCAAATTTCTCTTATTTATTTATTTTTTAAATAATGAACACTTTGCACTATATCTAAATATCTAAGCTGAAAGATTACAAATGTTTTGTGAGAGGTTGAAATGGTCTTCTCTCTATAATTGAAAAAAACTGGTAGATAAAATATAAGGAAAATATTGGGTCCTATAAATGAGATCGAAGTATTTAATGTACTAGTACCAATACATATAGTTATATTAAAATTAGCACCTAATAAACATATACTACACCTTATATTCAAGGTTTTGTAAAACATTCAGAGAACTTATTATCTGCCCACCTCTTCTCTATCATAATTTTGTATACATGTATAAACACATATATATTTATGTATTATAGACATATATACATATAAATTCATATATATTTATTCATTTATTTAATATCATTGTACTATGTACAAAATAAGGAAAATAGAGGACAAAAATGAAGTAAATGAAATAAATGAAAGTGGCAATTTAGAATTGAAGTTTCAGGCTAACCTGAGAATATCTTTTATTCCCTGGTGGCCTTTAGCTTCTTTATGTTTTTTTTTTTTTCTTTGATGATGCAAGACTCAGTGGACCAGACACAAAATCAGGGTCCACCTTAATAGTATTACCCTACATAAAGCTAAGCCTTGAACTCCATCAAGTATGAGCTAGGAAAAAATAATCCTATCGAATTGAACATTGTGGAAGCTTGCAGACTTTTACGTTGGGTTAAAGAGGGAAAAATAATAATCTAACAAGAAAAATTTAACTACAAGTAGGCCTTTGTGCAGGATTGTGTCCCATAGTCAAACTTGAGTTGAAAATTTCCATGGGAAGGGGAAGTGGGGGAAAAGAGTTAGGGAGAGAGAGGGAGGCAAATCATGAGACTCTTGAATACTGAGAACAAACTGAGGGCTGAAGAGGGAGAGGGAAAGGTGAAGGGGGGTGATGGTCATGGAGGAGGGCACTTGTGGGGAAGAGCACTGGGTATTATATGGAAACCAATTTGACAATAAACTATAAAAAAAAAATTGCCCCTCAGTGCCTGAGAGAAGTAAAGACAAATCCTCTCTGGAATAAACACCCCTTAATCTAAGGTCTCAAAAATTCCATAGAAAAATTCCTCAAGTGAACTCACAGTTACAAATCACAAAGCATCTGAGGACACGAAATATCATAAGAATGAGCCAGTAGAAATAATAGACAGTCTTCCAAAGACTTCAATAAAAGAGGTCAGAATAATAAACAAGAAGGGCTATCTAATCTCTGGTGGAGTTTAAATGCTTTCACTAGGGGACTGGTAAAAGATTAATGAGGGCAACTTCATACAACTAAATATCATCTAGATTTGAGATTTTTTTATTCTTGAGTTACATTAAATTGATTGTTGTAATCCTTAGATGTATTTAATGCGGTGGATTAAAAGCTTTGTAGAAGATCTAGAACAATGTGGGAATTATCTCCCATGTGTAATTAGCATTTCTTTCAAAACTCAGTAGGTCTATCCTTGAAGATATGTTACAGCTCTAAGGACCTTGTATCTTCGATTCAGCATCAAAGCTTTAAGCTGATACTATCTTGTTAGGAAGTGAACCATCAACATATCACCAGAGCATATTACTTTTTTTACAAAATAAAGCATCAAATTAGTGCATGCTAGGTCCCATTTACCAGCTAGATACTTGCTAGATAACTTTACAATGTGACAAAGAAGAAAAGGATATAATACTGATGATTAGTATGGCATCTTTGTAGTTAACAATCACATTTTCCTTCCTGAGGGCTGCCCCCATACACACAGGAAAACCAGGAATGGGTGGGTGTGGATGACCCTGCTGGAGCTCTGCAGGCAGCCGCCCAATTGGGACCATGCTGTAACCGCTAGCTTCCAGGACTATTGTCTGCTAGTGGCTCAGCTTAGCCCATCTCAGATGGCCCTGGACCTACAGGAACCTCTTCACCAGGGAATGCCCAGTGGACTTCAGCCAAACCCATATCTTTGCTTGGATTCTTTCCTTATCCTGCTTCCTTTACCCCCTAAACAGGTCTCATCTGAGAGCCCTCTCTCAATAAATCATGTACTCAAGAACCATCTCAGGCTGTTGAACTAGAAAACCCAAGCTAAGAAAACATGTTATGTAAAAATGTTGTAGGTTAGTTGTTGTGGTAAATCGCACACTGCCAAACATTTGACAGCTACTCACGTAACATCCACATATAGGCTATT
The DNA here is from genome assembly GCA_028646485.1 of Cryptoprocta ferox. NCBI lineage: Eukaryota > Metazoa > Chordata > Mammalia > Carnivora > Eupleridae > Cryptoprocta > Cryptoprocta ferox. Next base: position 43,020,783 of record CM053568.1, read on the forward strand.
ACTTATTCCTCCTCCCTTTCAGAGACCCTTTTATACTAAGTAATTATAATGTGTCATGAGTATATGTATGCTTTAGAAACCTGTAAGTAAATGTGTTTACATGTATGTATTAATAAACCAAATGTATTCATCTTTGTGGAAAATTCTAATGGAATTATCCAGAATATTTATACACTTTCAGGCGATCTTACTTTCTGCCAAAATAAAATAGGTCCCATTGGACTTGGTTGAATCTGCTTGTTTAGAGAAAAGAGTATCCTGGGCTGTTTTAGTATGTTGCTATTTTTATAGCCCCATCATGTAAAGAGCTCACCTACTAGAACAGACATCACTGGGATAAAAACATGAAACAAATTAATTTTATAAATTTGAAGTTATAGAAGAATAAGTATTTTTTATAAGGACAGATAAAAATCCCTTACATTATCATGAACCATAGTATAAAAGAACTTAAAAAGATGATTTCTTTTTAAATAACATTTTATTTATTTTTTCTATTTCCTCCTTGAGAAATGCTTGGACATTGTTTATACTGCTTTGATTTCATTAATGCAAATTTCACCAGATTAACTAGTTCTTTCTAACCATTGCCCAAGAAAGAATTTTTTTGATTAAACTCCTGTGTGTTTGTCACATATAGTTGGTTTCAGACCTCATCTTCAGCACTACCTTGGGCTCTGGGAAGGCAGCCAGTACAGTAGAGAAAGATGTCTTGGTCCAAATAGTTGCACTTACTAGGATAACAGGACTTATATTCTAGCCAGTTAGGCTTTTATGCATACATTCATGCACGTGTCCATTCAAGAAGCACTTTTTTTTTTTTTTTTGAGAGAGAGAGAGAGAGCATGTGTGAGAAGGGGAGGAGCAGAGGAAGAGGGAAAGAGAATCTTAAGCAGGCTCCATGCGCAACGAGGAGTCCTATGTTGGGCTAGATCTCACCCTCCTTGAGATCATGACCTGAGCCAAAATCAAGAGTCCCATGCTTAACTGACTTAGCTACCCAGGCGCCCCAATAAGCATGTTGAATATTTAATATGTGCATAGAACTACTCAAGAATCTGAGTATTAAAGATGGACAAGGGAAACTCTGTTCTAAAGGGACTAGGTGTGGAGAATTGGAAGTCAAACATTTAGTAATATTTCACAAAGCATCATTTGCTAAGAGTCACAGAGGTAGTATAAACAAGGCCCAAGCACTTTGGAAGGAAGAACAAGGAAAACAAATAAAGTCTTGTTCAAAAGAAATGGATTTATGATTTTTCTCTGCTCTGATTAATCAAAAATGAAGAAATCCTTTACTTAAAAAAATAGAAATTGAACATATACTATGAAGAACTTATCACACAAACACACCCAAGCAAAACTGTGATTATATATGAAAATAGTGAAAGGTAAATTTTGAGGGCAAGGAACCCAATCTGATTCAGTTAGAAAGACTTGGAAAGGAGTATCTGAACTATTTTTATGGGCTATCAAATTTCTGTATCTTGTAATACTCTGAAGCAGCCATGTCAGATACAGAACAAATGCTGTCAATAGTCTGTTCAATTTCATTTCAAAGCTTTCAAAACGAATTTTTGACTAGACCTGAAAACCTTTAATAATGTTCATTTAATTGGCTACTGTTCTGTCCTGGGACTAAGAGTCTAGAATTTAAGGACAAAGACTTTTCACTTAGCAAAAGTCTAATTATTCCAATCTATCAAATGCCCAACAATGTCCCTGGTTATCTGGTTGAGTACTTTTTCTTAGAAGGTCTTAGAAATTTTTTTTCCAGTCATAGGAACAATGTACAGACTTTATTAGGGTGATTGCAAATAATGTTAAGCTCAAAATATATTATTTAATTTGCACAAATAAAATACCACATATACTTCCTCAAGGGACTATTTTTCACATTTTCTATATTTTGTAACTGATTTTTGCCTATTTAATCTATCAAGTATTAAAACATGTTTATGGTATTTCCAAATAGGCGGTAGATTAGTCACCTTCTCTGCAGTTCTTTCAAGTCCTATTTAACTTTGTTGCTATGTTGTTAGATACATACAAATTTAAAATTTGTATCTTCCTCATGGACTGAAATGTTTATAATTATATAATGACCCTGTTTACCTCAATAAAGCTTTATGTCCTTAAACATACTTTATATTGAAATTAGCATGGCAATAATACTCTCTTTTGCTATATACCTCCAGTACATCATTATTACTTACTTACTTATTTATTTATTTACTTGGCGTTCAACCTTTCTGCAGCTTTATATTTAACTGTGCATTTCGTACACAGCTTCTTTTAGCCATTTTATTCAACTTTTTGTCTTTTCTTCCTGTGAGGATTATTTGCTTTTGTTTTCAAGTTTTAATTATTTTTTGAGAGAGAGAGAGATAGAAAATAAGCAGAGGAGGGGCAGAGAGAGAGGAAGACAGAAGCCCAAGCAGGCTCCACAGTGTCAGCGCAGAGCCAGATACAGGGCTCAATCCCAAGAACTGTGGGATCATGACCTGAGCCAAAACCAAGAGTCGAATGTCCAACCAACTGAGCCACCCAAGTGCCCCACGATCATTCACTTCTGCCATGCACCTGGGTTATCATTCAGGCCACTTTAATTCTCAGCTTCTTAAGGTGTTTTGGATCATGCAGGTAATATGAATTTTTTTGCCAATCATCCCAAGGGCTATATTAAAGTAACTACTTCTCAGGGATAATTTAACCTGTTCATTTGGCACCAAGATTTGGGAGTGGAAACTTTTCTTGCATTCCCCTGAAAAGTTGGGTAAGTTTTAAATTTATTCTTACTCTAAGATCTCAGCAGTCTCGTACTTATATGGAGAGCTGGGTAATCTTAAATATTATGAGAAAGATACTACACAATTATCAATAACCAGAGTCCATACAATGCTGGTGGAATTAAAATTTCTCTTTTTAAACACTTATTGAGGACTTAATAGGTTTCCATATAATCCAAAATAATGAGACCAACATTTCTCAAACTCAAGTTCATGATTTTTCCCTTTTAACCTCTCTGACCTATGGTCGCATGATGCTCTGTAAATACAAAGAGTCACTACTGGGGTATGTGTACATTTTTATAAAGGTACAATACACAATAAACATTCAAAAAGGGGAAGGAGGACAAAACTACAAGTACTGAGCCTCAACAATGCTCTAAATTCTATTTTTAATAATTTTCCACTCCCTTTAAATCTTGTAGTTTAAAAAATATTAAAGACATAATCCCTCATCAATGTCAAAAAGATTCTGAAATATCTGAATTACATGGCTATTCATGTAGCCTATTCCTGACCCTTTCTCTAATATGTGATTAATTTAATCAGAAGACAATCACATTGCTAGCTCTCATTGTAAACATTTTTTTTATAAAGCAAAATATAGACTATGTCTTTTCCCCCTTCCTCATCTTGATTCTAAATTGATACCTTAAAATCTCACTAAGATTAGTTACATGATTCAAATTCTTCACAGTTACCAAGTAAGGTTAGAATATGATTTTCATCAGACCACGCACCTCCTCCACAATGCAATTGGGATCCTGGATATTTACTGGGTCAAATAACAGTTCTTGTCCATTCAGAAGCATATGTAGGTTAGTCCTAATTTATGGGTCGTATTATGCAGCAATCATTGGTTCTCAATCTTGGCTGTGTATTTTCATCACTCAGGAGTTATTTAAAAATATCTATCATTAGAACCTACCACATGCAAATTATATTAGGATCTTTGGGTACAGAGACTGGGACACTCAGATGATTCTAATATGTGTCTGTGTCAGAGACTCCAGTTTTCACGGAGCCTTCAAATTTTATAATTTCTCAAGCACTTACTGTTTTCTAAGGCTTCTTCTCATAATTCTGATCAACACGAATTTTTCCCCTGGAGATAAAACTTAATGGGGAACAATTTAATCAGAAAGGACCTCCCTTACAATAATAGTGAAGAACTTCAACAAGATACTATGCTTTTATACAACGTTCTTTCTGCTTCCCTTTTTCTCTCTGCTTTCACCCAGCAAATGAGAGATTTTCTGATCTCTAGTCCCACATAATAAGAAATTATCTAGGGGCACCTGAATGGCTCAGTTGGTTAAGCATCTGACTTCAGCTCAGGTCATGATCTCTACACTTTGTGAGTTTGAGTCCTGCATCAAACTCTCTGCTGTCAGCACGGACCCTGCTTCAGACCCTCTGTCCCCCAACTTAGTCTGCTCTTACCTTACTTGTACTATCTCAAAAATAAATAAAAATATTTAAAAATTATCTACTCTCAGTTACTTTCTTTTTAATTAGCATTATGTGAAATTTGTGCGTTTATCCTTTGAAATCTGAAATTGTGCATTATCTATTATGGAATAACATATTGTTTCTCTCTCTCCCTCTCTCACAATTTATTTATCTGATTCTAGAAGTTACATTAGTCATTGCAGATAAGTTTTATAATACTAGAAAGTAGAAAGAATTTTTTAAAAATCTTTGAGATTCTTTTCCCATGGAACTACCTTTAGGGTTGTCTTATTAATGCTTTTTAATAAATTGCTTTTAAAGTTTACTTATTTAAGAGAGAGGGAGAGAGAGATAAAAAGAGGAGGGGGAGGGGCAGAGAAAAGGGAGAGAGAGAGAAACGCAAGCTGTTCTGCACTGTCAGTGCAGGGCCGGACGAGGGGCTTGAACTCACAAGCCATGAGATCATGACCTGAGCTGAAAGTCAGATGCTTAATTGATTGAGTCACTCAGGCACCCCAATGTTTTTTATTGTATCAAATTTTTATAGATTTAATAGCATATTTTGACTATTTTTCAACTTGCTTTGTCACTTAGCAATGCTATGTGAATATGCTATGCAAATACGCTGAATATACATTTTAGTTTTTCACAGTGCTATGAACTGCTGAGTGTGTTCCTCCAAAATTTCCATGCTGAAGACCTAATTCCTGAGTCTGACAGTATTTGGAGATGGGGCCTTGGGGAGGTAATTAGGTTGAGATGAGGTCACAGGGACAGTTTCTTCATGATGAGATTAGTGTCCTTTACAAAAGATAGTAGAGCACATGATTGTGCACAATTCTCCCTCCTTCTTTGTCTTTTCCCCCTGCTGCTACCCACATACTTCATACAGTAGGTGAATGTTTAACTCCTTAAGGAACAGGGAAACTTTTCTGACATGGGGGGTATCATTTTACATTCTCACCACAAGAACCAGTTCCAGTTCTCTTACATCCTTACCAATACTTGGTCTGCTCAGGCTTTCCTGTTTTAGTGATAGATGAGGTATGTAGTGTTATCCTAGAATTTTAATTTGCATTACCCTAATGACGTGATGTTGGTGGTTTTTTTATGTGTTAATTGCCATCCATGTGTGTGTGTTTTTTTTTAATTTCTGTTCATCTGATTTTTCATCTTATTACTGAGTTTAGACATTTCTTCATGTATTTTTCAATACTAGTCCTCTAAGGGAAATATCTGTTAATATGTTCTTCCAGTCTTGTTATTGTCTTTTCAATAGCTTTTCTAGAAAAGATGCTATTAATTTTTAATGTATTTATTTAAATTCAAGTTAGTTAATATACAGTGTAATATTGGTTTCAGGAGTAGAATCCAGTGATTCATTACTTACATATAACACCCGGTGCTCATCCCAACAAGTGCCATCCTTAATGCCCATCATGCATCTAGCCCATCTCCTCTCTATTTCCCCTCCAGGGATTTCCAGTTTGTTCTCTGTATTTAAGAGTCTCTTACTGTTTGCCTCTCTCTCTGTTTTTATCTTATTTTTCCTTCCCTTCCTCTATGTTCATCTGTTGTGTTTCTTAAATTCCACCTATGAGTGAAAGCATATGATATTTGTCTTTCTCTGCCTCACTTATTTCACTTTGCATAATACACTCTAGTTTCATCCATGTTACAAATGGCATGATTTCATTCTTTTTGATTGCCGAGTAGTATTTCATTGAATATATATACCACATCTCCTCAATCCATTCATCAGTTGATGAGCATTTGGGCTCTTTCCATAATGTGGTTATTGTTGATAGTGGTGCTATAAACATTGGGGTGCATGTGCCCCTTAGAATAGACATTTTTGTATACTTTGGATAAATGCCTAGTAGTGTATTTCTGGGTTGTAGGGTGGAAAACAGTATGGAGAATCCTCAAAAAAAGATGCTATTAATTTTAATGAAATCCAATATGTCCATTTATTCCTTTACTGGTTATTAATTTGGTGTAAATAAGAAATGTTGCTGAATTTAAAGAAATACTTATTTACTATTTCCTTTTGTAATTTTTTGCTTTAGTGGTTTTATTCATTAGGCATATGGTCCATTTTGAGTTATATTTTGGACATTCTTTTTTTTTTTTTTTTGGACTATGGATACCCAATTACTGCAGCAAGATTCATTTAAAAGATTATTCCTTCTCCACTGCATTGCTTTTGTACCTTTACTGAAGGTCAATCACTTATTTACATGTTTATTTCTGGACTTTCTCTTCTGCTGCATTTATATGTTTTATTGATGCCAATATTTTCATGTGTTGATTACTATGTGTTTACAGTAAGTCTTAAAATCGAGGCCATATATTCTTTCAACTTTCTTTTGAAAGTTTTGACTATTCTTTGTCCTTTGATTTTCCAATTTTCCACAAGAATTTTAGAATCCACTTGTCAATTTTTACATTATAAACATACTAGGATTTTGATTAGGATTGTATTTAAACTTCCATTTAGAAAGACATATCGAGTATCGATATCTCCCTTATCCCCTCTTTCCCCATGTGATGATACAAGAGAGGAAGAGAGTCTTCAGCAAGAACCAAGTTAGCTGACAACAGATTATGGGACTTCCCAGCCTCCAAAATGGTGATAAATATAAATTCTACTGTTTAAGTCACCGTGTCTGTGGTATTTGGTATAGCAACCCAAGCAAAGATATATGGCATTGCATTTTATATTTTATCCATTCATCTAGAGTTATTTTCAAGTTGTTTGCTATGATTAATAACTTCACAGCAAACATTTTTATGTATAAAGATTTAACTATATTGTCATTTCATAAGACTATCCCCCAACCCTTCAAAGGAATTTTAGGCATCCGGTGATGAATTCCAAACCAGAGCACACTATCAATCTTGCATTACCAATGCTTAGTGCTATCTAACTGGAAATAATTCTGGTATTTCTTCCTTATATACTATTCGAATCAACTCTTTATGGTATGGTATTTTATATGTATCCTTTCCAGTGGCCACTTATGTTTCAATTTTTATTTTTTCACATTCAAGATTTGTTTCTGAAAAGAAAACTAAGCAGGTTCTTTAACACAGAGCAATATTATTTACTTCCTTCTCTTTACAGATCTGAGAATATAAAGCAGATGTTTAATAAAGACTTGGAAAATTAAAATAAAAAGAGGAAGAATGTTTTCTTAATTTATCACTTTTGGTTTCTTTATAATAGTGACCATGTTTAACAGACCAAAAATTAGTATACATGGCATGCCACCTGTGAATGTCTTTGTAGACATTATAGGACAGAATAATTGAAACTGGGAATTTAGACTATCACACAAAATTGGGAATGTTTATTTTATTTCTGTAAAATTCCTCATCATTATTTCTTCACATACAAATGAGCAGAGTAAAATAGCTAAATAAATCTATTCCTATTGCTATGTTTTAAAATAAAAAGACTTACTTCCTTACTGACCAAAATACCATTTTTTTCCACAGTCACCATAACTCAAACCTGCACCTGAGTCAAAATATACCACAGAATATTTAAAACTATGTATTTCCTAAGTCTTTATAAAATGGTATTTACTGGCCATTTGAAAGCTTCAGAGAAATTAGTATAAGCTGAAACTCAGAGATCCTCAAATCATGAGTGGAAAATGTGCAAAGTGATAATTTATTTTCATTTCTGAGTTGTAAACAACTCCTATGTTAACAATGCTTATTGTTGCCCCCTTACATTCTTTCTGGTGAAGAGTAAGTCTGGTTTAAGTTCCATAGCCTAATGAGCAATGATGGTCTAGCTATGGTTTTTTTCAGTCATATGGAAAGCATAAGAGAATGTAACTATTTTGAAACTTACGATGACAATTCTACTACGTAAGTAGTAGATTCCAATAAATAGTTCTGTTGATGTTGGTTTTCCTCATAATTTTAGGCATTCACATTTTGAGGTATCAAGCTCACTTTTTATCTTAATATAGATCTCATTTTAATATTCATCTTAACTACTGGCCCTAAGCATCAATGGAACTGCCCCTAATTTTTCACCAATTGAGATAATCAAATGAGCTAATTAATGTGAATGTGCTTTCACTTGTAACTTTGGGCCAGTAATACACCCAGTATAACTTTAAAAAAAAAAAAAAGCCTTCATTGTAATACTAAACAATCCAAAACAAGCATTTAAAAATATTTACAATAAACCCTATTTACTTGACTATTTATTAGATACTCCAGTCTTAAAATTCTACCCTGTCCATAAATATGATAATTTTAACATTTGCCATCTATTTCCTTCCCAGAAGTAATACTCTCAGCAGGCTCACCACTTCTGACATTTTCTTTCGTTTTACAGAAATAAGTGGCATCCTGGAAGTGCCTTCCCTTCTCCCCATCACATTAGCATTCATAATATTAATTGCCAAAAATTACCAGCTGCAAGAAGTTTTATCTAACAAAGCTGTTCTATGGCTTTCTCAAGACAATTTAGTACCATTTATGTCCCAAGCAAACACTTAGGTATGTAAATAAGAAGAAGCCCACAGTATAATTAATATTTAAAAGGTAAAATGTCAGACTCAGCTAAGCAATTTTTAACATCCTTCACCCCTCCACCCCCTTTGCTTTAACCGTATGTTCTTCCTAGAGACGAGCTCTGGGATTTTACTGAGAAAGCTACAATTGATCAAGCTAAGTGTTTTGCTATAAAGTGCCAACAATTACCCAGACATGCGGTGCCAAATTCAGGTTTAGGAATGAATATATTTAACTCTGAAACTCCTTTTGCTCATTTGAATATTTCTATTGAAATAATTTATTTAATCCAAGACAGCAAATTATTTGAATTAAGTTAGTACAACAAAGATATAAATCAGGGTCAAGCAAGTAAGAACAGGACGGCAAGAATAAAACTCCTCACAATATGATACATATTGATTAGTCACCTGCCAATAAAAAGCTGCATATTGCATTCATCTCAAAAGTACAATGAATTCAAATTACCTCTATTAACCAAGAGGTCATCTTTATTCAGATATGTGGTGATTCTTGAGAGTTACATCAATTTCTGTCACACTTAGAAAACTCACTGAAGGTAAAGGGTATCTTCTGTTAAGAAGATGATTTACAAGAAATAAAATACATGCAATTATCTGAAACATTTACTTATTATAAAAGGGGGTGGGTATTTTGACTTAATTGGAATTCTAATGTCTAAATCAAACTCTCAAGTTCTCCTTTCTTAAAAGTTTCTAGTTCTTTGAAGGAACTAGAAAACTGAATAAAAGAAGATAGCATGATAGAAATCACAACTTGAAATCAGAAGAAAAGACAAAAGGAATAATTGGGTAAAACCAACTCAGCCTAAAATTAAAAAGAGAAGAGTTTGGATTTTATCAAGTGGCAATACTCAGTATGAGTAGGACTGAGCTACAACCAACAATAAGGCATTCCCTGGATATCCTGGGACAGACATGTGAAAGAACAACACAGCATCAGAACAGAACACTGGGTATTTCCAAGACATTTAAATAAATAATTAGGAATAATAAGTAAATATGAAGGTATGTAGAAAGGATATCTTGGCCGTTTCCAAAACATATTTCTTTAAATCTCTACTTACAAACAATATGTTATTTTCAACTATACTAAGAAGTGTTTCTTAACTGCTGTTTTAATATATTGAATGCGAACGGACAAGATGGCGGAGAAGCAGGGAGCTCTGTAATCCGCGCACGCCCGTATGGATTGAACTGAGAAGGACTGAAGGGATAAAACTTGGATTTGCAAGTGGGGGAAAGAAGAAACAGACGCCAGAAAGAAGACAACCTCAAAGATGCCTGAGTGAGTGACTGTGATCTGGGAAATTAGGGGACGGGCGGTCCCGGTGGTAA
>CM053568.1:43031420-43047357 GCA_028646485.1 Cryptoprocta ferox
ATATATATATATAAAATTCAATATATATATATATTGAATACATTTCTGCTACTTCAAAGTTAGTATCCCAATTGCCTTTAGCATCAATCTTACTATAGCCGAAGGTCTTTTCCTTAAATGTTAAGATACAGTGATAGTTTATGTGACATTGCCAGCAAATTACTTGCGACATATAAGAGACTGTAGCTCCAGTTGTGAACTCTAAATTAGTTCATTTCCATCACCACCTATTAACAATCTCTACATTTTATGGATATACAAATTATCTTTTCTTTAAGATAATTTAAACAGATTCCTCTATTAAGCAGAGAATGTTAAGCATGCTACTTTCAATTTTTAACATTTATCACGTACAAAATGTATTATCTCACCATAGTATAGAAATACTGAATATGTTACATATCAATTTCTAAATGGATTCACCCCAAACTGCTTATTTCAAAAAAATTATTATATTCTTATGTATATCTTATTCACCTCTCTGAAAGATTATCAGTAATCTTCCCTTGTAACAAAGTATTGAATCTGCTTAACAGTGTCTACTTCAATTCAAATTTCTTGCCCATGATTTAAGAATTGCAAATGCAAATTGACAGAATTATTTGTAAAATAAGGAGTAAATTATCTCTAAGTGAGGACCTGAGTGGTTTATATAGTTAAATGTGCACTTGTGTATATATATGAATACATTTTCCAATACTTATATTGGCCTCTCAAGCTACTTTAAAATTTAAGCAATTGCCTGAAGTTCTATGTTAGCTGAGTTTGCTTCATTAAGTAAGGTGTCATTCAACATATTTATTGAATGTATTTTTTATCCCCCCATATAGTCTTTTAATAATGCTATGTTTGCCAATAATAAATGAATGTTGACTGTTTCATTACAATCATCTAACTTGTTAGTAATTGTTAACTATCTATTTGCTCAACAATAGCCTAAAATGAGGCAAAAAGAGCCGCATAGCAGGGCCTTAAGTGAAGCTAATCCAAAGAACTCAAGATTATAATAAAGTGATGTGATCAAGAATCAGAAAATAAATAACTCAATTGAGAATTGGGTAAAAGATTAAACAGACCCTTAACTAAGGGAGGTTACAGATGACAAACACCTGATAAAGTCAACATGATTAGTTTTTAGGAAAAGGCTATTTAAAACCACAAAGTATATTATCTGACCAAAGTGCTGTCATCAAGTTGATATGTCACAATATAAATCAAGTTCCTGCAAGTTAGATGCAGTTGGCAGGAAGAAAATCTTTACAATTTGATAATTATTGATTCATTAGCTGCTACCTTTCATTGCTATGTATTTCATTCATCTCAAATTTGAAATTCATATTATTTCTATTAACTGATATTTTTATTTATAAAATTATTAAAATTATTTAAAATTTTTCCATTTATAAATACTTTAAAAAGTGAAATCGAAAGGGCTGGTGAACATGTAGAACAATCAAAACTTCCATATATTTCAGTGGGAATGCAAAACGCTACAGTTAATTTGAGAAATTGTATGGTAGTTTCTTATAAACTTTCACTTATTGCTCTCAACTGTTTTATCCAAAAAGAAATAAAAACTTAAGCTTACACACAAAAATCTCTGTATTCTAATGTTTATGGAAGTGTTCAGACCTACCATTCATGTGAAACAATCCAAATGCCCTTCAACAGGTGGATGGATCCACTGCTATGCCTCCAAACTATGGAATGTTACCTAGAAATCAAAAGAAATCCATGCTACAATCCATGTAGCAATATAGATGAATTTCCAATGCATTTTTCTAAGTGAAAGAGGTCAGACCCAAAGAGTTATATAGCATGTAATTTACTTCTATGACATTTTAGAAAAAGTAAAAGGATAGGAATGGAGAACAGACCTATAGTTTCCATGAGTTATGAGAGTTGAGAGGAAGTGACCACAGATGGCAACAGAAAGGAATGTGGGTGGGAAGGGTTGATGGAAGAGCTGAATCTTGATCATCGTAAATATACGACTGTACATTTTTCAAGTCATAGGACTGTATGCCACTAGTAAATTTTACAGTGTATAAATGTTTAAAAAGCAAAAATGGAGAAAATGAGAACATGTAGACTTTGTGTCTATGTACCCAAGTGATATCAGAATATTTTAGTTGTTATTAAGGCTATTAAAATAGTCATGTCCTGCTTTTTTTGTTGTTGTTGTTTTTAATATGTTTTGGTTCTTCATTCAAAATAGGAAGGAGGCAAGACCATGACATCAGTTAAAGGAATAATATGTTCGAAGTCAAACATGTGATAATGAAATACACACACACATATACCCAAAGTATGTAATCTAAATGCAAAATCAGGGAACAGAGTGTAGGCATGGATAGTATACAAATTTCATTGCATTTGTCAATTCCAATAGCATGTTAGTTACTATCCAGGGTAGGGCAACATATTGAGAAGAATTCTGAGGCCAAATCCAGAGTTAACGTTAAAGAATAGTATGAAAGATTACTCATCCAACAGGCAAGTAGCAGCATGCATATTTGGCATTTCTAAAAAGATTAGTAGAATATATGGAACAAATCAATCCATCAGAGCAGAACGAGCTAACAGAATTAGTATATTTGATGTAATAGGAGAATCTTCCTCCTTCTAATATAAATTTAGGTACATAACTTCTCTCCAACGGACCTTAATTCCACCCCAGTGAAAATAGGGAGGCATTTGTAAAATGTACTAAAATTTTTCAGAAATAATTTTTCACAGACCAGTTTGGAAATTCTTCTCTAAAATCAGAAGTGTTCAAATACAAGACAGTGATACTTGCTTTTGCCAACACTACCAGAACTGAAACCAAAAAAGTGAGAATGAAAATCAAGAAAATGGTTATAAATAGGTAAAACGGAAGGATCAATATTTGTTGAAATATTAACTGTTTTAGAATGCCAAGCATTTCCAAATATAGATATAACTGAAAAACATCACTACCGAAAATGACAGATTTGACTTTACAATCTAAGCAAATGATCACAAATTTCACTCATAAGAAAACAGAATGAGAATAGATGAGAACTTTTCAAAAACAAAAATGTTAAATGGGTACACGGAAAAATGACTACTCAAGAAAGCATAATAAGAAGTGCAGAAAAAAAATCTGTCAATAATTACATAAATCCATGTATATGTAAGTTCAAAGAATGTTGTAAGGGAAGCATTTAATAAAAACAAGTGAAATAATGGGTTAAGAGAGTGCATAGTTTCATGAGCATGCACAGTTTTATATTTTGAATATATAGTAGGAAAAGATCCTACAAGAAAATTGCTTTTCATTTTTACTAATTAAACAGGTTTTTTTTAAGTTTATTTATTTTGAGAAAGACAGATACAGAGTGGTAGAGGGACAGAGAGAGGGAGAGAGAGAATCCCAAGCAGGCTCCACACTGTATTGCAGAATCCAATGTGGGGCTCGAACTCACTAAACTATGAGATCATGACTGAGCCAGAACCAAGAGTCGGATGCTTAACCAATTGAGCCACCCAGGCACACCTCATTTTTAGTAAGGAATATTAAGGAAATACTCATGCAAATATGAGAAAATATAATAAGGATGTTTTGTACAGTGCTATTTATAGTAGGAAAAATCTGAGTAACTTACACATATAATAACCAGGGGTTGGTTAAAGGCATGGTAGATAATCCATTCAGAGCAATGTTATGCAAAAATTAAAATCATTTTTATATATGTATTTGTAAACATAAATATGAATGTACATACCTTATTACACAACTCAATATATAAAGAATTGTTTAATTATGATATTTATGTATTTCTGAAGGAAAAAATTTCCATTATTATATACATAAAAAATTCTACAAGGTAATGTTACTAGGAAGTAAATAGGGAGTTCAGCAATGAATCTATGCATATTGTGGTCTTCTAGGATTATGTTCAGTTTAGAAGAGGCTGCAAAACTATCTTGTTTAGGCCTCTGTGGGATCCATTCTTACCACATTAGTTCTATTAACATGGAATTTGTTGTCATAAAACAATAGATATTAAAGTCTAGTGTCTAGAGGGAAAGGCATCATGAAATAGTGTGTAAGAATTACAGGTGGGATCCATGTTAATAGATGCATATTCAAGTGGGCCTTAATTATTGTTTTTCAGGTATTACCTTACATGAATATATTCTTCATATTATTCATATTCATATATCCTTACATAAAGAATATATTCATGTAAGGTAATACCTGACTATGTATATTCATATTATAAATCAAATCTTTTGCAGTGTTGGAATTTGAGTGAGCATTACTGGTGGCAAACCCTGAGCACTGGAAATTAATGTTTGACATGGTACTATTTTATCAAGTCTTATTTGCTTATTTCTATAATCTGCTTTAAAAAAAGCCAAACCACAGACCATTATCAGTGGTAACTCATCCAAGAAATCAAGAAACAGAGACACAAAATGTGTTTACTGATCATGGTTTTGAGGATGTCTCTTTCTTCTCACAGTGTATCCATTGCTATTACTTCCTAACAAAGGGAAACTAAGCTTCAGTAGGTAACACAAAAGAGTTAGATAAGGAAATCTTAATTGTTGAATTTAGGATGCTTGTGAAATTCTAAGAAGTGATGGTCAGGAGAAGCATCTGTCTGTCTGTGTACTTACCTACCTACCTACTTACCTACCTAGGTATCACCTATTGATAAATAATTGATGAACTCAAAACATGCCATTTCCTCCCATTCCCTATCAATGCCTTTTACATATACCATTTTCTGTGACCCACATGCTCTTCGCATACCTCTACTAGTTATTTTTCAAAACTGCAGCATGAACATGGCTTCCTAAAAAAATGATTACCTTCCTTGTAGATTAGGTAAGATGACCCTCATTCACCCTTATAATATCATGTGTATCATGTAAAATGTATATCGTAGCACTTTTTAGTGTTTTAATGATGTTCACTCAATATTGCATCCACAAAGCCAATTGCAATGACTGTTACATATTAGGTTCTAATTTAAAAATTTTTAAAACTCAGTGAATAAATGATTTCCAGTAAAATGGTTCAGTCCTATTTCTGCCAAATGGGATTGCAAGAAATAAGAATTCATAGCTCTATGAATGCTCTGAGGATCATGATAGTTTTGCAGCAGATCAGAAGAATTAGGAAGCTGGTTTTGCAGCAAGCCAAACACACTTAAACTGGTATATCTCTTTTAGGATAACATTGTCTTAAGCATAACAATTTTTGTCTTCACAGAAAACACAAATAATCCTCTTTTACACAGGTACTGCAATTTGCTTGCTTTCTACTCCTGAAACATGACTTTGTATTATGCATTGCATTTAGATAGTTTCTCACTTAGATAGCAGGGTTTAGATGGTCCTTTTGAATAGGTGCTTTATTCAAAAGGAAAACACCTGTCAAGGGGTTAATGTCATCTTCTGTATGTTCAATCTCAGGAATTTACATATTTCATACCAAATCTACCTGCACTCTGGTGTTAGTCTGCTTAGTGACATCCGACCACAGACTCCTATAGGCAAAGCTTGTCCCTTTTTCTCTTTATACCATCTTCAAAATAAATACATTTTATCCATAGAGTTGATATTGTAATCAAACCTTTTACTTCCTTAGAATTTGAGTTATCACCTATGCAATTTGGATCCCAAGTTGAATTCAAATGAACTAGTAATCAGGAACCTCCCATTCCAACTGAGTCTCTTGTAAGGTAGCTGCTCTCACCTCTTGTAAAATAAGACATGATAACAGGCATGATAAAGCCTTCCTGAAAGAGATCCTCCAATTCTTTACCAGAGGAACTACTCAGGGGTTCTTTTCATAACTCTTAGAGCTTTAGGAAAAAAAAACAAAATCAAATATATTATTTCCTCCACTTATTTTATTCTTTTTCTGTATTTTGCAATTTGTTTTATTTAGTATACCACCCATATTATGATTACTTTATCCAGCTGTCCACTATGATATAGTTATCATTATCTTAACATGCACAAACACAAAAGCCAAAGTGTGACTTATATAACATATTTCTCTGGCTCAGAAAAATATCCTAGAGACAACAGTGAAGCACATTTTAGCCTTTAGGAACCAAATGATTAAGGGAAGTTTTGCTTCAACTTTTGAATCACATGTTGTTACCCTATAGTTAATCCTATAGTAATTCTATAGTTAAAATCACATAATCAAATGTGAAATCACATAATGAATTTAATTCTATAGTTAAAATCACATAATAAAAAACTAGATGTTTTCTTGCTACTGGTCTGTTCTCACCCTTCAATTCAATATCATACTGGAATACCTTGCTAAGACAATAAAACAAGAAATAAAATATGTACATATTGGGGAGGAAGACCTAAAACTGTCTTTACTCACCTATGACATGTTTGTCTATGTAAGAAATCCCAAAGAATCACACACACATGCAAAAAAAAAAAAAAAAAAAAAAAAAACTCCTAAAACTAACTAGCAATTATAGCAAGTTTGTTGCCTACAAATTAATATACCGAAGCCCACCGCTTTCTTAGACAAAATCAGTGAAATACTGGAATTTAAAGTTGAAAAACACAAAGCATTTACATTAGCAGCAAATAAAAAAGTAATTATGTATAGATCTAAAATAATATATAAGTATTGGATCTATATGAGGAAAGCCACAAAACTCTGATGACAGAAATCAAAGATATTAAAGAAAAAATGAGGAGCTATTGGATATCCAAGGATAGGAATAGTCAATATTGTCAATATTGTCAATATATAAGCTGTTGTCAAACTTATCTATAGACTCAACATAATCCCAATTAAAATCCCAGAAAGTTATTTTGTAGATATTGACAAAGTGATTCTATAGTTTATATAGAGAAGCAAAGGACACAGAACAGCCAAAACAATATTGAAGGAAAAGCCCAAAGTTGGAAGATTGACACTATTCAACTTCAAGACTTACTATAAAGGTATAGTAATTAAGGCACTGTGGGATTATCAAACAAATGGAAAAATAAATGAAACAGAATAAAGATCCCCACAATAGACTCATACAATTATAATCAATTGGCCACCGACAAAGGAACAAAGGCAATTCAATGGAGAAAGGATGGTCTTTCTAACAAATGCTGAAACAAGAAGATAGTCACTTGCAAAAACTTGCAATTAAACAGAGACCTTACACACTTCACAAAAAATTAACTAAAAATATTTTATACACCTAACGGTAAAATACAAAACTGTAAAATCATAGAAAATAACCTGGGGAAAAAAAACAAGGTGACCTTGGCTCTGACAATGACATTTAAGGTACAACACCAAAAGCATAACCCAAGAGAAAGAAAAAAAATGAAAGCTGGACTTTGTTAAAATTAAAAAAACTTTTGTTCTACAAAAGACAGTGTCAAAAGAAAGAGGCGACAAGTCATGGACTAGGAGAAATATGGACGAAACACATACTCATAAGGAAATGTTACCCAGAATATACAAAGAACTATTAAAACTCAACAATAAGAAAACCAACACTACAATTTAAAAAAAAATGGGCCAAGAACTTTAACAGATACCTCACCATAGATAACATATAGATGATAAGCAAATGAAAAGATATTCCACATCATGTGTCATTAGGATGCAAGGAAGATGAAAAGACTAATTTAAAAAGACATACGCACTCCTAAGTTTATTGCAGCAGTATATACAAGAGCTAAGATACAGAAACAACTCAAATGTCCATCCATAGATACACCGATAAAGAAGATATGGTACATATTTTTGCAATGGAATATTACACAGGTATTCAAAGGATGGGATCTTGCCATTTGTGACAACACAGATGGACCTAGAGGGTATTTTGCTAAGTGAAATAAGTCAGACAGAGAGAGATAGGTACCCTATGACTTCACTTCTATGTGGGATCTAAAAGACAAAGTGTATAAACAAAAA
Source organism: Cryptoprocta ferox (assembly GCA_028646485.1). Classification (NCBI taxonomy): domain Eukaryota; kingdom Metazoa; phylum Chordata; class Mammalia; order Carnivora; family Eupleridae; genus Cryptoprocta; species Cryptoprocta ferox. Next base: position 43,039,360 of record CM053568.1, read on the forward strand.
ACAGAATCAGACCTATAAATACAGAGAGCAAACAGATGGTTGTCAGAGGGAAGGAAGATGCAAGGATGGGCAAAATCAGTGAAGGGGAGTGGGAGATACAGGCTTCTAGTTATGGAATGGATATGTCACTCTAACAAAAGTTACAGTACAGAGAATATATTCAATGGTATGGTAATAGCATTGCATGGTGACACATAGTAGCTACATTTGTAGTGAGCATACCATAATATATGGAGTTGTTGAATCATTATATGGGATACCTGAAACTAATCTAATCTGTGTCAATGACTAAAAAAATAAAATCAAGGAAATTGACTGTAAAAATTTCAATTTATTTCAAACTTCATGTACAAATACACATAAAATATTTTCTATAAAATGTGATATTTCTGAGTTCAGATTCATAAACTAATTTGAAAAATAAAAACTGCTTTTCTTCACTTTACTGAAAAGTACATTTTCAGTAAAAATTAAAAATTTAAACAACAATGAACATAACCTATTAGAATGGCCAAAATCCAGAATATTAAGAACGCCAAATGCTGGTGAGTATTTGGAACAACAGAACACTCATACATTGCTGGTGTGAATTCAAAATGGTATAGCCACTTTGGAAAACAGTTTGGCAGTTTCTTACAAAACTAAACATACTCTTACCAGACAATTCAGCAATTGAACTCCTTGCCAAAACTTGGAAGCACCCAAGAAACCTTTAGTAGGTGAAGAGAATAATAAACTATGATACATCCAGACAGAGAATATTATTCAACACTAAAAAGCATTGTTATTAATACACAAAAAGACATGGAGAAATCTTAAATGTCTAGTACTGGGTCAAAGAAAGCCAATCTGAAAAGGCTACATACTGTATGATTCCAACTACATGACATTCTTGAAAAAGGCAAAACTATGGAAAAAGTTAAAAGATCAGTGGTTGCCAAGGGTTCAGAGGTGAGGAAAGGAGAAATGAACTGCTAGAATCCAAGAGTATTTTTTAGGGTAGTTGAAGTATTCTGTATGATACTGTGACATTGTAATGGTAGATACATATCATTAGGCATGTGTCAGAATCCATAGAAGGTACAACATAGAATCCTGATGGAAATTACAGATTTTAGTCAATAATATTGTGTCAATATTGGTTTCTCAGTTATAACAAATGTGTATGCATCTGTTAATAATAGGACACACTGTATGTTAATGGGTGATGGGAACTCTACTTTCTGCTTGCTTTTTCTGTAAACCTGAAACTTTTTTTTTTTAAGGACCATGGGGAAAGAGAGTACAGAATAACAGAGAGACAGAAAACCTAGTACAGCTAGCATATAGCAAAATTAAGGGAGAGTGGTGCAAACTGCTGCTTAGCCACAGGGACCAAATCTAGAGTTTGTACTTCATCAAATTACCAAGAGTAGCCTTTCAAAGTGGTAATATAATCAACTTGTGACACAATAAGAAATATATATTTCATCTTTGTCCCCAGTTTTTGACACAGAGCTCTAAATCCTATGGGTTTCCTGAGTGTTACGGGTGACATGAGTAACTTGTTTCAATCAAGTTACTCTTGATGGTCTCTAGATACTTTCTGGATGGGGGCTGATCGCAAGAAGAACTAACTATGTGATTAGAGAATGGGAACTTTCAGCCTATACCTGGACAGACCTCTGGAGAAAGGAAAGGGATGAAAGATTATCCCAATCACTGATGGGCAATGACTTCATCAATCATGCCTATGTCATGAAACTTCCCTAAAAAACCCTAAAAAGGGTTTGGAGAGCTTCTGATTCTGGTGAATACATCCTCATACCAGGAGGTTGGCAAACCTCCACTCCATGGAGAGATAAGCTACTGTGTTTGGGACCCTTCTGGACCATGCCCTGTATACCTTTTCCATTTAGTTGTTCCTGACTTTTATTTCTGATAATAAACCGGTAATAGTAAGTAAAGTGTTCTCATGATTTTTGTGAGCCATTCTAGCCAAGTTGTTAAAACTGAGGAGGGGGTTGTCGAATGCCTGGGTTAAAAGCCAACTGATCGGAAGAACAGGCAGCAACCTGAGGCCTGTGAGTGGCATGTGACGTGGTGGCAACCTCATAGGAGGGAACCCTTAACCTATGGTTACAATAGTTAGCGTCAAAACTGAATTGCATTATAGAACACAAAGTTGGGGTCCAGAGAGTTGGAAAATTGGTCAGTATGGTGGTAAGTCCCCACAAATTTGGTGTCAGAAGTGTGTGTAAAAACAGTACAGGCAACCTAAGACACAACCAAATTTTGGAAACAAAATGTGGCAAAACATTAATGGTGGGGGAAGAAAGGGGACAAATAGGTGGTAACTGTATCAGAAAAGGTTTCAAACTAAGTGTAGATAGAAGAACTTTCATAGAAATCCTATTAAACTCAAGCCCTCTGAGGAACCTCATCTTTGCAAATAAAATGGGAGTGTTATGTATTTCTTCAAGACAAGGTAGGAACACCATGAACTGCATTACAGAAAGGGGTATAAACTCTAAAACAGAAACAATAGCAAATTTAATCCAAGTTTATAAGCCTGAATTCTCAACAGAGATATCATGGACTCTGTGTCCTGCTTAGGAGGGTAGAGAAAAATGATAATCTAGATGTCAGATTAAAAAACAAAATGAAACAAAACAAACAAACAAACAAAACCCTGTAACAACTGCTTGGAAAATATACACTGTAGACATTAATGAAGTTGAAATAAGTTTGGAAGCAAGTGCTAATAGAATACTTTTTCACATCATCATTTGAAGATTGACATAACCTGGAAAAGTTACTAAAAACCAATGCATGCTGAACCAAGGAAACGAGTTCTTGAGCTCAGGACTCAGTGTTTTATGTTCCCCAAATTGAGACTTTATGTTTCACTGTGTTAATAGGAAGGGCATCACTGTCAGTTTTAAGTTAAGATAAATAGTCGAATTTATGTTATTTTTATCCACAGTGATGATTCTTTTATTTGTTTGTTAGCTGTCTTGAACTCAATGCCTTTATTAGGTAAGCTCCGCTTGACAATTTAGGCGGCATTGTGGAGTTTCCAGGTTTATTTGATATGCAATTTAATCTGCAATTTAAGTAGTATTATGGAGAGTTTTCTAGTTTCATATTGAGCTTTCAAATTTTACACTGATCTCTTTACATATTTTTTGGAAAACTACTGCAACTCCAAGAGCACCCAGAGAAATGGATTCTAGAACAATAAGAGCCAAAAGACCCTTAGTAAGGGACAGAGTGGGTCATCTCAATGAACCTCTTTCTCAGATAAAAAATCTTTCAAGTTGTAAGAAGAACAATAATCTCAAACAATAGAGAGAAATGTAGAAACACTCATGTATTTAAGGGGAGGTGGAAGACACGACACATCTAAAGTGTTGGAAAGTTAAAGTGCACTTAGATAATTCTTTTAACAACTTGATGAAGGCCCGTTTTTTTTCTCCCTATTTTGTTGAAGAGAAAACTAAGGTTTGGAGAGTTAAGGATCCTGTCCAAGATCACACAGATGGTAAAAGCTAAAGCTGAGATATAAACAATTTACAGAACTAATTCATCAACTCATCAGATAACAAATGAATAAATGTTAGAAATATAAACATAGCTTTTTACTTGCAAAGTGACAAAGGGTATGCCCACAGTTGGAGCATCTATAACAGCAATTGCTGCAAGTTATTTCTCTTTCAGTATCAATGAACAGTCACTCCCTATCTGAAATGGAAAAAACGTCTCCTGTAGGTCATCCTGATGGAGCACGTTGGAGATCAGAGCTCTTGCCAAACTACTGAAGTAAGATTTCCAGATAGAGATGAATCTGTACTGGTAGTTTGGTTTCACTCTTTGAAATAAGTTGATAACACACTGCTCTGACAGGAAACCCACATGTTCATAAAGTATGAAGGCATGATTTCATTTCAATTTCTTTCAGAAGCAATGGAGATATTGCAATTGAACTAAAATATGCTATGAAAGTCAGTATAATGATTCAATTTGTACATATTTTGATAATAGATTTTCAGGTCAAATGAAGAAATAGTGAGGAAGCAGTACCTAGTCAAATTGTCTCAATTTTAGTTTAATATGACAGTGAACAGATGGAAATCTGAATTATCATTAAAAATGTAGAAAATATGGAGAACAAAATATATTGATGCAATACTTTTGTATATGTGCATATATAATACAGGCAGAAAGAACTTATGCCTTTTGTTAAATGCATGGCTTTTAAGTAACAATTTCTCTGAGGTAGGAAAAATTATAATTAACTTATCTAGTATCCACAGACTCAAAAGAAGTCACATAACAAAAGCTATAACTTTAACAGCAAAATCTATTTGAAACAAATAATGGACTGGCATTCATCTAAACACTTTTCATGTTTTATCATATTAAGCCACAGCAAAGTCTTTATTAGGTCAATACCAAGTCACTCTTTATGTTAGAGAAAAGACATGACACAGTAAGTAAACGTAGACTCCAGAATTTTGAATCCCAATTCCTCTACCTAAGGCAAGTCACTGTTTCCTCATTTACAGATTGAGATCCACTATGGTCATAATTATTTCTTTAGCTTGTTAGGAAGTTTAAATGAGATAATGCATGTGAAGTTCTTTACAGGCCAAATCATGGCCCAATTAAGTGCTTAGTGAAACATTTTTATGTTTATGTCATCATTTACAGGTGAAAATTTGAGACACAAAGAACTTGTATAATGTCACAGCACTGGACAGAGACAAATCTAAAACACCTAACAGAAATCATTTTGTCATCTCTAGAACATCATATAGAAACACAAAATCTAACATTATTGTTATTCCGTTCTTTGATATTCAAAAATCTACCTAACCACATTCTCCTTTTTGATAAATGAATAATCTTTTAGGTGAATATTAAGAACATTTTAAATTCATAAAGATTAAATCAATCCAATTTTCCTCTTCCCCCAAATATTTAGATTGCTCACTCACGTAGACCATAAAACACAAAATAAAACAGCTCTGATATCTGAAAAGTATAACAAAATAGGCAATTTTTACAAAATTAATATCCAAGCCAGGATTTAACTCGTTTTCTTTAAAAATTAACTTTTAAAATAACAGCCTTATGCCAAGTTTCATTAACTGATTGATGCATTTGAATCATCCACATCCCCCACTTTAATGAAATCCAGTGCCAGAATTCTAATCATATTATACTTGACCTCCTCACAGAGACTGATCCGAATGATTGCTCCCTACTTCCTCACAGGACCCTCTCTAAACTACTTTTTTATATCAGACTGTACCTTCTTGGTCTCCATGTGTGCTTCATTCAACTTTTTCCTTAATTGTCAGGGATGCTAGGGTTTGTTTTGGCCTCTTCTTGTCCTTGTTTTCTCTATCTATATGTTCTTTAAAAAATTATATCAGAGACCGTGGTTTCAACTGTTTCCTTTATGCTGATGACTTGAAATATCTGTATCAAATCCCCCAAATTCCCAGCTTTTCCCCATATGTCTAACTACACATTAGTTATTTCTACCTTAAAGTTTTTTACATATACTACCTTAATCTATTCATAATTGACCACTGATTATCTATCAAATGTTACCATTTTCTTTTCTATTTCACCATATACCTGGTCATTCACGTCAGAAGACTTAGAGTCAAATTTGCCTCCTACATATGTCTAGTTTGTCATTGTAATTAAGTTCTAAGTATCATTGATTCTGCCATAAAACTATCACATAAATGTACCTTTACTCTTTCCATGTTAATGAAGGCTGTCTGTGTTCAAAATCATACAAATAGCTTGAATTATTGTGATATATTCTAAATTCCTCAGTCTGGATAGGTTTCATGTTCATGGTACAGTCATCTGTAAAAAAACTAACCTGCCACACCTTTAATGAGAAATATATATTGTATCTCTCCTACTGATTGCTGTATTAAATATAGACACATTGTCTTGTCATATTCAAAACAAATATGTCTTTTTAGTTAGCAGTAGTCAAATAGTTTAACCTAAATTCTGAAGCCAAAACTTCTAGATTCTATTATTGGTTCTGCCATCTACTTATCGTGTGATCATTGACAACTTGCTTAGTTTCTTAAAACATGTGAAAATAGCTCAACAATTATTAATGATTGTATATAAAGCTGGGGTAAGTGAAAATGAATGGTAGACATGAAGTAAAGATACAGGTAAAAGGAACACACAGGAAGACATTTGTTATGATCCATACATCTGTGAGGGGTAGCCGGATTCATATTTGGTGTTCCTGTGCCCAAAACAAAAGGAGAACAATGATCAGACTGTGCTGTGTATGATTAAAGCAAACGAGAATAAAAAGATAGGAATCTATGACTTTATTCCTTGGTCGACTCCACACGCTTTGAAGTCATCTTCCATTCTCCCTTACTCTAGTCTCTTTATCATTTGTGTAATAGAATTAAAGAGAATTCCTAAGTATTACTGGATATAAAATCAATATCTGAAAGCCAAGTACATTTTTTATACCAACATCAAAGAGTTAGGAAGTATAATTTAAATAATAACATTTACAATAGTAACTGAGATATAAAGTATATAGGCATAAATCTAACAAACTATGTGAAAGACCCTAATAAAAATAATAAAACTATTGAAGGATGTTAAATAAGATTCCATAAGCAAAGAAATATACCATATTTAAGGTTAGGAAGTCTCTTTGTCATAAATATACTGATTTTTTAATCCAAATTAATCTCTAAATTTAATTCAATTTTAATCTTTTATTTCATAGAAATCAAGAAGCTCATTAAATTTGTAGGAGAAGCAAATTAATAATAATAATAAAAGTTATTTTCTAGAAAAATAAGATCAGGCATTTACCCTTTCAGATACCAAAGTTTAATAAAAATCTATGGGAATAAAAACAAGGTGGTACTGAATCAGATGTAAATAAATTAAGCAAGGATCTCTCCAATAAATAAAAGAAATTTTATATTTACAAATTTTTGCTGCATGTCAAGAGAAAAGATCAGCTATTAAGGGTATGGTGTAAGAAATTATATAGAAAATTTTGTGAAAAATTATATAGGTAAAATATTCATGGATTGTAAAAATCAACATTATAAAGATGTCCATTCTTTCCAAATTGATGTAAAGATTTAATAAAACTCACATAAAAATACCCACAAGGTTTTTGCCAATATAGATGTACTTATTCTGATATGTGCATGGAAAGACCAGAGTCCTCAAATAGCTAAAAAACAACTTTTTGAAAAAAAAAAGAGAGAGACAGAGAGCAGGAAAAACTAAAGTTGAAGGTCACTACCAAATGTTAACACTTTCTATATAAATACAGTAATAAAGATCATGTGCAATTGACAGAGGAATCAAAATACACATCAATGAAATTGAACAGAGAATCCAGAAACAGCCCTATGTAAGTATAATCAAGTAAGTTTTGACAGTGTGTAAAAACAATTCATTGAAGGACAGCCTTTTCAAGAAGGGGTGCTGAAGTGACTGGATGAATAGTCATATGCATAGAGAAATAAAACCCTAAAGGTAAACATTGTACCTTCTTATCTTTTAAAAAAATTTTAAATGTTTATTTCTGAGAGAGAAAGAGACAGAGCATGAGTGGGGGAAGGGCAGAGAATGAGGGAGACACAGAATCTGAAGTAGGCTCCTGGCTCTGAGCTTGAACCCACAAACCTTGAGATCATGACCTGAGCTGAAGTCAGATGCTTAATGGACTGAGCCACCCAGGTGTTCCAAACTTTGTACCTTCTATATAAATTAACTCAAAATGGATCCCTAAGTTAAATATAAAACATGAAACACTAAAACACAGGAGAATTCTCAGGAACCTATGACCTAATGTCTAAGAAGGTCTTAGATATTATACCAAATCATGTACCATAAAAGAAAAAAAATCACAACTAAAAACTTTGCTGTTAAAGACCCTGTGAAAAGAGTGAAAAGACAAGCTACATGCTAAGAGGGAATATTTGGAAA
>CM053568.1:43047457-43091938 GCA_028646485.1 Cryptoprocta ferox
GTTGGTTGGTATCTAAAATGGCTCAATCTTGATTTTTTTTAATACTAAACATACATTTATCATAGGATCCAGAAATCACAATCCTTGGTATTTATCCTAGAGAAATGAAAACTTATTTTCATACAAAAACCTCTCCATAATTGTTAGAGCAGTTTATTTGTAATGGTCAGAAACTGGCAACAATCAAAGTACTCTACAATTGGTGACAGTTAAATTGCTACATCCACAGCATGAAATATTAAAAAAAAATATTGATAAATGCAGCAACTTGGGTTTATGCTAACTGAAAAAATTAATATCTTGATTGTGTTGCTCACATGAAGCTACACGTGTGATAAAATGATAGCATTACCATATATCATTTGCCAATGTTAATTTCCTGCTGTTGCTATTTTTCTATAATTTAATAGAATGTGACCAGGGGGGGAACCTGGGTAAAAGGTGCAGTAAAACTCTGTTTCCCAGTACAGAGAAGCCATCTTTAGAAGTTCCTATTTATTGAGAATTATTTTAAAATTTTATGAATTAGGTGAAAACATAGAAGACTAAGATTTCAGGGTAGGAAAGGCTTCTTTCTAAAAAAAAGTTTTTTTAATGTTTATTTATTTTTGAGAGACAGAGAGAGACAGAGCATGAGCGGGGGAGGGGCAGAGAGAGAGAGAGAGAAACATGGAATCTAAAGCAGGATCTGAAGCAGGATCCAGGCTCTGAGCTGTCAGCATAGAACCCGACGTGGGGCTCAAACTCACGAACTGCAAGATCATGACTTGAGCCGCAGCTTAACGGACTGAGCCACCCAGGTGTCCCTAAGAAAGGCTTCTTAAGACATACAAACTGTACAGGACAAGAGCAGTCAAACTAAATTAAAACAATTGGTGGCAATAAGAAATAACATGAGTGAAAAGACAATCCAAAGGTTAAGAAGAAATATTAATACAATATAATCATAGACACGTATATAAAATAAAGAAAGTCAGACAAACCAAAGGGAAATAGATCAAGAAGTACATTAAGAAATTCACAGAAAAAGAGGATAGAATAATCAATAAACATAAAAAGTTCTTCCACCTCATTAGTAACCAGAGAAATGTCAATTAAAAGATCAGAGAACATTTTCTTTTTTGAGTACTTAAATGGCATTTTATTTTAGCACTGAGGCAAGTTTAGTTTTCTTTTCTCCCTCCCTGGATATATTAATGATATTTGCTCGAATCCTCAAGGATTTCTCTTAGAAATCTGGTATCCTTGCCAGTCTCTGTCTCATTGTTATTGTTCCTCTACTGATTTTTAGGACACATGTTAATGTTTTTCTTTAATGATATAAATTCAAGTAACATTTTTTTCTGTAAGATTTTCCTCATTTAGATAGAATTCTTTTTATACTTTTCTCTTATACTTTTAGTCAGTTCTCACTTGGGGGGTTATAAATTACAAGTATTGTGGATCACCTTTGCGTATGTTCCAGAGCTGTGATTTTCTCTCTAATGCTGCATAACAGTTTTTCTCTTTGACTTTTTCATCCCTTTGTGGCTTTTGTTTTAACCCAAAATAATTGTGAAAATATGCTTTTGTGTGGGTTTGTGTGTATAGGTATATTTGTACTATGTTGTGTGTCTTGTCTGTACGTATGTGTGAGGTGGTGGGAGTTATTTTAGCTTTCCTTTTTCCACAGGCAATAGAGATTAGCAGCTTCAGTGACACTAGCTGTCTAGAGTCAATCTCTAACCACTGTTGGGATATTTCGTTCCACTGAAACTCTATCACTATTCTACAGTGTCACAGTGTACCTTTAGAATCTTCTACCATCAGCCTACATAAACTTTATCTGCATTTCCAAACAAGGAATTTATTATTTCCCCTGAAGGATACCCTATCTCTTTTGTAGAATACAACACTGATGGTTTTGCTTAGAATCTGCAAGTTCAGGTATCTTCCATCCTCCTCACTTGACCTTTAGGACATTAAGTTCACCTCTTTTATATATTGCTGCTCCAAGATTTTATTCAGTGTAGTGTGAGCTTTTGATGATTTCTGAGAGAAGGAAGGGAATCACTCTCTGTTCTGCTATTATTTATATATTTTATATTATATTATATTATATTATATTATATTATATTATATTATATTATATATTTATAACAACATGAAGAATTTTCCCTATACATTTAGGTGATTTTTAATAGAGAAAGCATATACAAGTTTAAGAACAGGAATTCTTCATTCAGTTTACTGTAGTTAAAGCAAAGTTTCCACGAAACATTGCATTCTGCAAGATTATGTTTCACATGGATCTTAAACAACAAAATGATGTTCCCTCTCATTTACAAAATGGTGCTCTGCAGAGTACAGGCAAAAGTGCTAAAATGGCTTCATGAAGGGATCTGTTAATATGTGATTTACAAGACCACCGTATAACAGAGTGAAAAAGATCTTCTAACTTATGCTTTTGTGCATTGTGTGGGAGGACACATGTTATGTGAAAGTAAAAATCTCAGCAGTTTGGAAATTTTGCATGGTCAGGACAAATGTATCAATAGAATTTTGTCACCAGAAAGAACCATGCTGCATGGGAAGATGGATGTAATGAACATTCCACATTATAATCAAGCCAGGAGTTGATACAGATAAATATTGACAGAAGTTTCCTGACCAGTGGTAAGCTGAACAGTCCCTAAGAGGTTGAGGAAACTTTATCATTATGACGGTGATTTTGTGTCACAATTCTTGGTGTTACTCAATATAGTGTATTAAGCTCTGAAGACAGGTTTCCAAACGAAATGTAAAAGAAAAGAAAAAAAACCCCAGGCTGAGAAGAGAAAACCAATATTGGATTTACTAACAGCATTGTACTGTAATTCCTTAATAATATGATTCATAGACAATTAACCTGTCATACAGCAAGGATGACTGTATATACATATGACAGCAGATTGCCTTTACCTAAAAAACTTTTTAAGATTTTCTACTTATGATTCTTGTGAATAGTTTGAGTCATCTATACTGTATTTTTTTTTAAATAAAGGGACATGCAACATCAAGGGTATATGCCAAGCTAAATAAATCAGAGAAAGACAAATGACCTATGATCTCACTCATATGTGGAATTTAAGAAACAAAACAAATGAGAGAGAGAGAGAGAGAGAAACCAAGAAACATACTCTTATCTATAGAGAACAAACTGATGGTTACCAGAGGGGTGATGAGCAGGGGGATGGGGAAATAGGGATTGGGAATTAAGGAGTACATTTACCATGATGAAAAAAAAAAAAAAAAGAAAAGGAAAATAAAGAGAAAGTAAACAAAGGACTAAAGAAGATATAAATAAAGATAGCATTTCTCAAAAAAATAAGAAAGAGAGGTAAGCTCTTGCTTTAAAAAGAACTCCTACTCTTTTCTTTTTAAACATTTTAATTTTTTTAATTTTATTGTTTAACATAAACATTTAACATAGAATCTATCTTAAATTTTTAAGTGTACAATACAGTATTGTTGACTATGGGTGCAATGTTGTAGAACAGATCTCTAGAATTTATTCATCCTAGCTCTTGAGCTCTTGGGACAGTGTTTTAGACTTTTTCATAACTGGATAGTTTTCATGTTTCTAAGAACATTAACGTCAGGATGAGGTTAGGTTTTACTTCATCAAAGTGAATGTTAATTAGTTATTAGTTTAAAACAGGACAAATATATTTTATGTAAGTCTCATGGTAACCACAAAGGAAAAAACCTATAATAGGTACACAAGAGATTATGACAAAAAGCAAAAAGTCAAGCATACTGTTCCAAAAAGACATCAAATTATAAGGGAAGGCAGTGAGATAAGAAATATGGAATAAAAGATCTACAAAAGAGAAAAATAATTTATTTATTTATTTATTTATTTTATTTATTTATTTATTTATTTTTTTTTTTGGCGTCCCTGGGTGGGCACGAACGAGAAAAATAATTTAAATGGCAATAGGAAGTCCTTATCTAGCAATAATTATTTAACATAAATGAGCTAAATTCATCAATCAAAGACATAAAGTGACTGAATGGATAAGCCACCAACAGGCTACCTATAAGAGACTCACTATAGCCTTACAGACCCACACAGACTAAGAGTGAAGGGATGATAAATGATATTTCAAGCAAATGGTAACCAAAAGAAAGTAGGGGGTAGATACACTTATATCAGACCAAATAGACTTTAAGCTAAATATAGACAAACCAGATAAAGAAGGTCATTATGTAATAAAAGGGTCAATCCATCAAGAAGATACAAGGGTTATAAATATCTGTGCACCCAAAATCAGAGCACTTCAATATAAACAGCAAATACTAATAGAACTGAAAGGAAAAATAAGTAGCAAAATGATAATAGTTGAGGACTTTAATATTCCATTCATAACAATGGATAAATAGTCCATAGAGAGAACCAATAAGAAAACAGTGGATCTGAGCAGGACTAAAGACCAAATGTACCAACCAGACATATACAGACATATATATATAATCCATCCAACAGCAGGAGAATGAATGCTCATTCTTCTCAAGCACGCATGGAATGTTTTCTAAGATACATCACATGTTAGACCACAAAAAAGATCTCAACAAATTTAAGAAAAATAGAAATTACATCATTATCTTTTCTGACCACAACAATATGAAACTAGAAATCCATAATAAGAGGAGAGCTAGAAAATTCACAAATACGTGGAAATTAAAAAATACATTCCTGGATCAAAGGAGAAATCAAAAAGAAACTTAAAAAAAAAACCTTGAGACAAGTAAAAATGGAAATACAAAATACCAAAACTTAGGGGATGCAACAAAAGCAGTTCTAAAAGGAAAGTTTATAATGCTAATCACATGCATCAGGAAAAAAATCTTAAACAACCTAACTTTTTATCTCAAGGAGCTAGGGGAAAAAAATGAGCAAAGTCCAATGTAAGCAGAAGTTAGGAAATGATAAAGATTAGGGCAGAAATGAATGAAATAAAGAATAGGAAGATAATAGAAAAGATTAACAAAACCAAGTATTGGTGTTTTGAAAACAAAAACAAAACTGGCAAAGCTTTAGCTAGCTAATCAAGAGAAAAAAAGAAAGAGAGAAAGAAAGGGAGGGAGAGAGAACCTAAATATGCACTAAGAACCTTAACATTCATAAGGGAACCTTGTGATTTCCAGGTTGACGCACTCATCTATCAGTTACATTCTCTGGAGAAGTTTCTGATACCTGAAGAAGAAATAAGATAGTTGTCGCATGGCTTTAGAGCCACGCAGAAATTTCAGACAGAACTATTGTGAAGGTGTTCCTCTAGGTTCTTCCTTTCTCTACACTGTGTAACATTCCTCCCACTGTTGCTCTTTGGAGGGGAAGTCCAAACTGATGGCGTGGTAGCTGCTATATCAACAGCTCAAAGGTAGCTATGGAACTCTCTTCATCTTGCATAAATCCAGTCTAATTTCCTGTGTTTATCACCAGGAAAAGCTGTGCTTAACTACATAGTATGGGGAGAGGACTTCAATGCAAGTACATTTTTGTAAAATATATGGAAAGAAACCAGTGTAAGTTGATTGAAGTGATCATTCTATGTCAAAACATCTAAGAACTCTTTTATGCATAAAATATACTGGTGTCTATATTTGTGAACTCATTAATTGCTTGCTACAACTAAGAAAAGAATAGCCACACATTAGTATTTGTTTTACTTTCCTTTCTGAGGAGAGAGAGTTCCTTTCTGAGGCAAGCCCCTCTTGCCCGCCCCATTTGGTCATGGTGTTTCCTCATAGTCCCTAAAGGAATTTTCAAAGGGTGTTTGAAATTCCCATCCCCCTTTATCAAGCTCAATCTATTAGTTTGCTATTGGAGGCATTCTGCATTTCCTTTCCTACTCAAAAAAAAGGCACTTTCAGATATTTTTTCCTCCAAAAGGAGAAAATCACTAATCAGTTCCCTGGAGAATAAGGTTCTTTGCCCTCATGGTATGCAGTGAATGGATTGTACCTAACAATAACATCAGCTGGGTTTTATTTCTCAGAGAAATGACAGGTCTCCCTGGAATTAAGTTGACCTGATAATTCAAAAATGGCAGAGTTTCAGGGTCCTTCATTTCCCCGAATTGAGTCATAGATGTCAACCTTTCTACCAGGCATAATATATTTGAATTTTTATTTGTGACTTCTCTCCAAACAGACAATAAATTCAATGTTTCATCAGTTATCATACACATCTGCAGCACATGTTCTATTTCTCCCCATGGTGACTTATAAGCATGATTTCAGCACACAGCTATTTCTGTAAACAGAGTTATTTCTATTTTGTGTCTCCACTTATTTTCACCAATTTCCCCTACTCCAGACTTCCTTATTCTTTTCTTCATTGTTAATACTAGATGCTATAAAATATTGTAAGTTAGTACCTCCTAAATGATACTTATTAGGAAGTGTTCTCATACATAAAGGCTATGTGAATTTAAAATTTGAATGCTTAAATGGGATATTTTATCAAATTCAACATCAAACCGACAATACCCTCTATAACAACAATTTGCCAAGTGGAGAAGTGTCGTACTCTGAATGAGCATTATCCTTCATGCTGATAGGTGAAATTAATGAAATAATTAAAAAGCCATAAAAGGAAAATGAAGAGTGTCAGAAGACACCAACAGGATTGAAAACAAAATGTTTCTGGCATGGAAATGTGATCGCAAAAAAGAAAAAAAAAACCTACAACATTCTCCAATTTCAAGAAAGACAATTATGTTTCATTCACAAGCTGAACAATATTGCATGTGGTTAGCATATTCTCCTTAATATGTTATACTTTAACAGATTTGTCCTATATCACAACGGAACACTGTTCCCATAATTGGTCAGGTTTAAGAAAGCTCATCAGGCACTATATATAGGCGATTTTAAAGAAAAATTTCACAACTTTGCCAAATTTTCTATGACAGATCCAATGGCCTTTGCAACATAAAAGCTGAGAGACAGGAGCAGGTAAAGAAACACAAAGTATCTCATATACCAAATAACATTGCAGAGACCACTGCATTGTTCTGAACTAGAGAAGCCCAATTAAAAAAAAAAAAGTCCCATCATTTTTTATACAATATTCTCCCATTTCTTTCACTTGGACACACTGTTTTCCCACCTGTTCCACAATTTGGTACCTATTAGAAAAATACAGGATGAGGATGAAAAAGTCAAATTTCAGTGTTGTGATCTTTCAAGGAAAAAAAAAGAGCACTACGTAGGAACCTTCGAGTTGAACAATTCTCAATAAAATTTAATAAGATGTGACTTTTGCAGAAAGTCAAGTGAACTTGTTCTGTACTGAAGACTTATTCTATGACGGGAGAAAACTCACTCTGTAATGGAAGAATTGTGTTTGTTTACATTGTTCTCCTGTCAATCAGAAGAGTAGTAGTTAGCTGCTATTTGAAAACTGAAGGCAAAGAAGAAAGGGTAGCAGGGAGTCCTGGGATCCCAACCACACTCTTGCATTCATTCCCTGTTTGCCCATCTTCTCTAGTCTTCCCTCTATCAAGGTCATGGAAGCTTTCCACAGATCAGGGTCAGACAGACCTTACCTGCATGATAAAATTCTCTCCTCCATTTCCCTTATGCAATTTTACTTTTAAGTCAATTCTTTTTTTTTTTTTAACATTTATTTATTTTTGAGAGACAGAGCTTGAGCAGGGGAGGGGAGAGAGAGAGGGAGACACAGATTCCAAAGCAGGCTTCAGGCTCCAAGCTGTCAGCCCAGAGCCCAATGCAGGGCCCAAACCCACAAACCGCGAAACCATGACCTGAGCCGAAGTCGGCCGCTTAACCGACTGAGCCACCCAGGCGCCCCAATTCTTATGGCTTAAGGATAACAGAGAGAAGGAAGCAATTAGGTGCTGCTAATAGCTAAAATTCCAGGAGGAGAGATTAAAACATTGATAATCAGCACTTAACAATTGTAACTATTAGGCAAAGAAGCAGCAACTGCCACCAAGTTTGGAATATTCCATCTCTTATTGTGCTGTGAAAGAAGAAAATGCTCTCCCCTATTGCTAAGAGGTTAATTCAATCTAGGAAGTAATATATACCAGATTTGAACTTCCAGTTACAAGGATTAAAACAACAATATCTACATCTATTACCTTAGATTTCTATCCACTCACCTGTCAAAACAATCTAATGGAATCTTATTTTTTTTTCTTTACAGACACTTGTTTAGTAGATAGGTATAAGGACAGAGAAGCATAAACAACTTCATTGTTTTGCTGAAGCATGGGTGGTTGCATTACTGAGGTATTTTGGGCCAGACCTAATTTAGCATCTCTTATAAGATGAAGACCTCAGGCATCTCTTAAGAGATGTAGCAAGTCTAAGCTAGGAGAAGACAGTCAATCAGGACTCTGGAGAGTCTGGTACTTCTGAACTGATGAGCCAGCAAAGGTCAGCAGAAGAAATGGGTTAAGATCATTGTGTGTGTATCTTGAGGGGCTGAGAATGTTTAAATCATCATGCAAAGTAAACGTGCAGAAAGGCAACATGGTGTACCATAGTGATCCCCCCCTTCAGTAATAAAGGATTTATTTCCCCATCTGCTGACAGTGCTACAAGGAGACCTTTCTGGTTCCCCACCCACTTTGGGTTATTGCCTCAACTGAGAAGAGCTGGCCTTGTTTAGCATTAGTCTCCTTGTCAAGAATTTTACATCCAATGACTGATAATTTTAGGGATATAAAGAACAAGTCACCTCACCTCAATATAGGACAGTTAGACCTCCCTGTGGGGACATATGATGTTTCCCTTGAAATAAGTTTCTGCTCAAATTCTCCCTCTGGTCTGCTTCTTTCTCTCCCCTGCCTTCCCTTCTCCACTCTTCTAGTCCTTCCGCCACTCCTCCTCCCCCCTCTTCTCTTCCCCTTCCCATTCCTTCCTTTCCCATTTCTTCCTTAGATATTGAATGCAAGAGACTCCCAATAAACTTCCTGCATGCTAATCTTACTGGGAAAACCAACCACCTACTGCCAGGTAATTTGTTCTTCTCTCAACAATAGTCAAAAAGATGAATGCTTCCAAGACTAGGGTTGTTTGTCCTTTTTTTAATTTTTCTACAATCAGTGGTGACTCTCATATTTTTAGTGTGTATTAAAGGCCAAAGTGAGTGAGGAAAATATTGACATAGATGTTCTTAATTGATCAGGATAGAGATGCTTGAACACTCCAAAACTTCTTACACAGTTTCAACTGAGAATTATACTAGTCCTTTATTTTTATAGCTAAAGGATGAGAATTATTCCAGAAATAGGTGATGGTAACTCCTGATTTTTCAGCCAATTGACAAAATGTAGTTTGTGATAACTCATAACACTTATATAATAGTTTCATGTGAACAGATTAGTAAAAGTCAGAAACAGGCAAGAAATCCCAGATAAAGGAAGTGACATTTACTGGGTACCTACCATATATGTGATACTGTGCTAGGCATATTATACACCTGCCATCACTCTTCTAACAACAATGGTGTAGAGTTAATATTCTCTATTCTTTCTCAAAATGAAGTAATTGAAGCTCAGAAAGAATAAATTATTTGCTCAAGGTCAGGAAATTGGAAGCAGCATTTAAATAACCATCTAAAACACAAGTCCATGTTCTTTCTCTATGTTATACTCCAAAGATTAGAAGAAAATGAGAATTTTCAAATCAGATTACATTTTGAGAATGTAGGCTTTATTAATTAAAGAGTTTAGATGGGGCAAATCACAGTGTCTTCCCCAGGCTAGATTATGGAATACATAAATCCCTCCTAATCATGTAATAACTTCAAGATTTACTAAGTCAAACCACTTTCTGACTTATTCACTTGTGCTCTCCATACTGGTATTAAGGCCTATTCAGTAAAAGATTTATTGTAGTCAAACCAAGCCTGAAAATAGCATACAATTTTATGTGCAAAGTTATTTCTTGCAAAGAAAAAAATACTTATGCATAATAAAGGTCATGTCTTGAACTGCAATCTGGACATTTGTATTGCTGTGAGCCAGCAAAGCCTTTGCCCTGATATTCCAAAGTGTGAACTACCTGCTTTTTAAACTACACTTTTACTCATTTCACAAATTTTAATGCATGGTCATTACCAAAAATTGGTTACTGGATACAACTTCTCACTGAAAAGAAAGTATTCTCTGAAATCAACTTATTTTTAACAACCAATGTAAATACTAATGACCTTGAAAATTTGAAAACTTCATTTGGTCAAGTTTAAAATTTAAGATTATATTAACTAAACTGATAGTGAAAAGAAGTTAGGACAAGTTTTTCAGTCCTTAAAATTAATCTAAAAATTCTAAGTAGCAAGTACAATAATTAAGCCAAATTAATAGAATCAAATGATATTGATTGTTTTTAAATAATTACATCAACTGATTTAAGTCAGTTTGTAAGTCCTTGGAAAGTTAATATGGGTGCCAAAATTGAGGGATTCCATGTGGCAGAGAGATCACTTTTAGCATATAATTGGTCACTCAGACTAAAGCAAAGACAAAACATCATGCTTATTATCAGTAATGTGTAACTGATTATGGAATGGGAAAAAAGACATGATCTTAAAGCCACAATGAGGTTTTGCTTCCCTTAGGTGCTGGTGCCCAGCCAAAGAAGGGACAAATAGAATGACTCATGAACATCAGATGTTGTCCTTCACTTTCTCTATCCTTCCAGAGTCAGAAGTTGTGACTAATGAAAACGGAACTTACTTCATTCTGGCTAATGGAAAATGGACTATAATTGTCTCAGGAAGATGCATTAGTCTTATCTGTATGAATTTCTACATGTATCATTATTGTAAGACAATTACACTTACAGTGGACTGTGTAATAGACCTAGATGTCCAAAAATGAATGATTATAATTGATTATAGCTCAATATATTCTCAAATACTTTGAAGCAGGGTTTTTAATTTTTTTTAATTTTTATTCCATAGTGAAATTTAGGAGCTTGTTGACTCTGTGTAGCCTGCCCATTAACTGAACTCAATCATGGATCAATACTCTAAAATGTATGATTGATTGTAGAGACATTAGATTCGAATCAATCAGCCTATATATATCTATTAAGCAACTACTAAGTGCAAGACAATGTCTAGCTAGTACTGGGATTTAAAATATATATAACCCATGACTCTTTTATGGATTTTATAATACTGTTGAGACAAAATACCAATGCAAAAAGTTGATGGTATAGAAGTTGTGGAATGAAAAAAAACACAAACCACTCTTGGTATATTATAGCAAAAAAAAAAAAACCAACTTTGAAATGGACTCTTTAAACCAGTTTATATTTTATTATTCATATTATTGAGTTTCCTAATTAGGATCCCAGTTATGATATATTTTGAACTAGAGACAAATAACATTATGTAAAATTGTGTGTTTAACTTGCTTTAAATAGAGAGTATGCTTCCGTGCCCAACTGAAGTAAATATTTTGGATATAGAATGAAATTTAGAACACTTAATTTTGTAGTAAAAATCCAGAAATAGTACAAATCTTGTCCAAAGTAATTTAGCTAATTGGTGACAGAATCTGTGCTATTGGTCAAGCTCTCTTTACTTGAGTCCATCACTCTTTCTCATTTTGCCATCTTCTGAATAGAGCTTTACATAAAAAGAGAGCATTTTTACATTTCACATCCATTATTATACTGACCACTGTAACATTCATGTGAAGTACTATATGATGATGCTTTTGGGGGAAAATGTCCAACGACTGACATTTACTGAGAGAATGTCGCAAGACAAGTTTTCCTAGGCCCTTAACTATTCAGAAAACTGGGGCTCATAAAATGTTAAGGCTCATATCCAATGAGCTAATCCCTAATAAGAAAACAGTATTCAAGTATTCTGACAATATTCAGTGCCCTGTCCAATTTGCCACTCTGTCCACCAGTAACATCTAGTTTTCTTTACTCTAAAAGCAAAAATCATTAGACAAATTAAATATGTGCTAGTAAAAGATATCATAGCTAAAAATGGAAATAAATAAGGCTCATATCCTGTCATTGAGAAGTTTATAAATCAGATGGAAACTAATATGTATTTAAATAAATAATTATATTGAAATGTGATGAGGTGCTATATTGGATTACATTCTCATCAGGTACAATGGGGACATAAAGCAACTCAGAGCTCTATGTGATTCTTTTCTTCTCCCTAATTAAGTTAAAAGGTAAATGTGAGTCATGTATCTGGTTATAGAATGTTCCAGGTAATACTCTTTAAAGTTGTGTACTTACCAGTATTTCTATTTATTATTATGTGTCTGGTTATATTTATATGAAAAGTATCTGAAGAATTGAATTAACTGTGCAAATTTTGACTATTTCATCCCCATACACATTCATAATCAATTACTGTTTAGTCATACTGTTTATATGACTTGAAGTTTACAAAACCATCAAAAGTGAGTACTAAAACTTAAAAGTAAAATGGAAGAATGGTATTGATTTGTACATTCATTTTAGCCTTGGGGGGAAAATAGCCACTACACTGAGAATAAGAATTCAACTTTTAGTTCACCAGGTATCAAACAGATTCCTCACAAAGAATATAGCACTTTGCAAAAACAACTCTTTCCAGGTTTAAAATGTGCTATATATTAAATTATATCTCTGTAGAACCTTGCTAACGTGAACTTCTGATTTCAATTGTCTTCTCAGAATTAGAAATATGCACCATGACAAATCTTTAAACTTGATGAAAGAAAGATGGTAAGTTGGTGCTTTTATTACCACTATTAATAACAATCCCAGAGTCTTTTGATATTAAAAAGTTTTGAAAAAAAATTCCTCATACACTGCCTTTTTTGATCCTCCAGCACTCTGTAAGTTTGACTTACTATTGCCACCCTGTTTTAAGGACAGTGACATTGTGACTCAAAGACATCAAATGACTGAAGCTATGTCACTCTTCTAGGAAGAGGCCAAGAAGATATTCCAGTCTAGGTCATTATTCCTGCCCTTTCCATCATATTTTGTTTGTATGATGTTCCGTCTATCACTGGAATTGTTTATAGCCATTCTTCCATAAAATGTTAATACATACTTGGATTTTTAAGTCAGATTTCTATAATTTACAGGGAAACTTTTCCCTTTTCCGTGTCTAGTTCTATGGATTTTGACATACACATATAATTGTGTAGCTACCATTTCTAGCAAGGCATAGAATAGTCCTATTATCACAACATACTTCTTTATGCCCTTTGTAGTGCCATACAAAGAGAGTTTGCCACTCTCACTCTAGTGCCAAAAAATACTGATGCCATTTCTATTCCTGTAGATTTGTCTTTTGAGAATCTCACAGTAACGAAATGATACAGTTAGTGCCAGCCTCATGGGACTGTAACCCATACAGTCACACACACCTGCACTTACAAAGGCCCTGCGTTTGGTTAAACGTTCTACTGTCACCTTATTGAAAGTTTTTTAAGAGAGAGAGAGAGAGAGCATGAGGAAGAGGGAGAGGGAGGAAGATGGAGGGGGCAAAGGAGAGGGAGGGAGGGAGGGAGGGAGGCTTAAGCAGGCTCCACACTCAGCCCAAAGCGGGGATCGATCCCACAATCCTGGGATTGTGACCTTAGCCAAAATCAAGAGTTGGACACTAAACTGACTGAGCCACCCAGGAGCCCCAAAAGTATTAATTTTGAATAGGGCCCTTATTTCCACTTGTACTGGCCCTACAAATTATATAGCCAGAAAAATATACATCATGTAGATATCTGAGTCTGACTTCTTTCCCTTAGCATAAGACATTTGAGTTCATCTGTGTTATTGTGGCATAATTGGTTCCCTTTTGTTTCCAAATGGTTTTTCCATTGTAAGGATGCATCACAGTTTGTTATTCATTCACCAGCTGAAGAACATTTTCATTATTTCCAGTTTGGGGCAATTATAAATAAAATTGCTATAAACATCTGCATATTGTTTTTGTGTGAGCATACACTTTTATTTCTCCTAAGTAAAGATCTACTAGAACAAATGCTTGTGTGTGTGTGTGTGTGTGTGTGTGTGTGCGTACATTTGTTAGGGGTTTGAGAATTAGTGTTTATGGGGAGGAGGCATTAAATGACAGTAAGGAAGAAATAAAACTTGTAGATGGTGTACTGCATGGTCTTGAATAAGTCATGTGATCTCTTCCTTAACTCAGCAGCATCTAATACATTAGAAGGAAAGGAAAGGAAAATAATACTTATGGAAATGGAGAGAAAGTTTATAAAATTTTAGGATAAAATATATTCAGAATTTCATATAGGCAACCTTTATCTGGATCGCTTTTAAAATAAATATATTTGTTGCCCTAAATAGATTTAGTTTAAATTAAATCTCAGTGTAGCACAGCTTTCTGTACAGCCAGTTTTCACTAAGTTATGTTATACATCTAGATCCAGTTATATAACTAGAATGTTATACCAATTCACAATTTTTTTAAAAAAAGAACGCTGAGGGCACAATTAATGAGTTTTGTATGGGTTTATATCATCTGCTGCATTGTTCACGTTCAGGGACGGGTTTGTGGAACAAGGCTCTCTGAAGACCTACCTATAGTTCTGTCTCTACCCTCCCCGTCTCTCCTTCATTCCCTATACTTCTGTGTTTCTACTTACTCCCTCTTCTCACTTGTGCTTTGTTGCCACCCTTTCTTAAAGCATATTTATGAATTTTTCTCTCTGATCTACCAGATTGTTGGCTCTTCAAGGACAGCAAGTATGCCAGTCATTTCTGTCTCCTCAGATGTGGCAAATAAAAGTACTTCCTAGAAGTAAGCAAGCAATCTGAGAACCACAGTGTGGTTTTAGCATTCCTTTACCCAATTTAGATATTGTTCACGTGCATATCCCATTATTCATTTTAAAGGTATTTTCTTACAATATAGTCAGGAGTATTCTGCAGATTAGTGATACAATTAATGGTCCAAAGCATCTTGTGGAAATCAAGAATCTGTCAAAACACCTGGATTTTCTCATATTTGTAGCTAACATGGAAGATGTCTATAAAATTCTAAAATGTTCTGAAATTAATTTTCAGAACACTAACTCTTAGTCTAAGTGCTTTTATAATGTTATTATTTTCCGCAAAATAGAGAAAAATAATTCCATTAAAGACAAAAAAAAAAAAAAAAACAGAGACTTCCACTCCAGATAAGATTACATAGACTCATCTCTGCCTGCTCTTTCCCTCTAATTATAACTATAAATCCTAGAAATAATTCAAGTGGTTATAAGAGGAGAATTCTAAAAGATGAAAAGAGAAACGTTGGAGGCTGGGGTTTGGGAACAAGACTGGAGGCAGGGCATAGTGGCAAAGCATCTTATTACCCTCTCTACCAGCTGACGGTGGCAATCCAGACATAGAATCTCCTGATCCCCAACCTAACAACAGATGATGGAGAAGTAGGCTCATTTTTTTTTTTTCAATCTCATGAGAGTTCTACCTATCAAAGGCCAGCATAGCAGAATAGGCAAGGAGGAAATACAGGAGTCCTACTGACAATAAGAAATCAGGTGAAATTCACCCCTTACTAGTTGGGCCTGAAATGGCTTTCCTACCTTAAGACAAAATGTGGCTGCGGGACACAGGACAAGAGGGACACCCCACAACAAGTGACCAGCAGAGAAGATGCTCTCCATTCTCCATAGGGAAGAGGATCTCACCATAATAAGTGGCCAGTACAAGAAGTATTCTTCATTCCTACAGGCCACCTCCTCCCCACAAAAGGCAGCCTTCAACCAATGACTGATGGAATTAGCGAAGCTCCCTTATTCCTTGAAAGGGTAATGACACAAAGGCATAGGTTTTCCAACTGGTCACAGAATTCCCCAGAGGGAATAAGTTTCAACTCGTTTATTAACATTCTCTTGATTGGCAGCCTCCCTTGCCCTTTCTCACCTCCCCACATCCTACAATATTGTTTTCCTACAATAATTTTCTAAATAAAATACTTGCACTTGAATCTTTGCCAGAGCCACCTAAACACTGCCTTTTTTAAATTAAATAAGACTTTTAAAAATGAAGCAAACAAGACAAACATGCAAAAAGCACTTTCCTTTCTACCATTTGGTCTTTGTAAACATGATTTTAGACATTTGAGAATTTACAGATGCATACTTAACCAAATTTAGGATTAATCAATATGGAATCCACCTAAAAGATACAAAGACTTCAGGATGTTTCTTACTCTTCTCACACTCTCATCCTCTATAATATTATTCTCTTGGTTTTTAGTTATTTCTTATTTCTTAAATTAGATAGTAATTGTCTCAGACATTTATTGATTAGATTCGCCTACGTTACCAATTTATTTGTTCAAAGTCACTTCATTCAGCTCAGATGTTTCTTTAAAAGATTTCCCATTTTCCCAATGCTCATCCTTTAGAAGTTTCTTCAGTGAAATTCCGTTGATGATAAACAATTCTCTTAGTTATTTTTCTTTTGCTTTTTTAAGTTCTTAAGTTTGCCCACCTTCTAAATTCCCTGTATGTATAATGTTAGTTTGATAATTATTTCTATATTCTAATGTTAACATTGAAAAATCTGTTTCTAATTACTATTTCTTAATAACATTATTCTTTTCTCTCTCGTTGATTCAATGTCTTTGGAGTTCTGGATTTCCCAGTGATATAACCAGGTTTGGCTTGTTTTTATTTGTTTGGGACTTGTGTTTACTTGGTCTGAGGATACATATCTTTCATAAATCCTGGAAAATTTTCAATCATTATCTCTTTGGATATTACCATATTCTTTTCTTCTGGAACTGCTGTTAGAAAAATTACAGGTCTTCCTATTTTATTCTTAACATTTCCTAACTTCCTCTTCTTTTTTATAATTGTTTTCTTTTCTGTGCTTCATTCTGGGTAATTTCTTCAGAGGCTTTTTGTAATTCCAATTTCCCCTTCAGTTCTCCATAATCTAAAATTTATTCATCCACTGAGTTTTCACTGCTAGAATTCCATTTAGCTAATTTAACACATACCTTTACTTTTACTTAATTTTACTTAATATTTTACTCACTTAAACACCTTAATATACTAACTTCATATTTTGTATCTAATATTTAAATTAGCTAGATTTCTAGGAGTGTGATTCTTCTACTTTGTTCAAGTTGTTTGTTTGTTTTTTTCCTTCTGAAAGTTATGGTGGCTTTCCCCACCACCACCCATTCTTGATTGTTTATGGCACTGAGTCATTGGGTTTTCATCCCTGGTAATGCTTTATCATCTGGGCTAAGGATATATACACTTAAAAATATTTGCATTTTTTTTGGCTATGTACCCCATGCCACCATAAATTCTGGGTCATCTTAATTTATGGACAGATTTAATATTTCCTATGTGAATACTTAAATTCAAACTCCAAATTTGAAGTAAAAAAAGACATGTTCTTGAATATTGTCAGGAGAGATTGCTTTTCATTTAGATACCATGATAATATAGGAGAATTTCCAACAAGCAGGTACGATTTTAGAGTTGACTTTTCTCTTGAGACTCTATGTAGTTCTACAGTGGTATAAGGGTCCTATGGGCTCAATTCCCTATTTCCAATTTTTTCCTTACTCTAGGCTTATTGTATGCTCTTGTGTGGTCCAAAGTCCCAGTCCAAATAGTTCCTAAGTTAGGCAAATTCCCTGGGTAAATTTTGTTTCTAAGACAGTTTATCACTCTTATTTCCCACTGTGACATCTTTTTTTTTCAAGCCTACTTAAAGGATGGGGCCATTATCTATTAAGCAGAAATTGCATGGTCTTGTGGTTGTTTTAAATAAATTTCAAGTATTGCCATATTGCTAGAAACAGAGGTAATACATCTACATTGAAGAATTAAAGTAAATAGCAAAAATAAATAAATAGAAAAAGGAAATCAACATTACATGGTGGATGGAAGAAAGAGAGGACAGTGTTGCTGGGAAGATCTTGAAGATGTCAGTTTCAGATAGTGTCCATAGATACAGTAGAAGAAATAGAGAATTTATGTTACATACAGGTACCTTATGAATATAAACATTAAAAGAATTAAAAGCAGAATGTTAACCTTCAAAATTATTAGACAACATATACTCACACAAAATAAAAACATTTAGAGCATAGACTACATCAGAAAAGACAATTAAAATACATAGACCAAGTTGGTTACTTAAAAATACACACCTGGATTAGTAAAGTCAAATAACAACAACAATGGGGAAAATAACTGTAACTTTTCTTAAAGCCACTTTTCATAATATGTAAAGGCCTTTTACAAATAAAAATTAAACATACCAACATTATAACAGAAAGAAATAGGTGCAGGACATGAGAAAACCGTTCATAGAAAATGAAATATATGTGTTTCTTCAACATGTGAAGTTATTTGAACCTCCAAAGAATAGATATGCAAATTAAAACAGCTATGATACAATAGTCTATTAAAATACTGAACGTTTGATAACTCATTATTCACATGAGTATGGAAAACTGTTTCTCTGGCATATTGTTTATTGTGTGAAAATTGTGCAATTTCTATGCAAAACGATTCAAAAATATCTAGCTAAACTAAAAAATGAACAAACCATTCACCAAATACTTAAAAATTTTTAACCTACAAACAATGTCACATGCAAGCAAATGTGACATATAATGATATTCACTGTAAAATAGTTGTTAATAGCAAAATATTGGTAATATGCTAAATGTTCATCAATGAGGGTCTGTTAAATAGTCCATATAGGGAAATACTAAAAGAATAATGCAGTACTCTATGCACCAATATAGGACAATTTTTACAATATTTTAAGTTAACAAAAGAACAAAAGAGTACATGGTATACTACTAATATGTATATTTGAATATATGTTATACATATTCCTATTTCCATAGAATATCTTAAAATCTTATAAGATACTAATAATCATATTTGTTTCCAGAAAGGAATTCTGAGTCATCATCACATGTAGTAAGAATGAATAATTTTTTGATGAACACCTTTTATCTTTTTAAATTTTGTACCATGTACCACATAATATGTATCTCCACCTCTCCACAGGTATTAGTTTTTAAAAAGTTAAGAGGCTTTTTAAAATTCTTCTCTGGTTTTCCTAGACTGAACATGTGATTTATATGCAATTATATAAAGAAACTATTCTTGCTAGGGTAATGCTTTAAAAGCAAACATACCTCTGTAAAATTGGGGAATAATCTTCAACAGTAACTCCAGGTGGAAAAGTCCTTTCCACCAAAAGGACTTTGAACTGCTCTTCCCACTGACACAGGTTACAAGTAATGCAGACCACGCGACGAATGAGGATTCTAGACAGGTATGTCAAGTATCGTCAGAATCACTATCACTTTTAAATCACTGATTGCTGGTCCCCACTCCCAAAGTTTCTGCTTTGATAGGTATTAGTTGGGATCTGAAAAACTGTATTTCTAATAACTTTCCAAGTGTTGCTGATGTTGTCCAGTGACAATGGTTTGAGGACCACTGTTCTAGAGCAGATGGTAATTACAGAAAAGAGAGTACAAATATAGAATGTGAAGAAAAGAAATTCTGTGCATTCCCAAACTGCTAAAATTTTGTGGAGGATACGAAAGCATAGTGAGAATTCTAACTAAATTTAAAGTACATACACAACGGAAAAAAATCATGTGACATATAAATAAGGGCTCTGCAGGAAGAGGCAGGAATTTCAGACAGATTATTTTGGGTCAAGAACACCGTAAAAAACACTGAAGAAGAACCATCAGAACACAGAGACACTACTATCCTAGACACACTTATTAATGGTTTAGTGGAGTCTTAACATTGAAACCCTACATATGGGGCACCTGGGTGGCTCAGTCAGTTAAGCGCCGGACTTCGGCTCAGGTCATGATCTCATGGTTCGTGGGTTCCAGCCCCGCGTGGGACTCTGTGCTGACAGCTCAGAGCCTGGAGCCTGCTTCAGATGCTGTGTCTCTCTCTCTCTCTCTCTGACCCTCTCCTGCTCATGCTGTCTCTCTCTGTCTCTCAAAAATAAATAAAAAACATTAAAAATTAAAAATGTTCTTCCTTGAATATTCAGTGGCTGTGTATGAACTTACTAATCATTAGGCTATTTTATCGTACAACACAAGATTTTTTTTGTTGCCTCATAACTGTTTATAATTTCATAGATTTTTTTTCTCAAACTTTTTTGTAATACATCATGATGTTTCACATTTTCTAGAAAGGTCTATATATTTTCTAGAATAAAAATGGTACAAAAATAAATCCAAATATTTTTTGATAATGTTAATAGTAATAAGAAATATATGCTCTAACGAATCTTTGCCTATTTATAACTACCAAGTGTAGACAATTGCATTTTCCAGAGGTGTTCTCCACAATATATCCCATTCAGCATGTATTTTATTCAATGAGAAATTGACCCTCCTCTGAGTACTGGGTTCAATATTGAATCTGGGCAGAACTTTGTGCCCACCTTGACTAACAGAAAATAATGGGAGGAATGTTACATAATTTCTAACACTTAATCATAAATGGAAATATAGGTACAGTAGATACCCTGCGATAATCCCTACCTCCTGGTACTTGTGACTTTGTGAAATCTTCCCTTGAGTCTAACCTAGACCTGATGCTTGTGTCTAAGAAAGAGAATGTGGCAAAGGAGATAGGATGTGATTTTAATGATTGGTTAACAAAAACTAGCTTCTCTCTTGCTGGATTTTCTTTCTGTTGCCTCGTCAGCATGCACGCATTGATAAAGCTACCATGTTGCAGAGGCCCAAGCAACAAGGAACTGAGGATGACTTCCAACCAGCAGCCAGTGAAAACTTAAGACCCTCAGTTCAACAGTCCATCAGAGACTAAATCCTACCAATGGCCAAGTGAGCAACCTTAGAACCAGAAATGTCTCCAGTCAAATCTTAGGAAGACTACCCCTCAAGTGACACCTTGATTATAGCCTGTGAGAGACCCTGACACAGAGGATATTTAAAAGACATGCCCAGATTCCCAGCTATGAACAAAACAAAGCAAAAAACAAAAACAAAAAACAAAAAAAACAATAACCTGTCAGGTAATAAATGATTAATTTACATTAATTTATAATAAATTAGTTAAATAAATTATATTAATTTATAATAAATGCTCAATTCCATTCAATTTTGGGGTTAACTTGTTACACAGAAAGAGATAGCAAATAAACAGTTTCCACCTGGTTCTTTAGGATACTTGCTTTTGGAAACCAGCTAGTATTCTATGAGGATACCAAGCTGTGATACGTAGATGTTCTGAAAGACAGCTCCAACTGAGATACCAGCTGACTAACAATATCAACATCAAAAATGTAAACAATCCAGTCTTCCTGGGATTCTAGACCACAGTAGTTGAGCTGTCTTAGGTGACACTTTACGAAACAAGCATGATTTGTTTCCAATGAACTTGCCCAAGAAGCAAATATGTGAGTAAAACAAATGATTGTTATTGTTTACACCCAGAAATTTGGGGTCATTTTTTAATGGAGCAATAAATAACTGAAACATTAAGGGACATAAAATATGTGTGCATGTAGTATCAATGATTTATTATTAAAAGCCTAACCTCAAATTGAAGCCAAAGAATAAGTTCTATTTACAGATTAAAACCAAAAGTATTATCCTACCAAGACAGAAAAAATTATCCTATCAAATGGTTATAAAAGTTGAAGAATTAATGCATTTATAGTGCGCTTATACTACAAATGTTTTATTTTTCCTTTTTTAAAAAAATTGTTTACAAAGTGTATATTCTCACCTGCAGAATTAATAAAACACTGTTCCATTTCACCTTTCTTAATGCCCAACAGGACCATTAGCCTGTTATTTTGCTCGACAATTAACTAGGTTTTGGTAACTTAGGGCATATCAAAGAAGGCAGAAGGTAGTCAAAAGCAATCTTAACTCAGATATGATTTTGTGTTTTATAACTTCATTGAGCTATAATTGAAATATTCAATTTTGCTTGTTTAAAGATCACAATGGATTCTGCATTCACATATATATAAATTTGTGAAATTATCACCACAATCAAGATGACAAACATTTCTATCACCCTATAAAAGTTTCCTCACACCACACTGTAATTCATCTCTATCTTTACTCCTGGGCCCAAGAAATAACTGATCTATTCTTTCCCTAAGAATTATTTGCATTTTTGAAAACTTTATGAAATATTTCAAACTAACACTTCTATTATTTGCCTGCTTCTTTTGCTCTGCATGATTCTGGGATTCACTCATGTTGTTTCAGGTAACACGGTTAATTTATTTTTTATTGGTAACTAGTATTACAATGTATCAACATACCACAATTTACCCACTCATTTATTGATGAACATTTAGATTCTTTCCAGTTTCCGTCTGTTATAGCCATTCTGAATATTTAGAATTCATTGCATTCTTCTTAGAAGACATTGTTCTTGAAGCATACTTGCTCACTATTATTCAAATCTAGACCAATTTCTTTTCATTATACTCAGAGCAGAGTTCCAGTATTTCTTATGTAGTTACTTCCTATTTCTGATTGTTGTTTCACTTGTATTGGAAAACATCCTTAAGAAACTTTCCGGAAAAAATGTGTTATAGGTATGCTTTCTGAGTTGCATTTCTAATAGTATTATAATTAAAGATAGTATAAGGTAACATCATCAAAGTTCAAAAAGTCTCCTTGCAGTGCTGGTCTCCATTTACCTTCTTTTATCATCAAGTTTCTAATACAAATTCTAAAAGTCAGTCAGGTTTCAAGTTATTTGACTTACTTTGTGAGGTAACATTTTAACTCTCCTTGAAAGAGTTTTCTTTAGTGCCCTGAAATTTCATGGTGTTGTACCTTGGTGTAGGTTTCTTAATGTAAAAGTTCTATTGAGGACTTCTGGGGAAGATAGCTAAGTAGCAAGTTTCTGGATTCACTTCATCCCACGGATATATCTAGATAACACCTACATCAGTGTAAATAAACCAAAAAATGACCAAAACTTGTAGAACAAACTCTCTATAGCTGAATGTAGAGGAGGCCACATAGAAGAGGGTAGGAAGGCCAGAGACATGGCAGGAGCAAAACAGCCCAGTAGGACAGTCCTCAGAAGAGAGGGAGCCCTGGGCCTGAGAAGGGGAAGGGAGAGGAGAGGAGCCCCCTCTGATCATCCCAGGCATGGGGGTCCTGCATTAGAAATATATGCATATGAATCCCCATAACATTTGGCTCTGAAGGCCAGACCCCAGCTATGGCTATGAGAGGTGTCTGTTTGTTTGTTTGCTTGTTTGTTTGTAGAATTAGTGGGTCTTTTCCCCTGGACCTTGAAAAATCATCTGGCTCAGCTCTGGGAGAGCGAGGAGAGTGATAGGAAAGAGTTCTCACCCTTAAAGAGACAGCACAACAAATAGCTCCTTGGAGATACATTACAGAAGCAGAAGTTTGAGAAACACCTGGGGTATACAGGAAGGAGATTTATTTAATAATTTTAGAGTATGTGCTAGAAGTGCAAGGAACTTTGGGAGACTTCTCTAAAAACAAAAAGGTCAGCCAGAGCCAGCCACTACCCCCCACCCCCAGCCTAGACACAAGGACAAGTATAGGAATCAGCACAGTGCCAATGCCAGCCCTCCACCTAACTTGCTAAAAGCTGCCCCCACACACTTCTGCAGAACTTCTCTCTCCAAACCAGATGGCTTTTGCAGGGCTTTTTCCAGGTGAAGGCAGCACCACTCCCACAACAGACTTTGCTGACACTATGTGTCTCACCTCTGCATTCTCCTATGGACCTAACTCCAATACACACATGGACAGAGCCCATTCAAAGTGATGCCACAACCCTGTCCGTGTCCAAGCAGACTAGACAGGGGGCAGCATCTCTCCAAAGTGACTCCTGCCCCAAGAAGAAGGGAAGATAACCACATACACCAATCCAACTACAGCTCAAGCAGTGGGCGGGGGGGTGGGTGGGGGGTGGCAGATAGTGGGTCCGACTGCAAGCCCTGCCCACCAAAAAAAAAAAAAGCTTCTCAACAGACAACACAGGGAGAGCACCCTATACTTAGGTGCTACACTGGTTCTGACAAACACCTGGTCTAACACCCACTAACAACACAGGGACCAAACTCTGCCCGTAATAGACAGAGAGCCATTGCAGACAACTACATGAAGGAAAACACAGCTCAGCAACAACAGCAGAGTGTACACAACACACATAGAGACCCCCCTGAAACTCCAGGGATACTGCACTGCAGGACACCACAAGTCTTCTTCATAAGGCCACTATATTCAAGAGGAGGAGATGTGACTTTCTCTCCTAACACACAGAAACAGACACAGAGAATTAGACAAAATGAGGAGACAGAGCAATAGGTCCCAAATGAAAGAACAGGACAGAATCACAGCAAGAGGCCTAAATGAAACAGAGATAAGTAATATGCCTGATAAAGAATCAAAGTAATAGCCATAAAGGTATTCACTGGACTTGAGAAGAGTAGAGACCTCAGTGAGATCCTCAACAGAGAGATAGAAATCAGAAAAAAGAATGAATCAGAGATGAAGAATGCAATAATTCAAACAACAACAACAACAACAACAAACCTAGATGGATAAATAGTAGACTACAGGAAGCAGAAGAAGGGATAGTGACCTGGAAGACAGAGTAATCAAGAACAATCAAGCTGAACAGGAGAAAGCAAAACAAATAATAAAATGAAAATAAACAAATTTAAAAGATGAAAATAGATTGGGACGCCTGGGTGGCTCAGTCAGTTAATCAACCAACTTTGCTCAGGTCATGATCTTGCAGTTCCTGAATTTGAGCCCCATGCTGGACCCTGCACTGACAGCTCAGAGCCCGGAACCTGCTTCAGATTCTGTATCTCCCTCTCTCTCTCTGCCCCTCCCCTATTCACACTTTGCCTCTCTCTCCCAAAAACAAACAAACATTTTTTAAAAATTAATGAAAATATATTAAGAGAACTCAGCAACACCATCAAGCATAAAATTTGCATTATAGAGATCTTAGAAGGATAAAAGAGAAAAGAAGATCAGAAAATTTATTTTAAAAAATAATAGCTGAAAACTTCCTAAATCCAGGGGAAAAAAACAGAAATCCACACCCAGGAGGCACAGAGAGCCACCAAAAAAATCAAACCATGGAGGTTCAAACAAGACACATAATAATTAAAATGGCAAAAGAAAAAAAAATAGTGATAAGGAAAGAATTTTTAAAGCAGCAAGAGAAAACAGTTACATAATGCTGTCAGCTCTTTTTTGGCAGAAACTTGGCAGACCAGAAGGGAGTGGCATGATACACACAAAAGGATGGAAAAACAAAATCTTGCAACCAAGAATATTCTATCCAGCAAGGCTATCATTCAGAATAGATGGAAAGATAAATAGTTTCCCAGACACACAGAAGGTAAAGAAATTCATCACCACTAAACCAGCCTTACAAGAAATGATAAATGGGACACTGTGAGTGGAAAGACCATAAGCAGTAATAAGAAAAATAACAAGCACAAAAGTAATATAATTAAATGTATCTATAAAAATCAGTCAAGAGATTCACAAAATAAAATGATGTAAAGTATGACACCACATATCTAAACCGTGGAAGGGTAGATGAGTAAAAATCTAGTATTTTTAGAATGGATTCAAACTCAAGCAACCATAAACTTAATATAGCCTGCCAAGTAGATAAGATGATATGCATAAACTCAGTGGTAACCACAAATCAAAAACCAGTAATGGATATGCAATAAATAAAGAGAAAGGAATCCAAGTATAACACTAAAGAGAGCCAGAAAACCCTGACAGTAGAGAATGAGAAAAAAAAAGAGAACTACAAGAATAATATAAAACAGGTAACAAGCAGTAACAAGTACATGCTTAGCAATAATTACTTTGAATGTAAATGAACTAAAATCTCCAATCTAAAGACACAGACGACAGAATGGATAATAAAAAAAACAAGAACCATATTTATGCTGCCTACAAGAGACTCATTACAGATCTAAAGACACATGCAGATTATAAGTTAAGGGATGGAAAAACATTTATCATGCAAATGGAAGTGAAAAGAAAGCCAGAGTAGCAACACTCATATCTGTCAAAACAGACCTTAAAACAAAGATTGTGACAAAAGGCAAAGAAAGATACTATATAATTAAAAAGGGAAGAATCCAATAAGAAGACGTAACAATTGTAAATATTTATGCACCCAACATAGAAGCACCCAAATACATAAAGCAGCTAATAAGAAGCATAAACAAAATAATTGATAGTAACACAATAATATTAGGGGACTTTAACATTCCACTTACATCAATGGATAGATCATCCAAACAGAAAAACCAAAAAGGAAACGGTGTCTTTGAATGACACATTGGACTAGATAGGATCTTAAAGCAACAGAATACGCATTCCAGTGCACAAGAGAACATTCTCCACAAAATATCACATATTATGCCACAAAAAAGTCTCAACAAATTAAAGAAGATTGAAGTCATACCATGCATTTTTTCTGACCACAATGTTATGAAATTAGAAGTATATAACAAGAAAAACTCTGGGAAAAACACAAATACATGGAAGTTAAATAACATGTTGCTAAGAAATGAAGGCATCAACCAAGAATTCAAAGAAGAAATCAACACAATACACAAAGACAAGTGAAAACACAAAGGTCCCAAATCTTTGGGATGTAGCAAAATATGTTCTAAGAGGAGAGTTTATAGCAATATAGGTCTACCTCAAAAATCAAGAAAAATCTCAAATAAACAATTTAATCTTACAAGTAAAGGCTAGAAAAAGGTGAACAAATAAAACCTAAAATCAGTAGAAGGAAGGGAATAAAAAAGATTAGAGAATAAAAAAAAGAACCAAAAAACAAAAATAACAACCAACACCACAGAAATACAAAGGATTATAGAATAATATTATGAAAAATTATATTCCAACAAAGTGGATAATCTAGAAAAAGTAATTAAACTTCTAGAAACATGTCTCCCAAAACTGATTCAGGAATAAATAGAAAATTTGAACAGACCAATTTACCAGCAATGAAATTGATTCAGTAATTTAAAAAACTGCCAACAAACATAAGCCCAGGACCAGACAGCTTCACAGGTGAATTCTATAAAACATTTACAGAAGAGTTAATAGGTATTATTCTCTAATTATTAAAAAAAAGTAAAGAAAACTTCCAAATTCACTTTATGAGGGCAGCATTACTCTGATACCAATATCTCTGATGAACAGAGATGCAAAAATCCTAAAAAACACAACAAAACAAAACAAAACTACTAGTAAACTGGCTCCAATCATACATTAAAATGATCATTTGTCACGATCAATGGGATTTATTCTAGGGATGCAAAGGTGGTTTAATATTTGCAAATCAATCAATATGAATCATGTCAACAAAAGAAGGGGTAGAAACCATATAATCATTTCAAAAGATTCATAAAAAGCATTTGATCTGTTCATGATGAAAACCCTCAACAAAGTAGGTTTAGAGGAAATATAACTCAACATAATAAAGGCCTTATATGAAAAAGCCACAAGTAACATCATATTCAATGGAGAAAAACTGAGAGCTTTTCCACTAAGGTCAGGAACAAGGACAGGATGTCCACTCTCACCACTTTTATTCAACGTAGTACTGGATGTCCTAGGCACAGCAATCAGACAAAGGAAAAAAAAAAGCATCTAAAGAGTAAGGAAGAAGTAAAACTTTTACTATTTGCCGATAACATGGTACCCTATATAGAAAACATGAAAGACTACACACACACACACACACACACACACACACACACAAAACCACCTACTAGAATTGATAAATCAGTAAAATAGGACATGAAATCAATGTACAGAAATCTGTTGCATTCCTATATACTAATAATGAAGTAGAAAAAAGAGAAACTAAGAAAACAATCCCATTTACAACTGCACCAAAAATAAGTTACCTAGGAATAAACTTAACCAAAAAGATCAAAACACGTGACTATGAAAACGACAAAACATTGATGAAAAGAAATTGAAGATGACACAAAGAAATGGAAAGATATCCCACGCTTATGGATTAGAAGAACAAATATTGCCAAAATGTCTATACTACCCAAAACAATCTACACATTTAATGCAAACTCTATCAAAATAACAATGGCATTTTTCACAGAACTACAAGAAACAATCTTAAAATTTGTATGGAGCCACAAAAGACCCCAACTAGCCAAAGAAATCTTGAAAAAGATAAATAAAACTGAAGGTATAACAATTCCAGACTTCAATTTCTTTTACAAAACTATAGTAATCAAAATAGTATGGTACTAAGACAAAAATAGACACACACAGATCAATGGAAGAGAATAGAGAACCCAGAAATAAACCCACGATTATATGGTCAATTAGTCTTCCAGAAAGGAGGAAAAAATATGTAAGAAGAAAAATATAGTCTCTCTAACAAATGGTGATGGGAAAATGAGACAGTTAGATAAAAAAAGAATGAAACTGGACCACTTTATTATACCATACACAAAAATACACTCAAAATGAATTAAAGACCTGAATATGAGACCTGAAACCATAAAAATCCTAGAAGAGAGCACCAGGAGTAATTTTCCTGACATCAGCCGTAGCAACATTTTCCTAGGTATGTCTCCTGAGATAAGGGAAACAAATGCAAAATTAAACTATTGGGACTACATCAAAATAAAAAGCTTTTGAACAGCAGAGGAAACAACAAACAAAAGTAAAATACAACATACTGAATGGAAGAAGATATTTGCAAATGACATATCTGATAAGGAGTTAAATGTCCAAAATATATAAAGAACTCCCACAACTCCATAACAAAAACAAAAACAAACCCAAAAAAAACCCCAACAAAAACAAGTAATCCAATTTAAAAAATGGGCAGACGACATGAACAGACATTTCTCTAAAGAAGACATCCAGATGGCCAACAGACACATGAAAAGATGTTCAACATCATTAATCATCAGGGAAATGCAAATGGAAACCACAATGGGATATCACATTATACCTGTCAGATGGCTAAAATAAAAAACGCAGGAAACAAAAAGGAACCCTTGTGCAATATTGGTGGGAATGCAAACTAGTAGAGCCACTATGGAAGACAGTATGGAGGTTCCTCAAAAAATAAAAATAGAACTACCATAATCCAATAATTCCACTGCTGGGTATTTACCCAAAGATATATGAAAACACTAATTTTGGAAAGATAGACCACCCCTATATTTACTACAGCATTATCTAAAATAGCTAAATTATGGAAGCAGCTCAAAAGTCCATTGATAAACGAATGGATAAAGAAGATGTGGTGTGTATACATGCACACACACACACACACTGTAATATTACTTAACCATAAAAAGATGAAATCTTGCCATTTGCAACAACATGGATGAGTCTAGAGAGTTCAATACTAAAAGAAATAAGTCAGAAAAGCAAATACCATATTATGTCATCCAATTTTTAAATTCACAAACAAAATAAATGACCAAAAAGAAAAAGAGACAAACCAAAAATCAGACTCTTAACTATAGAGAACAAACTGACGTTTACCAGTGGATAGATGAGTGGATAGATGGGTAAAATAGGTGAAGAGGATTAAGAGTATACTTATCATGCCGAGCAATGAGTAATATGTAGAATTGTTGAATCATTATACTGTACATCTGAAACTAATATAACATTGTATGTTAATTATACTGAAATTAAAATTACAAAATAGAAGTTACATATACATATGTATGTATACATATTTATATGTATGTATGCAAGTATATAGATAATCTTTACTAAATAAAGGAGGTTTCCTTCTATATGGCTATGCAGCATATTGTGAGTAATACATTGTTGTCTGCCTAGATTTTGTTGTCTTTAAAAGTGATCATTGTTTTGTTAGGTAATCTGGTCTGGATCACCCAGTGGAAGAACCAAGTGGCACTCGGAGATCTTGGAAGCTAGGAGTTTTATTTCACACTGGTGGGCTGAGAGGAGATCATTCTCCGGAGGTCTGAGCCCAGAGCATTAGCATAGGGAACAATTTATAGCCTGTTATTTCCTCATTCCTCATTAATCAGGGACAGGTGTTTTCTTACTAGTCCTGTCAGCCATCTTACAAAGATTTTCCCTATTAGTTTTAGAAGACAATTAATTGTAGAGCTTCTTGATCTCTTTGAGACTTATATTTAGACTTTGTTAGTATATAAGCTAGTTTAGTCCTTTCCAGAGTCTGTACTGAATACTCCAGGTTTACAAAAAGTCTCCCTACTCTGACTGACTAGAACCTAAACATTTCCTAACACTGTGTATTCTTAAGTAATTTCATTTTACACAGCTCTGACAGTTGCTTGTTGTGTCTTGCAGAGTTTCACTCTACACTTGTGCCACTCAGCAACAGACTCCAAGGGACCCCTATGCAAATTTATGAAGCTCTTATTTTACTTAGCTGCCTCCTCTCCAGCTGCCTCCTCTCCAGCATCCTAGCCTTGCTGAACTTTAATCTCAATCTCCTAAACTCCACACAACTATTGGGTTGGCTTGGTTTTTCCCCTCTCCATGACAGATTTCTGGAAGTGCCGCCTGGCAAAAGGCCAGGGTATTAATTGTGACTGCCTTTTTTTTTTTTTTTTTTTTGGTTTTCATTCTTTGTCAATTATCCAATATCTAAATATAGCTATTTCATATACATTTTTCACAATTTTTAGTTATTTTCAGTGGAAAACTATTCCTTTACCAATTAAATCATGATGGATGGAAGCAAAAATCATTTCTATCTTTCCAAATAAAGATTTGATAAGTTATTGCCACCCTGGTCTTGTTACTAATGTCAGTTTTGTTCAACTACAATTTTATCAAGCTCATCACAAAGGTTAGCCAACATCTTTGCACAAACTGCCATCTTGAATGAAAAAAACATAATTTTGTGCCAGAATGTTTATAAGAAATATCTTTGAGAAAAGTAGCACTACTTATGTTTATTGCAACAAAAGTTGGTGAATCAAGAAGTACCAGGGAAATTTCTGGATGTTACATGGAATTCTGAGGTGTGACATCTTCCATCATATCTGGTACCGTGAGTTTTTTTTAGTGATTTTC
Source organism: Cryptoprocta ferox (assembly GCA_028646485.1). NCBI lineage: Eukaryota > Metazoa > Chordata > Mammalia > Carnivora > Eupleridae > Cryptoprocta > Cryptoprocta ferox. The sequence continues at coordinate 43,078,590 of CM053568.1, forward strand.
AAATAGTAGATAACAATAGGTGTCTCAAGATGCTATTGCCCACATATATGATAAACACAATCCCATTTAACACTTGTAAAAAAGTATTCATATTTCAAAAGATAATATCACTGCCTAATATTTTTAAAATTCATTCAAAATCATAGGATGCAAGGGAAATCTTAAGCCCAATGTGTGGCTTTATAACTCATGGAAAAAAAACGACAACAAAAAACAGACCTAGGTTTTCTTACTCTATTTCTATCACTAAGCCACAGAAACATTTTATCAATCCATTTGTCAGTACCTGAATATCACTGCTTATAAGTCACAAGAGAGTTTTCTATAAATGGAAGTATTCTAACATATTTAAGAGATTAATCCTACAGAATAGAATGTTTTGACAGGACTCTGATCTCCCACAGGCAAAGCTCTAGAGACATTTCCTTTCAAAGTGGCAAACCATTATCCTGTCTCAGTATTCTAGTACTAATGACAATTTTTTGTCATGTCAAATGATTAAAAAATAAATATGGCAAAGAAAGGAGCAGTCTGGCTGGCCAACTGGGTAACTATAGTCACTAAGAGGCAAGTTCAGGGAAAAGGAAGAATACCTGTCCCTTTATTTCAAAGATTCTTTATTCTCCTAGTAATTATATGATTTCCCCAAAGCAGACTGCTTCTTCATGAAAGGAAAATTACTTTTTCCAGGGAGACAGATTTTGGGTTCTGGCTTCTGTCACAGCATATCCAACGTTACTAAGACAGATTAGAGACATTTGTGAAACATGGGGGACTATGAGCCTGAACCATGTAGCATCATTTCACCCACTCTTGAGGCCAAATTTGCACTTCAAGTGCAAATCTCATGGAAAAACTATATTCGCTCATCTCTTTCAGAGTCATTTGAGAGACCAGGTTTGTTTCAGAGGTGTCCTATATCAGAAAGCTTCCAAATTTATATACTGCATCAAATACCATCAAAAAGAACCCGGAATGTGAGGATCTGGCAAAATTTTCCAAATGTCCCCTTCCTAACATCTCTGCACCAAGCTCCTACTGGTTTATTTATAAAGTACTGACAACACCTATTTGCACAAATACATTCTCATATTTGACGGTATGTTGTTTGAATACTGGGATGAAACTTTCACTGTATTTTTGTTCTAAATGCTTAGCAGGGCGGTTTGCATGTAGATCAGACATTGTGAATGTTATTAAAATTATTATTTCTGTAAAAAGACTATAACCTCAAGGTGTTCAACAACTTTTCCATGAACACACCTAGCATATTCTACAGCAGTCTCCACATGAAGATCTTAAAGGCAAGTAAATGTTTCAAAGACCTTCTTTTTTTTAATGTTTATTTTTTAAGAGAGAGAGAGAGAGAGAGAGAATGTGTGCAGGAGGAGCAGAGAAAGAGGGCTACAGAGGATCTGAGGAGGGTTCTGTGAGGAAGCAAAGAGCCTGAGGTGGGGCTCAAACTCACAAACATGAGCTGAAGTCAGATGGTTAACTAACTGAGCCGTCCAGCCACCCCTCAAAAAGCTTCCAAAAGGTTGTTCAGCTCAGAAGATCAGAAGGTCAGACCAGTCAGAAGGTCTTGGTAGCTGGAAAGAAGTTACTATTGCCATGAGTCAATCTAGACAAGCAAACCCCTAAATACACATTTAGGATGTAATCAAGTAATCACTTAATTATAAAAGAGAACATCATATCCTTTTTAATGTCTGCTCACATGGGTTTTCTTAAGCTTTGATGCTTCTATCTGCAAAAGCCAAACATCAAGCTTCAACATTATTGAAAGATAATGAATATAATACAAAGGTGACAAAGCTTTTTTAAGTAAATAATGTCCAATTTGTAGACTTCAGTGAATAAATCCTAGTAACTTTTAAATATTGCTCAAAGTTACTTAGTATTTAGCTGACTTTATGCAGTATGAATAGTCCTGGAAGTCTTGAAAATCTCTTGTGAAATACAGAAGAAAAAGTGAAATCTAAACTTTCCATGTGAAATGTCAAAGTGGAATAGTACTCGGGGGGGGCGGGGAAAGGTCAAATGGTAAAAAATGAGTCAGATATTTCCAGTGAAATATTTTTTTATACATGATTATTTCTAGTATTAATATGATAATAATAATAACTGATACTCCTTAACTGCTACCATGTTCCAGTCACTGTGCTAAATACTAAACATGCTTTGCTGCATTGACAGTTATAGACATATGAAGTAGATTTATTATTCTCCCCATTATAGAGATGAACAAACTTATACTCAGAAAGATTTAGCTATTTTTGCCTAAGTTTACACAGGCAATAAATGGCAAACTGAGATATGAACTCAGTCTCTTTGAATTCAGTATCCATGGCCTTCCCCTGATACAATCCAGTGCCTCTGAATATTTCAGGAAGAAAATATCATTTTGAACTCTAAATAAAAAAATATTGGTCACACATTGTATAATGCATTCAACTTCTATGGTCTACTTAAGCACAGATACAATTAGCCCTACAGTTAGAAAACTCTAGGCTTGCAAAAGACAATTGCTTTCAACTAATCTACATGTCTCATTTTATATACTTGGAAAGTAAAAATTAATATCATAAGTAATTCAAGCAAGTCAGTCAGAACCTGCATACTTGATAGCCAATTCTACTCTTTACAAATTCACAGTGCAGCAGCGAGCTAGATAAATGGCTGCCTAAAACTGAAGTTAGACTTGGGTCTCCTATAAAAATTATTAATAATTTAAGAAAAAATAAAATATTTATTGAACATGGCCAATAGCAGTAATATGAGTGTGTCAAAAATATTTTTCATTCATTCATGTATTTATTCAGTACAACACATCTACTGTTTATGATTTGCTGAAACTTCTGGTGTGTGTTAGGGAAAAGGATGATGCCTGGAATCATAGAAAATCCTCAGTGAATGTGGAATAATCTTAAGATAAATCAGAGATAAAATATAAAGGAAGATAAATAAACAGACAATTGGAACACAATAATATCTCTGCCAATAAATGCAAGCAACAATTCTATGAAGTTAGAGAAGAAAAATAAATGAGTGTGAGTGGGTTAGGATAGTCAAAAAAGTGGAGGCATATAAAAAGAATACTAACAGAAGAGTCAGAGTGGTTAATCCAAGGGTGAAGAGAAAAAATAAGAAAACTAGAGAATGCATTTCTTTTTTTTTTTTTTTGTCTGTTGTTTGTTTTGCAAAAGTTTCAAGACATAAAAAACTCTAGAAAATAATTCCCAATCTCTTTGGGTTATGGATATAGACACAAAGGGAAATAACAATATGGGATGCTGTATAACAAATACTAGAGACATTCTAAGGAATGATAGATGCATGGACTCACATGGCTTAGAAAGGTTTCACCCAAGAGAGAATTAAGTCAGAGTTACAAAGGATTGGCCATGTGGTTGAGTTGAAGCGAAGGCTATTCCATAGGAGAAGAAATGCATGACGAAGGCAATGAGGGAAAAAATATTAAGGATTTTTGAGTGAAAAATTACCTTACACCCATACAAATGTCTGACTTGTTAATTGGTCTCTAAACTTATCAACAAACTTGTCATAAAATTGTGTACTTCCATGTAAATACATGTTCTTTTACTAAAAGCAAATGTAAACTGGTACAAATAGATTTACTTCAAAGATGATTAATCTATGCACTACAGAGGAACTACTCATAAATTCATTAATTCAGATTTTTTTTACTTTTCATGCCCAAACTAATAATTTTCTTATATAAATTATTTTTAAAGTGTACTAATAATTAATTTGTTGGAGTTTTTACTGCTTTCCATTTCCACAGCAGAATCCCAGGCCAGGCTCAGTCAACACTTTAATATACATTTTCTCTTCATTAGAGTGTTCATTCTTTCCTTAATAATATTATAAAATAAAATTTTGATTCTAGAATTTGCCATTTTTCTTTCCTGCTATAGACATCATGTTCTGTTTAGCTACTAGCTATGAGCACATAATAAAAATAAAAAAGAAAACTCACACATAAAACTACACATTAATAAGAATATACATTTATATACTATAACTATATATAATGTATATATGTAATGTAACTATATATAATATGTATGTAATATAACTATGTATAATGCGCTATATATAATATATAATATAATAGTATATAATGTATATAAAAGTATACTTTTATATACACTATATACTACATTTAAGTATATAGTATATATAATATACTAATGTGTATATATTTAGTATATAAATGTATATTCTAAGCAATTACTAAATAGGTACTTAAGTGTTAAAATGTCAACCATGGAAACATTTCATCTTTTTAATGTTAATAATGTGCAGGTCTAACAATAGGTACTTAAGTAATCTTGTCTTAGTTAGAAAGTGGATAATATATAGGTTAATTGGCAAATTTCGAAAATTGAAGGCCTAGACTCCTGAAGACAAAATTTACACTATAATGTGGAAGTGCTGTTTCTAATAAAGCGTAAATGAGGCAGGTTGCTAGAAAAGCCACCCAGGAAGGCAACTCCCATCCCTATTCCATGATGGAGTATGAATGTTGAACAAAAGATTAAAATAGCACCACCATGAGGGACAAAATAGTAGTTGTTACCGAAGAACATGTTCATAGCCAAGGATTCAACCCTGGTTGGTTACCATGGCATGAATAGAAATATATTTCCATTTGAATTGTTATCTAGAACATTGGGTGGCTTAGTGAATGAGAACAAGTTTGTAGTCACTGCTACATGTGATGTAGTAGATAGGTTTAAATAAATTAAATGTGTTCATCTGTATTCTGTTGAAGTTGGATAAAAATTTTCATACTTAGAATATATTCAGATGTGTCCTATTACATTGATATTTATCATCTGTATAATACACTGAATTTCTAATACACTGAGTTTTATATTATTCATGGAATTTTAGGCTCCATAGCTTCCAGAATAGTCCTCTGGTTGACTTAGTAGTTTTATCTTCTATATCCTTAAGGCTATACATACTTTTTACTTGCTTATGCTAATATGTAAGCATTATTGCTTGCTTGCAATTAATTTAACCGCACATATTCATGCATCTTACCCAGTGATCTACAACTCAAATGAAAAAGAACATTTATTTGTTTATTTATTTAGTCAGCATAGATTGAATAGACTAGCAGGGATATAATCCTCTTTTTGCTTTCTGTTTTATTTACATATATTCAAAAGAAGTGTTATAGCAGAGTGATTAATCTCATGGTCATTGGAATCACTCAACAGTTACTCAAATCATACTCCTGCCACTGTGCCATTGTTAGATACTTAAAGTTTCTCAGCTTATGTTTACTTATCTGCGGCAAAATGTAGAATTCTTTAAATCTAGTTAACTTAATCTAGTTAATTTAAATTTGTTACTGACTATGGTCATTATAGGCAAGATTCTACCATGTTTTCTTAAGATATTATAAACCAAGATGAGGATTTCTAAAGAATAAGACCAGTAGAAACTGAACATATCTCCCTCAATTGCACACAGTACTGAGGATATTTGAACAATTTTCCTTAAAAAAAAAAAGTCATAGAGATGCAATACACAATATGGTGACTATAGGTAAAAATACTGTATTGTGTTTTGAAAATCCCTGAAAGAGTAGATCTTAAAAGTTCTCATCACAAGCAAAAAAAATGTGTGACTATTGTGTGGTGATAGATGTTAATTAGATTTATTGTGATTTCACAATATGTATAGATACTGAATCATTATGTTGAACTAATATGCTGTTATATGTCAATTTTATGTTAGTAATTTTTTTTTTAGTTTTTAATTTTTAAGTAATCATATGTCCAAAGTGGGGCTTGAACTCACAGTCCTGAGATTAAAAGTCTACCAAGTAAGCCAGGCAGGCTCCTCTCTCAGTAATTGTTTTTAATTATACTTTTGAAGACAACTTAGTAGTACTTGTATATGTACATGGTTACATTTTGTGTTTGCTAGTGGTCTATTGGAATCCACAAAATGTGGGGAGAATTACTAATAATCAGTCTAATCCTACAGCCAAAAAAAAAAAAAAAAAAGGAGATTAAAAAAGTGGCCAAATTCTAAAGTGTATTATCTCCTAACTTGTCTATGCCTACACCAAGCAGCTTAACCCTAGTGCTCCCTACTTTCTAAGTGGATCCTAACACCACCAAGGGTTAATACTTTCAAAGACTCACCCTCATTAACAAGCACGTAAGTAGATGGTCAGAATCTTCATTTAACTGAACAGCTAGCAGAGGCTGCAAGCTCCAATGCCTATGTGGGTCAGTAGAAAAGGTAAATGAGGAAAAAACAAATCTACCTGATATAATCGGGGAAAGAAAAGGCAACAGGAAAAGAAAGAATTGAGCAAATTTAGAAGGAGCATCAACAACTTAACTCCCAAACTTTAACATGCATACACATCACCTGGGCATCTTGGAACAGTGAAGATTCTGATCAAGTAGGTTTGAGATGAGTTCTGAGTCTTGCCTCTCACTAAATCATACAGAAAAATAAGTGTGGTGTCAAAACAGACTCCTCAGGCATTATCTCTTCTACATCCCAACAGAGACACTGCTTGGCACTCCTCTCCTCACATTGTTAGAGGCAACAGCTAGTTAGGTTTTGACAGGGTGCCTGGAGGCCTGCAAAGGGGGAGTCAAGGCCTGTTATTAGGAAAGTTAGCAACTTGTCCTGGCAACATTTCACAAACAAAGGCACTAGAAAGCTGTTTCAAATAAGACAGGCCCAAGACAAAGAAGGCCAGAGATTCTGACCAAGTAAGAGAGAAAAGTTGTGAAAACTTGCTCCCCTCAAAATCCCCTCCCCCAATAATAAATATCCCACCCCTCAGTTAACAAACTGTCAATAAAAGATAGAGACCCAAACTGTGGGGTGCTCAGCCCTCCCTTGAGTTCACCCACACTTGCTCTTCACTCACACCTCTTGCAACAAGACTAAGAGCCTCTGACGATGTCCCTGGGAGAGCTGGTTAGAGCCCTTAGGGCCTGGAGTTCTCCCCAGTTCACCAGCAACAATATAACTCAATTAAAAAGAGAAAACATTATAAAAGGCATCCAAATCAGCAGGGAAGAAGTCAAACTTTCACTCTTCACAGATAACATGATGCTCTACATGGAAAACCCACAGATTCCACCAAAAAGCTGCTAGAACTGATACATGAATTCAGCAAAATTGCACGATATAAAATCAACATACAGAAATTGGTTGCATTTCTATATATCCATAATGCAGCAGCAGAAAGAGAAACCAAGAAATCGATCCCATTTACAATTATACTGAAAACCATAAAATACCTAGGAATAAATCTAACCAAAGAGGTGAAAGATCGTTTGCTGAAAACTATAGAAAGTCTATGAAACAAATTGAAGAAGACAAGAGAAATGGAAAACCATTCCATGCTCATGGACTGGAAGAATATTGCTAAAATGTCTATACTACCCAAAGCAATCTACACATTCAATGCAATCCTGATCAAAATAACACCAGCATTCTTCACAGAGCTAGAACAAACAATCCTGAAATTTTTATGGAACCAGGAAAGACCCTGACTAGCCAAAGTAATGTTGAAAAAAAAAAAACAAAAAAAAACCAAAGCTGGAGACATCATAATTCTGGACTTCAAACTGTATTAAAAATCTGTAATCATCAAGACTGTATGGTCCTGGCACAAAAACAGACATATAGATCAAGGTGTGAGAAATAAATCCACCCACTCAATCAAAGGAGGGATGTGGAGATTCAGAGCACAGTGAAGCAAGGCTTTTTCTTTTTTAATGTTTATTTTTGAGAGAGAGACAGAGAATGAGCAGAGAGGGGCAGAGAGAGAGAGAGGGAGACACAGAATCCAAAGCAGACTCCAGGCTCCAAGCTGTCAGCACAGAGCCTGAGACCTGGCTAGAATTCACAGATAGGGAAATCATGACCGGAGCTGAAGTAGGACGCTCAACCAACTGAGCCACCCAGGCACCCATGAAGTAACGCTTTAATCAATGCTCTTGCAAGAGCAGTGTCTGAAGAGTAGGCACACTCAGGGCAGTTACAGCAGACAATTTATTTCCTAGCATGCAAGTCCCTCCCCGGGCTCATACCAGGACATCACCAATGCCCAGCTAAGGCAAAAAGTAGTCTGACTGGAACAAATGCACATTCCCTGAGGCGATGCAAAGACCTCCCTTTGTTCTTTAGTGCGTGTTCATTACCAAGCCCTTGAAAATAAGCCCATGAAATGGAGAGGAGAAGAAGAACCCAGAAGTGAAGTGACAAAGGGTTTAGGACTCCACTGTGAGGGGGGGGGCGCAGTTCGTACAGTTAGGGCCTCATTAAGATAAACAGCTTCTGCACAGCAAAAGAAACACTCAGCAAAACTAAAAGGCACCGATAGAATGGGAGAAGATATTTGCAAATGGCATATCTGATAAGAGTTAGTGTCCAAAATCTAGAAAAAACTTAGCAAACTCAAAGCCCAAAAACCAAATAATACAGTGAAGAAATGGGAAAAAGACATGAACAGATATTTTCCAAAGAAGACATCCACATGGCTAACAGACCCATGAAAAAATTCTCAACCTCACTCATCATCAGAGAAATACAAATCAAAACCACGTTGAGATACTACCTCATTCCTATCAGAATGGCTAAATGAACAATTCAGGAAACAACAGATGTTAGTGAGGATGCAGAGAAAGGGAAACTTGTTTGCACTGCTGGTGGGAATGCAAACTGGTACAGCCTCTCCGGAGACCAGTATGGAGGTCTCAAATTTCCTCAAAAAATTAAAAAAAGAACTACTGTACAACCCAGCAATTTAACTACTAGGTATTTATCCAAAGGATATAAAAATGTCGATTTGAAGGGGCACATGCACCCCAATGTTTATAGTAGTGTTATCATCAATAACTAAATTATGGAAGAAATGTCCATTGACTGATAAATGGATGAAAAAAAGATTTGGTATATATATAATGTAATACTACTCAGCAATCAAAAAGAATGAAACCATGCCATTTGCAAGAATGTGGATAGAACTAGAATGTATTATGCTAAGTGAAATACATCAGAAAAAGGCAAATATCATATGATTTTACTGATAAGTGGAATTTACAAAAAAAAAAAACACAGATAAACATAGAGGAAGAGAATGAAAAATAAGATAAAGAGAGAGAGGGAGGCAAACCATAATAGACCCTTAAATACAGAAAACAAACTAAGAGTTACTGGAGAGGTGTGGGATGGGGCGGATGGACTAAATGGGTGATGGGCATTAAGGAGGGTACTTGTTGGGATGAGCACTGAGTTTTATACGTAAATGATGAATTGCTAAATTCTACTCCTGAAACCATTATTACACTATAAGTTGACTATCTTGGATTTAATTCTTTAAAAAGAGAGAAAACCCTAAAAAAATTATTATATGACTCAAACCGGAATAATGCATGTACATGGATATAATTCATTTTTTCTAATATTAAATAACACCAAATTACTAAATTACCCACATATTTCTGTCCAACATTTGCTTTTGCTTTTTATGTGTGTTTTCTTAAAATAACTTAAAAATTCAGACCAGTTTTATATTAAAGAAAATGTTCCAAAATGGTACCACAAGTTTTCATATACCCCACACCCAGTTTCCCTAATACTTTATGTTAGTATGGTACATTTTTGTTTTGTTTTAATTTATTTAACGTTTATTTATTTTTTGATAGAGTGTGCTCGCGAGTGAGCGGGGGAAGGGTAGAGAGAGAAGGAGACATAGAATCTGGAGCAGGCTCCAGGCTCTGAGCTGTCAGCACAGAGCCCAACATGGGACTTGAACTCACAAATAACGAGACATAATCTGAGCCAAAGTTGGACGCTTAACCGGCTGAGCCACCCAGGCGCCACACATATGGTACATTTGTTAAAAGTAGTGAACCAATATTGATATTGGCTCCAGATCTCCTGACTCTGATAGTCAGTGGGGCTTGCATTCAGGAGTTCCACATGATGATAGCAAACAAAGAAGCAGTTTTGAAATGGGCACAAGAGTGCATTTCTCAGCTATACACCCAAGTTCAGTGCAGAGGGAAGCAAGCAAAAATGCCCCATCTCCCAGTTTCTCCCAGGAAGGCATTGAGCTGAGTACATCAGCAGCTGCTACCCAAGGGTCCAACTTCTAATCAGCCTGCTGAAACTCAAAATCTTCACTGTGTGTGAGTGAGCATGGTTCACAGCATCAACTTTATAACATTTTTTTTCTTTTAATAAAAACGTTACTTCTGGCTACCATTTCCCCATTTGGAGCTTGTTATTTTAATGTGCTTCTTATTTAGTGACTTGATCATTTTAGTGACACTCATTTCTTCTCCACTTTGTGAAGCCTCTTATATTGCTACTTAGGTAGCAGATCTGGGGTGTGCCTAAAGTTGTAACACTAGTTTTGGTAGAGTTTTTCTTTGGCTGCTTCTTTCCCTGACCACACCCACTGTTAAACTGCTGTAATTACCAGCTGATTGCTACGTTGTTTTCAACAATACCCTTACAGTAAAAACTGCTTCCCAGGTTAATCCAATCAAATTCAAGTTTCTTGAAAGGACTAGATCCTGAGGTGGGTTTTAGATGGTTTCTAAATCCTGAAGGATCTCTTTTCCCATTTCTGCCTGACTAAAAAGAGTCTCACTCACTGGAAATTTAGCCTCAGCAGCAGGAGGTGGGAGGTGGGAGTAGGGGGTGGTGGAATAAGAAATGCTGATATCCTGGGGTGCCTGGGTGGCTCAGTCAGTTAAATGTCTGACCTCTGCTCAGGTCATGATGTTGCAATTCCTGAGTTCTAACCCACCTCAGGTTCTGTGCTGACACCTCAGAGCCTGGAGACTGCTTCTGATTCTGTCTCCCTTTCTCTCTTCCCCTCCCCTGTTCGTTCGTTCTCTCTTTCACTCACTCAAAAATAAAAAAAAAAACATTAAAAAAAGAAAGAAGGAAATCCTGAAATCCTATCCCTATGATGCAGCCAGAGAGAGCCATCCAAAAGGGAGCTGCAGGGAGAGAGAGTCCTACCTGTTGGTTATATCACTCTGGAGTGGAGTTTCTGTCTTGCTGAGCTGGGATGGTGAAGTTTCAGGCAAAGTTCTTGGTTCAAATACCAGAATCTCTCAGCTCTTACCAAATGTAGAAGAATTTTTGAATAAATGTTTCATCATTTGCTGAATGTCTACAGGATCATTTTCAGAAAATTTATTTTTTTAATATTTTTATATATTTTTGAGAGAGAGAGAGAGAGACAAAGCATGAGTGAGGGAGGGGCAGGGAGAAAGGGAGACACAGAATCTGAAGCAGGCTCCAGGCCCTGAGCTGTCAGCACAGAGCCCTAAGTGGGGCTTGAACTTGTGAACTCCAAGATCATGACCTGAGCTGAAGTCAGACGCTTAACAGACTAAGCCACCCATGTGCCCCTCAGAAACTTTAAATGGGTGTTTGTCTTTTAATAGTTTTTGCCAGTTTTACTGGGGAGCCATTCCACAGGGGTCCTTACACAATCCTACTGGAAGTGGGATTCCCCAACATAAGGTTTTCTACTTCAAAAATTCACCTTCTCAATGAAAAGAAATGAAAACAAGTCCATGCTCCATAGTAGAGAGTATCATTTCAGCTTCCAAATATGTGATAAACCAGAATTCACAGTCATGAACCAGGATGTCTTTGTTCAGACTTTTACTGTGTATGCTCCATTTAGAGGAGATTTAGAAGTATTATTAACTTAATTGTATCTGATATATTCAGTGGCAGTTATTACTGCTAGCAAGAAGTGGCATATGATTATAAAATTTAAGATAATAAAGAAAATTGGAAATGAGAAAACAGCCCATGTTGCATATTGGCACATATAATATACCCAATATTGGCAAGCTCTTCAGAGGACAAAATATTAATCATGCAATGTGCTATATACTCATGTAACTAATTCATCACAGAAAAAGGCATTACACACTCAGTAAAATGTAATGATGGCAGCAAATTCCAGTTTTGTCAGTTGAAAGTCTTAATATTATCACTAGAAAATCAACCTCCATGTTGGATGCCTATTTACCTGAAGTTGATTCAAAAGAAGGCCAGAAGTTTGTTAAAGAATATAAAGCCTGAGTATGGTAAGAGCACCTTTGAAGAAATGTGAGTGGCCAAGCATAGATAGCAAGGAATTATTTTATAATTTGAAGGTCTGTGTGACTCTGCACACCAAAATGTGTATTGAAGATGAATACAGATAGAAAAATATGATGGAATTATCAGGGAAGAGTGTAACCTGAGTTACCAAGAGTTATTAAATTTATTTTTTTTACCTTTTTTACATTTATTTATTTTTTGAGAGATAGAGTGAGACAGAGCGTGAGTGGGAGGGTCAGGGAGAGAAGGAGACACAGAATCTGAAGCAGGCTCCAGGCTCCGAGCAAGCATTCAGCACAGAGCCTGATGCAGGGCTCGAACCCACCAACCATGAGATCATGACCTGAGCCGAAGTCAAACACTTAACTAACTGAGCCACTCAGGTGCCCCTAAGAGTTATTCAATTAAAACAATGTTCAATTTGGAAGAGAAGAAAAACAACTGCCATACAAACTGTGATTATTAAAAAAGAGGAGAGTATGCCTAATTTTAAAGGTCCAAGGAATAACATATAATCCTATTTGTTGGACATGAATCCATAGCCTCGAAGTTTAAACCATGCTCCATCAATTGGATACAGGAACAACTTTTTAGAAGTTAACATATTACAAAAGCCTGCACCTCAGATTTAAGAGAATTGAAGGAAATGAGGCATGTAAATCATCTATCACAGTTTTTAGATCAAATTAAGTCCTTTTTGGGGCACCTGCGTGGCTCAGTTGATTGAGCCTCCCACCCGTGATATTGGCTCAGGTCATAATCTCACAGTTTGTGAGTTCGTGCCCTGTGGTGTAGGTCTCTGCACTGACAGCACAGAGGCTGCTTGGGATTCTCTCTCCCTCTCACTCTGCCCTCCTTTCTCACACTTTCTCTCTCTCTGTCTCAAAATTAATAAATAAAAATTAAAAAAGTTTTTTTTTCTCCTTCTGTGGGCAGCCTGAGATCTCTAGGATCTGGGTTTAAGAAAGAGGCTGTCTTGCACCAGGTTCCCTAGAAAATGGGCTGTGAGGCACTCAAACGGACTACAGGAACTTTATTGGGCAGTGCTTTAACAATTAGCCCCTTTAAAGGATTTAGGGGAGTAGGACTGGTGAGAAGGAAAATTATAAATTATGTTATAATGGAATTAGAGGATTCAGCTGATCCTATGGAAAGTTCTGGGGCTGGGATGTCTTTTTAGACTTTTTTTTTTT
>CM053568.1:43092438-43108957 GCA_028646485.1 Cryptoprocta ferox
TTAGTGTTTTACTTATGTTTTCATATAAACCATTTGAGCACTCAATATATGCAAATCACCACCAATAGATTAAGGACCTGTGAAGGTAAACCCATAAGATTGAAGGTGATTTTTTCCTGGTGGCATCTTCTTTTCCCTGAAGAATCCTGAGGTCCTTCAACCCTTTACCAGCCTTCAGTTTCCTTCATCCCAATTGATACTATACACAACTCTTATACATAAATATCTGCACTCACTAAAACTAGTCTTCAATATTCTCTTTTATCCCCCAATTCATCACCCCACCTTTTAATTCTTCTTTCCTCACAGTAGCTTCTCCATTATACAACAAGCTCCCCAGGGCAAACAGATCCATTGAATATCCTGTCCTCAAAGTACTTTGATCTTCTCAGGTCACATGATCTTTCATTTCATTATAGCCAGACCTTGAATCTCAACACTAATCTAAAATTTACAGACTGGGAATGGACAAATGAGAGGACAAATTAGTTAAGAGGCTATTCTGCTTCATCAGGTAAGAGGTGATGTGACCCTAAACCATGGAAGTAATGGTGATTGCTTTTAAAGAAGAGATGTTGGATTTAAAAGATTTGGGAAGATAAAAATAGACTTAGTTTCTGGCTGGAGGGGAGCTAAAGGAAAAGTCCAAGAATGTGAGTTTTCTATCTAAGATGCCTAGGTGATGGAGCCAGTAACTGAATTTAGGAATGTAAAAAAGAAATGGCTTATAACCTATAATATAATGTAACATAACATCACTAATTTTATAGGTAATAAAGGGAATAAAATGTAATACTACAACACTAACTCAAACATAATACTAAAAATACATAAAAAACACATGAAAGTGGAAACAGAAGAAAAATAACAGGTGGAGAAAATAGAAAATAGATAGAATACAGGGAATCACATCAATAATTACATTAAGTGTAAATGGACTATACACTCTAATTAAAAGGCAGATTTCAGTCTGAATTAAATAACAAGCCCTAACTGTGCTGCCAATGAGTGATGGACATTAAGTATAAAGAAAAAGGTAGCCGAATGTAGCTGAATGTAAAAGGATTTTAAAAAGGCATAAAATTAAACATATAACTTTGATGTGACCATATTAACATCAGACAAAAAGAACATGGAGTTCAAAACAAAATGTTAATCGGTAGAAGGGGGAAATTTGATAATCATGAAGAAATCAATTCATCAGGAAGTTATAAAAATCCTAATATTTTTATACCTAATATCAGAGCTTCAAGTAAAAACTAGCCAACCTAAAAGAGAATGAGACAAACCTACAATCAGTGTTGAGTTCGTAACACCCCCTCTTAGTAAGTGTTCAAATGGAGAAAAAGCAAGTACAAATAAATGACTATGATAAAATCCTGTGTGAATATTATTGTCTACCATGTCTATTATCCTTGGCTATAGAACACTATCACCAACAGTTATAGAATATAATCATTATTCAACTGCACATGAAACATTCACCAAGATGGGACCTGTACTATAAAATAAATCTCAATTTATTTAAAATATTTCACAAAGTCTTTAGGAAAGAACATATCAAATGGTTTAAATGAAATGGTGTCCAGCACTCACATTAGACAAGAAATAGTATCCATTTCCAGCAGCCAAACTGGAAAACTACAGCATTCCAAAGAAGGGCCTTGCCTCTGGAGTGGAGAATAATTAGGCCTGGATTTACACTGCTCCAATCCTATCTCTCAAAATTCTAAAAATCAGGACTCAGAAAGATCTTTTTAAATACTAACCTGTATCTTTAAGCAAAGCCAAAGCATATTTATAGGAATGAAATTATATCTAAGAACCAAAAAGTTTAAATTCACAATGTCTGGCAGTCAATTCAGATTAATTGGGCATGCAAAAGAGCAGGAAAATATAAACAATAATTAGGAAATCATTCTAACCCATAACTAACAAAAATGTTGGAATTAATTGACAAGGGCATATTAAATAGTTATTATAATTGGATTTCATATATTCAAAAAAGTAAGTAGAGTCATGGAAGTTATAGCAAAGACCAAATTTGAGTATCTTCAAGTCAAAACTACAACGTATGAGATGACAAATGCACTGGATGAAGTTAACAGCAACAGAAAAAAAATAGTGAATTTGAAGACATTTCAATAGAAATCATGCAAAATAAACACAACAGTGAGAAAATTTTAAGTAGCCTAACTGTGAGTAATTCAAGTCCTGAAAGAATGGGGGAGGGGAGGAAACAGTAAAGATATTTGAAAAAAGTAATGGTCAAAGATTTGCCAAGTCTGATGAAAGCTATAAATCCATAATTTCACAAGCTCAACACAACACAATAAGAAGCAAGAGGAAAACTCTACCAAAGGACATTGTGATAAAATTTCTAAAATGAGAGATAAAAGAAAATCTTTAAAAGAAAAGGAGAACAATGCATTATATGCAGATGATCCAAGATCATATTTCTCATTGGAAAAAACAGAAGTGAAAATACAGTGGTGTGACATCTTTAAAATAGTGTACTTAAAAGCAACCAAACTTTGAATTGATAATTCTTTTCCACAACAAATATAGTTTTCAATAATAAAGGCAAAAAACCCCATGTTTTTAGACATATAAAAGCAAATAATTTATCATTAGCAAACTGCATGACCAAAAATATTAAAGGACATTCTTTAGACAGTAGATACATGATATTTGGTGAAAATATTAACCAAAAAGCAGAAGGAATACAAAGCACTGAAAATGGTAACATACATGGGTAAACACAGGAAGTTCTTTTTCCTATTATTTAAATCTAAAAGACAAGAGACTGACTTTTAAACATAAATAAGGATTTATGATATGTATAAAAGTGAAATGTATGGCAATAGTGGCAGAAAAGATAAAAAGGGAGAAATGGAATTATACTACTGTAAAGCATCAGAAGGTCACCTGAGCTGGGAGAGAAAGTTGAGTTGTTAAGTGTCAGAATATCCAATTAGAGCGGTCAGCCAAAATAAATATAACAGTGAAGACTTAAATCATTTGCCACAATGGTGTACGTCAGAGGCTAAAACCAGAGAAAGTACTGACTTCTTGTTTCGTTTCCCCTCATGGAATAGGTCACCAGTAGAGGATTAGGGAGATGAACACAGGCAGAGAGGTTGTCTCGCTGTTTAAAAAGTCCTAAATCAAGTTTTATAGATACTTGAGGTGGAGCCAGGGCAATAGGGAAGTAGTACCAAGGGTGAGAAAGTACTGAGTACTGAGTTAAAGTGGCAAAAAGTATCTTATGTTCTCCCCCCTTAAAGAGGCCTTAAAAGGGGCACCTGAGAAAGACCTACATCCAAGGTCCAGATAAGAAAACCTGGGATGAAGGCACCAGAGCTAGGAATGCTGCCTGGGAAGAACATTACCAGCCAGAGGGCCTTAGTCTTTGCCTACACCTCCCTTCAGAGACTCTAATGCACTGGCTGTACAGTACAGCAGGTGTGGGGAGACAGCTCTTCCTCATTAGTCCTGTTAGACAAAACATGCCTGCCTATGGTTTACGGTCAGGTCAGAAAAATCACACATAGATTTTTAAGCAGGATGCTGACTCTTCATGAGGTATCTATATATATTACATGTGAAGTACAGTGATATCACTTAAAAGTAGGCTGTGATGATTTAAAAATATCAACCAAATTCCTATAGCAACCACTACAATACCAATAACAAAGAATTATAGCTAATAAGCTAACAAAGGAGGTAAAATGAAATCATCAAAAAATTATTCAATCTAAAAGAAGCTAGTAAGAGTAGAAAAGTGAACAGATAGCAGATGATACAAAGAATAAGCATATGGCAAGTTAATATATTTAAACCCAACCATATCAATTATCACTTGAAAAGCAATTAACTCCTATGCCCCAATTAAAAAAAGATTTCCATATTAAATAAAAAAAACACAGACCCAAGTCACTTATAAGAAATGCATTCAAAATATAAAGATGCATACAGATTCAATGAAAAAGAATGAAAAAAGGTCTACTTGGCTAATACTTACGCAAAGAAAGCTATAGTGACTATACTAATATGGACATTTATTTCAGACCTAAGAATACTAGGAAGCATAATATTCTTTTGGTATTGTTACTAGTGTTAAAATATTACCAGGACTGCCCAAGTTCTACTGCTATGCTCTGTCTGCTTTGGATATCTTTAAATGTCTTGGAGTTTATTAACATACTCCTCCCTCCTATGCCTTAAAATGAATGACCTATGCAACTGTAGGAGTATTATAGGAGTATTATAGTATATATAGTATATATCCTCCAGTTAGGATAAACTTTGAAGTAACCCCGTGAATCAGACTAATGCTGAAACTTAGCCTGAAATCGCTTCCTAGCTTCTTCTTCTTCCCGTCCTCCTTTTCTCATTCCATTACAGGTTTCATTTGGAAGCACTTTCTCAATAAATCTTTTGCATGCACACAAATCCTTCTTTCAGGGTTTTACTCTTTGGAAACTAACCTAAGACAGAAGTATTGTCAAAGATGACAGCCCAGAAGCTTTCCCTGAAAAAAGGACAATGTTAAATAGGAAACAAAATCAGAGTCTGTTTTTAAAATGTTGTTGAAAGCATAAACCCAACAGTTTTGAGAATTATTTATACAGTATTTCCCCCATTTCCATTTAAGGTAGTGTTCTTAACTCCTTCTATGTTACCAAACAGTTATTGGCTAAGGAATGAGGTTTTCCTTGGGCTTAGGGTTGTAAACTAGAACGACGGGCCATTCTGATTATTAACACTTCCACCTTTATAGTAATTCTTCAAATTAATCATAAATAACGAGAATAAACAAAGGCAATTATTGCCAATGAGCAGGATCAGAAAAGAGAGAAGGCTGTTTTCCATTATAAACTTAACCTAGGCTTGATTCTTGGAATTAGTTGAAGTTGGCCTTTGAAGGCACGTAATGTTTTCTTTCAAAGTTGTCTTAGCCTAGAGGCCCTGGATGAACTTTACGGATGTGAAACGTAAAAGTTCATTTCTTTTTCCTAGGCAGAGTCAAAACTTTCACGATATTATCAGTGAGACTGAATTCCTTCCCCCAGATTAGTGTTTTGGTTATGAATGGAAGAAGAGGACATAATCTGCTCATTCTGCTGATGTTCCAGAACCAATGGTCTAACTTCTTCAGTTTCATTTTTGAGTAAATATTCATTCTCAGATCTCCTAACTCTCTTTATTTCTCCCGTTTCATGTTTCATTTTATTTTTCTAAATACCTAATTATCTTTTCCCATGAATTATTCCTTGATTGACTTTGTTTCTTCAAGTTCCCTCAGTGAATTCAAGAAATCCCATGACTTCATGTGGCCTCCTCCATTAGAATCATTCATAAATGTTTGCCTTATGTTTAGAATCATTCATCAGTGATTGCCTAGTGTTTCTTAAAGTTTCATTCTTCCAATCCTCACCTTCATATTAGCATATCTGTCCAGATATCACTTCAAAATATCCAAAACTTACAGTATCTCTCCTAACAACTATTTATTTCTGTGGTTGACTTTCTATCAGTAATACCAGAAACTCTCAAAATCAAATTTGACTTGTTTCAATTACTTCTAAGTCCTATTAATTCTTCAGGCTGTATCTTGAAAATATTCTTTCTATTCCTACTGTCATCATCTTATTTCAGCCTCTACACATATCCAAATATTTCGCTATTCCAAATTATTCAATACATTTCCAGGTATGGTTTTGAAAGCTCACCTTTGTTCATGTTCTTTGGCTACTCAGACTCGACTATGTTAAGCCACTATTTACTGAATAATATCCTTATCCCAAAATTAAAATCAAAATTAAAATGAACACAAAACACCCATCTTCCAGCATCTGATATGCCTCTCCTTCTCATTCTTTAAGTGCCACATAAGTCTCATCTCAGCTACCTAAATATGGGTTCAACTTTCTCAGCCCTATGACTATGCTTATAAGCTTAATTTTAATGGCATTTCCACTATCAAAAATTCCTTAATTTCCTTAATTCTAGTACTCATAAAACTTTTCTTCTACACTTGTCATCCTGTCACTTCCCCTAATCCATCTTGCTTGAAGGAGTCTTAACTTTATGTACCTTTGATTCTGATCCACCCTTTAGTATCTTATAATGTAGTAGGCTGTTAATGATTTTTAGTGGGAAAAATTTCAGTTTTATTTAGATTGGTTAGTTAAAACAAGACTTGAATAGTAACTTTTAAAAGTTGTTCTTCTTGGGACATCTAGCTGATTCAGTCAAATAAGTGTCCAACTCTCGACTTCCGCTCAGGCCATGATCTCACAGTTTGTGAGGTAAAGCCCCACATTGGGCTCCATGATGACAGTGTGGAGCCTGCTTGGGATTCTCTCCATCTCCCTCTCTCTCTCTTTCACTCCTCCTCCCCCACTCTCTCTTTCTTTCTCAAAATAAATAAGTAAACTTTAAAAATTTTAATTTTTCTTCTTCTCATTGATATTGTTAAAATTTCCATACTACCCCAAACAATCTACATATTCATTGTAATCCCTACAAAAATTCCAATGACATTTTTCACAGAAATAGAACAAACCTCAAATTTCTATGGAACCACAAAAGACCCTGAATAGCCAATGCCACTTTGAGGAAGAACAGAGCTGGAGGTATCACACTCCCTAATTCCAAACTCTATTACAAAACCATACTAGTCAAAATAATATGGTATTCACATAAAGACACATAGATTAGCAGAAAAGAACAGACCCAGAGAAAAAATCCATGCAGATCTGCTCAATTAATTTACAACCAAGGAACAAAGAATATACAAAAAGGAAGTGACAGTCCCTTCAATAAATGGTGCTGGGGAAACTGGACAACCATATGCAAAAGAATTTGAATGTACTAATTTTACACCATATATAAAAATTAACTCAAAATAGATTAAAGACCTGAATATAATACCTGAAACCATACAACTCCAAGAAGAAAACTTAGGTGGTAAGCTCCTTGACATTGGTTTTGAAACTGTTTTTCTGGGGCTCCTGGGTGGCTTAGAGAGTTAAGCGTCCAGCTTCGGCTCAGGTCATGATCTCACAGTTCGTGGGTTCGAGCCCCGCGTCGGGCTCTGTGCTGACAGCTAGCTCAGAGTCTGGAGCCTGCTTCAGATTCTGTGTGTCCCTCTCTTTTTCTGACCCTCCCCTGCTCGTGATGTCTCTCTCTGTCTCTCAAAAATAAATAAAAAACATTAAAAAATAAAAAATAAATGAAAAAAGAAATTTAGAAACTGTTTTCCTTTGTTTGTTTTTGTTGTTGTTGGTGGTGGGGTTTTTTGTTTTGTTTTGTTTTTATTTGACACCAAAAACAAAGGCAACAAAGGAAAAAAATCAACAAGTGGGATTATGTCAAAGCTTCTGCTCAGCAAAGAACACCATCAATGAAACAAAAAGGCAATCTACTATATTGGAGAAAATATTTGCAAATCCTATAGTTGATAAGGGGTTAATATCCAAAATGTATCAAAAGCGCATACAATTCAATGGCCAGAGGCAATCCACTTAAAAAGTGGGCAGAGGGGATTAGCGCGCAAGATGGCAGAGAAGTAGGGAGCTCTGTAGTTTTTCACCAGCCCGCATCTCTAAAACCAGGAAGGACTGAAGCCATAAGACACTGAACTGCAAGAGTCTGGGAGGAAAAGAGACAAGAGTCCACTAAGAAGATAGCCTCATAGGTGCATGACTGTGAACTGGGGAAGATAAAAATGGGCCAGGAACCAGAGGCACCGAGGGGAGGGAGCCCCCCTCTGCGGAGAGCTGCGGAGAGATGAGGGGAAGAGAAAGAGTGGCTGAAACTGCTATAAACTATCTCTGGAGAGGAGAAAAACCTCGGCCTGGGATGGACAGGGATTCTATTATCCCATCTGTAACCGCAGGGCATTCAGCGAGAGATTTTTTTTTGTAGCTGTGGCGGTTTCCTTGGGCTAGGCACCCTGATCCCAGGCAGCTCCAGGAGAAACTGCTCCCTTACTCCCCCTACTCAATCCCTGGCTAGGAAACCGACGGGCCTGCTGGAGTACATTTTGGGTGGTATCTTTAAAGTGCGTGGACTAAAATCTGGAAACGAGGTGGGGCTTGAGAAATATAACTCAACCCACCTTGGCTACACCTGCGGCACAGGAAGATCGAACCCAAAAGAGTAAATTGCAATACTTGGTTCAAGAAGGTACTGTGGCGCCGCCATTTTTCTCCCCACAACCACCAAGGCGGGGCCTCAGGGAGCAGCCTGGGGACCCACAGTGGAGGAGGCGAGACCTGACTACACCAAACCACACCCATCGGCACTGGATAGCTGCTTTTTTTTTTTTTTTAACCAGAGCCTGGGGCAAAACCACACTGATACATTGCCATGATCAATTCTTGCTATTCAGATATATTTTCCCTTATCTCATTCTTATCTCTCCCCTCCACTTGACTGGGCACTCTGGTCATTGGTTTGCTTAAACAGTCATATTTAATCTATTCTCTTGATGCATATTCCACAACTCCTTCTCTACCTTCCTTTCTCTCTCTCTATGGAATAATCAGACTATATAGGTTCTTTGAGTGACATTATCTTTATTGTTTTTCTCCTCACCTCCTACCATATTCGCCACTTTCTCTCTCTGAATTAAGCCTTTTAGTCTCTCTGCCTGGTCAGTGTTCAACTTCGCTTTCTCCCCACCCCTGTCACTTCTCTCTTTGTATATGCTCTTCCATCAACACTGCCTCCACCCTGCTCTTTACTTGTAGCTGGGATTTCTGCTTTTATGCTTTTAGACTGTCCTTTGTCTTTTGTTGTTTTTGTCACCACCCACTTTTTTTTTTTCTTTTCCCTTCTGGTTTTCTTGTTTGTTTGACTTGTCTGTGTGTTTGTGTGCTTTTGTTCCCTGTGTGTTTGTCTGTTTTCCTTTTCAGGGCTACCTCAAGAAACAAGTCACACATGGTGGAGTGTCCCAAATTTCAATATGAGTAGGGAAACAAAATAACCAAAGGCACAACAAGAGAGACCAAGAGACACCATCAAAAGAACACTTCCTAAATGGATAAGCCCGGGGCCGTCAATGAGCCTCATTTAATATAGCAATACTCACAGGTCCAGAGTGCATAAAAAGCTTTTAAAACTGACAAGAGACAGAAAGCTAGCCAAAATGATGAAACGGAAAAACTCTCCTCTAAAGAAATTCTGGGAAGAAATCACAGCTACAGAATTGCTCAAAACAGATATAAGCAACATAACTGACCAAGATTTTAGAACAGTTGTCATAAAATTAATCGCTGGGCTTGAAAAAGGCATGGAAGACATCAAAGAAACTATAGCTACAAAGACTATGGACCTTAAAAATAGTTGCGACGATTTAAAAAATGCTATAAATGAGGTACATAATAAAATGGAGGCGGCCACTTCATGGACTGAAGAGGGAGAGAGGAGAATAGGTGGATTAGAAGACACAATTATAGACAAAATGGAAGCCGAGAAAAAGAGAGATAAACTGATCCAGGAGCATGAAAGGAGAATTCGAGAACTGAGTGATACAATCAAATGGAACAATATCCGTATCATAGGAATTCCTGTGAAGAAGAAAGAGAGAAAGGCGCTAAAGGGATACTTGAACAAATTGTAACTGAGAACTTCCCCAATCTGGGGAAGGAAATAGACACTGAAATCCAAGAGGCACAGAGAACTCCCTTCAGACGTAACTTGAATCAACCTTCAGCATGACATATCATAGTGAAACTGACAAAATTTAAGGATAAAGAAAGAATTATGAAAGCAGCTAGGGATAAAGGGCCTTAACATACAAAAGGGAAACTTATCAGAGTAGTTACAGACCTATCTACTGAAACTTGGCAGGCCAGAAAGAATGGAAGGAAATCTTCAATGTGATGAACAGAAAAAATATGCAGCCAAGCATCCTTTATCCAGCAAGCCCGTCATTCAGAATAGAGGGAGAGATAAAGGTGTTCCCAAATAAACAAAAATTGAAAGAATTCATCACCACCAAAGCAGCCCTACAAGAAATCCTAAGAGGGACTCTATGAGGGAAATGTTGCAAGGAATGCAAGGTACCAGAGACACAACTACAAGCATGAACCCTACAGAGAACACGATGACTCTAAACCCATATTTTTCAATAATAACACTGAACGTAAATGGACTAAATGCTCCAATCAAAAGACATAGGGTATCAGAATGGATTAAAAAACAAAATCCATTTATTTGCTGTCTACAAGAGACTTATTTGAGACCTGAAGACACCTTCAGATTGAAAGTAAGGGGATGGAGAAATATCTATCATGTGACTGGAAGTCAAAAGAAAGCCAGAGTAGCCATACTTATATCGGACAAATTGGACTCTAAAGTAAAGGCAGTAACAAGAGATGAAGAAGGGCATTATATCATAATTACAGGGTATATCCATCAGGAAGAGCTAACAATTAGAAACATCTATGCACGAAATTCGGGAGCACCCAAATACATAAAACAATTAATCACAAACGGAAACAATCTTATTGATAAGAATGCGTTAATTGCAGGGGATTTTAACACTCCACTTACAGCAATGGATAGATCATCTAGACAAAGTCACTAAGGAAACAATGGACCTGAATGACACACTGGAACAGATGGATTTGACAGATATATTTAGAACTCTACATCCTGAGGCTGGGGAATTCACTTTCTTCTCGAACACACATGGTACATTCTCCAAGATAGATCACACACTGGGTCAGAAAGCAGCTGTCAATAAATATAAAATAATTGAGATCATACCATGCACACTTTCAGATCACAATGCTATGAAACTTGAAATCAATCACAGGAAAAGTCTGGAAAATCTCCAAAAACTTGGAGATTAAAGACCACCCTACTAAAGAATGATTGGGCCAATCAGGCAATTAGAAATGAAATTTAAAAATATACGGAAATAAATGAAAATTCATATACAACAATCCAAATGCTTTGGGATGCAGAAAAGGCAGTCCTAAGAGGAAAGTATATTGCAATCCAGGCCTATTTCAAGAAACTAGAAAAAGCGCAAATACAAAATCTAACAGTGCACCTAAAGGAACTAGAAGCAGAGCAGCAAGAACACCCCAAACCCAGCAGAAGAAGAGAAATAATAAAGATCATGGCAGAAGTCAACAGTATAGAATCCCAAAAAACAGTTGAACAGATCAATGAAACCAAGACTCATTTTATGAAGCCAGCATCACTTTGATTCCCAAACTGGACAGAGACCCAGAAAAAAAAGAGAACTACAGGCCAATATCCTTGATTAATACAGATGCAGAAATCCTCAACAAGATACTAGCAAATCGAATTCAACAGCATATAAAAAGAATTATCCACCATAATCAAGTGGGATTAATTCCTGAGTTACAGGGCTGGTTCAATATTTGCAAATCCATCAATGTGATACATCACATTAACACAAGAAAAGGTAAGAACCATATGATCCTGTCAATACATGCAGAAGAAGCATTTGGCAAAATACAGCATCCTTTCTTAATAAAATCCCTCGAGAAAGTTGGGATACTACATGGCAATGAGAAAGAATGACATCTGGCCATTCGTAGCAACGTGGATGGAACTCGAGGGTGTCATGTTAAGTGAAGTAAGTTAGGCAGAGAAGGACAGATACCGTATGTTTTCACTTACAAGTGTAACTTAGCAAAGGACTATGGGGGAGGGAGGGGGAAAAATAGTTGGGGAGATGGAGGGAGACAAACCATGAGAGACTTTTTAATACTGAGAACAAACTGAGGGCTGATGGGGGAGGGGGAGAGGAGAAGGGCGGTGATGGGCATGGAGGAGGGCACTTGTCAGGATAAGCACTGGGTGTTACATGGAAACCAACTTGATAATAAACTATAAAAGAAAAAAAAGTGGTCAGAGGATGTGAAAAGGTATTTTTTTTTCTAAAAAAGACATACATAAAGCCAACAAGTAAATAAAATAATGCTCAACATCACTAATCATCAGGGAAGCTGTAATAAAAACCACAATGAGATATCATCTCATTCCTGTTAGATGGCTATTATCAAAAAGACAAGAGGGGTGCCTGGGTGGCTCAGTTGGTTAAACATCTAACTCTTGATTTGGGCTTTGGTCATGATCTCATGTTTCAGTTCCTGAGATCAAGCCCTGCATCAGGCTCTGTGCTCAAAGGGCAGAGCCTCCTTGGGATTCTCTCTCTCACCCTTTCTCTCTCTGCCTCTTCCCTGCTTGCACTCTCTCTCAAAATAAATAAATAAACATTAAGAAATATTTTTAAAAGGCAAGAAAAACAAGTGCTGTGAGGATGTAGAAAAAAAGGAATCCTTATGCTCCATTAATTGAAATGTAAATCAGCATAGCCACTATGGAAAACAGTATGGAGGTTCCTCAAAAAATTAAAAATGGAACTATGATGATCCAGAAATTCTATTTTGGGGAAATTATCTAAAGAAAATGAAAACGCTAACACAAAAAGATATATCCATCCCTATGCTTCCTGCAGCATTATTTACAATAGTCAAGATATGGAAGCAACCTAAATGTCCATCAGTTGATGACTGGATAAAGAAAATGTGGTATGTATATACAATGAAACATTATTCAACCATAAAAAGGAATGAAATCTTGCCATTTGTGGTAATCTGGATGGACTTGAGAGCATTATGCAGCATGAAATGTCAGACAGAGAAGGACAAATACCATATAATCTACTAATATGTGTAATAAAAAAAAATCAATCAAGTAAACAAAAAAACAAACCAAAAAATCCCACCAAGCTCATAGATACAGAGAACAGATTGGTTGGTGCCAAAGATGGGGCACTGGAGGTGGGCAAAATGGGTGAAAGGAATCAAAATGTACAAACTTCCAGTTATAGAATAAACAAGTCATGGAAATGTGATGTACACCATGGTGACTATTAAAAATTTGTTCTTCTCCTTGAGGAAATAGATTATAAATTAGGTTTCAATTCACGTTAACAATTTCTGGAGCCACAGATAAAGAAGACTAGGGCCAAGAAGTGTTAAATAAACTGCATGTCCTGTGCAGAAGACAATCACTGGTCAAGTCATAAATACTAATTGTTGGTGACAGGCACATACCCACTAGCTCCAAAAACTATTTAGAAAGAGGAATTACTATTAGCACAGTAATTTGGTTAAATGAATATTGTGCTAAATAACTTCAAATTACAAGCAGTTTTATGAAAGACTTCTCCCAGAATTACACCCCTAGAAATAGCAGGCATTAATCACATCCTACAAGGACACATATATTTTGCAAAAGCCAAATCCTTTTGTAATTGGATACAATGTATAATGTGACACTTTAATAACATCAAAATATATCTATAAAATATGTTAATTGTTTAATAAAACATATAATACAGATTTTAAAAGCAAACTGATTGCAAGATCCACCAACCTATAAACAAATGTGAAATAAAACTTTCTTGACTATTTTTGATCAACTGAGGGAAATAAAAAGGCAACTGGATAAAGTTCAGGTGATATTTTTATTTAAGTGTTTGCTTAGAAGTGAAAACTTTCAGACATTTTACTTAAAAAAGTAACTGAAAGCAATGGTTTGAAATGAGAAAAGACTATTTTCATACAAAATATCATAAATATTTTGTATATATTCCTCAATACCCATATAATATTTTATGGTATTATTTTTCCCAAATGAGATAATTTTCCCAGTTTTATCCCTAGGTAATTTAATGCAATTCTTTCAACAACTCTGACAAATGTGATATTCCTGCTCTAACAGATAAAGTTATGTCAAAGATTATAAGCAATTTACTATTAAAAATATACTTCACAACAGAAATTGACCATTTAAGAATTGGAATTTTTATCTTTTATGTCTTGTATATAATGATCTTTATCTTCATTAAACTCCTAATTATGCACAGAGCCTCATATACTTCCATAAATAATACTTATATGTGTGTGTATATACATATAATTATTTAAATATCCAGACATGTATAATAATATAACTATATCATAATTATATATTATATATAAGTATTTAAATGTATTATATAAAATATTTCAACACAAATTTACATTTATATATATGTTTCAATTTCATCAATGTCTGAACACTAAAACATAGTATTTATAGCTATGTAGAGCACACTTATTTGTACCCACACATGTATATTTATAGTTATATATACTATACACATCATATACTATTACGTGTAACTTATAGATTTTGTTGCAGATGTACTGGAAAGCATAATCCAATTTAATTCTCATTAGTGAAGGAAAAGAGAAGAGCTGTCTATTGGACATAAAGAGAACCTCCAAGAACATGCTATGGTTGCCTTAATTTTTCAGGTAAGATATAAGTATAAAATATAAGGAACTGTAAGCATCATCGATGTTAGGCTACCTTAAGAGAAAGACCTGAATCACAGAAATAGATAGTAAACACCAGGTCAACACTTAAAAAATGTAAACGCAGAAGCATTTCAGTTTCACAATTTGTCTTTGAAACTATAAATTAAAATTGAGTTAAAAAATATTTTTGCAAGGGAACATTGATCTTTTGAAGGTGCATACAAGAACCTGTAATCTTGTATCTGTAACATTAGGAGGAATTTCTGTTCCAAATATATTTGATATGTGCTAAGAAGCAATATAGCTAAAGTTACCACTATACACATTCACAACTCTGGATCATAGGTTCCTCACCACAAGTTTATTTAATGAATTTAGTTTAGAGGCACCTGGGTGACTGAGTCGGTTAGGCATCCGACTTGATTTTGACTCAAGTCATGATCTCAGGGTTGTGGGATGGAGCCCTACACTGCACCAAGCATGGAACCTGCTTAATATTCTCTCTCTCTCTCTCTCTCTCTCTCTCTCTCTCTCTGTATCTCTCTTTCTGCCCCTCTCCCCTTCTCTCTCTCTCCAAAATATAAATAAATAAATAAATAAATAAAAAGAATTTAGCTTAGTATCTACTCTCTGAAGAGTTACAAACACAAGGTACCCTTCCCATAGATCACAGAATATGGTGCATCTATTACCAACCCAGCTTTCTGACTCTGAAGCTCCCAGTTTGCCATCAGGTTGTAAGATAAAGAATTTTCGGTAATTAATTGACACAAGTGTGAAACTTGTATAAGAAATTATATTATGAATGTACAAGTTATTTATTTACACACGTTCTTATTTTGTGGAAAATCTATTTATGAAGTTTCTAAACATGTTTTGTTTCTGTGAATGTTTTCGTTTGTATTTTTCATTGTTTGAGGTCTCCAGTAGTTCTATAAAAGGAGGACATTAATCAAGCGAAGGCACCATAATATTTGTGAATGAGAACATCATTTAAAATCCTGCAAAGCAACACAGAATTCTGTGCCCTACTCTTGTATTTGAAAGTGAGTTAATTTTTTTAAATGTTTATTTAATTTTGAGAGAGACAGAGACAGAGTATGAGTGGGAGTGGAGCAGAGAGAGAGGGAGACACAGAATCCTAAGTAGGCTCCAGGCTCTGAACTGTCAGCACAGAGCCCGATGCGAGGCTCAAACTCACGGATTGTGAGATCATGACCTGAGCCAAAGTTGGATGTTTAACTGACTGAAAGTGAGCTCATTTCTTAATTCCAAATCTTGAAAAGTAATGTGTATATCACCATTCCCTAGTGCAGAAACCTCTTTGTTCTCCTAAACAAGGTTCATCCAAAGAAAGCTTCGACATTTTTCTCTGAAATTAATATCAATATTGAATAAAATATAAATAATGAAAGCATTTTATAAGATATTCCATGAATATGTGGAGAAACATAGGAAATTATTATTTATAATAAAAGGAAACATGAATAACTATAATTTGGATATTTTTTATTTGTAGACCATTACCAGCTATAATAGTTAATAAATATGTGCCTGATCAAATCAGAATATCTTCTACTTTAATAACTGAAATCAGTGTTTTTCATAATGTGATTTCCATATAAGTCTAATCAAGGTGTATCAGAAAATATGCCAAACTCATTTACATTTAATTTCCTTGATCAGGGATAGATTAGGGTAGTATCTTTTAGATTTTGTACTATACATGTGGCACAGTTACAAATCATTCTAGACCAAAAAAAAAAAAAAATAGAATTAGACCTAAAACTCTTCGTAGGGTCTTACCTCCCGATAAACTGTGTCTCACGGTGACTCCCCTTCAACGTCTCACTGGGATTGTGGTCTAAATCATTATTCATAGAACCCTGTTTCCTCCCTGCCTAGCTCCACAGTGTACAGGAAACTTGAGAGCATTAGATAAGATAAGATTACCCTTTCCCCCTTCCCCTTCCCCCCTCAGTTTGTTTTCAGGATTCAAGAGTCTCTCGTGTTTTGTCTCCCTCCCTCTCCCTAACTCTTTTCCTCCTTCCCCTCCCCATGGTCCTCTGTTGGGTTCCTCCTGTTAGACCTATAAGTGCAAACATATGGTATCTGTCCTTCACCGCCTGACTTATTTCGCTTAGCATGACACC
>CM053568.1:43109457-43148656 GCA_028646485.1 Cryptoprocta ferox
CTCTTTTCGTGTTCCTGCATCAATTTCTCTTTTTCTCGGCTTCCTCTTTTGCTATAACTGTGTCTTGTAATTCACTTATTCTCCTCTCTGCCTCTTCAATCTGTGCAGTGGCTGCCTCCATTTTGTTATGCCCCTCATTTATAGCCTTTTTTAACTCGTCACAGCTATTTTGAAGGTCCCTAGTCTGTTTATCAATGCTTCTTTGATGTTGTTTTCAAGTCCAGCAATTAATTTATGACAATTGTTCTAAATTCTTGTTCAGTTATGTTGTTTAAGCCTCTTTTGAGCAGTTCTGTGGCTGTGACTTCTTCCTGGAGTTGCTTTAGAGGAGAGTTCTTTCGCTTCGTCATTTTGGCTAGCTTTCTGTCTCTTGTCAGTTTTAAAAGCTCGTTATGTACTGGGCACCTGATAGTATTACTCTGTTAAAGGAGGCTCATTGACTATCCAGGACCTGTCGTTTCAGAAAGTGTTCTTTTACTGGTGTCCCTCGGTTTCTCTTGTTGTGCCTCTGATTATTTTATTTCCCTGGTCAGTTATATGGGACTCTCCACCATGTTGTAATGTTTTTGCATAAGTCACAAAATCAACTACCCTAGTAAAAATTACAGCCTTTTTGGTCTATATTTAATTTTCCCACACTGATAGAGTCATGGCCACAAGATATATTCTGTTTCTTTCTATGTTCTAACATAAGGAAAAACAATGTGAATATAATAATAAATGGGAACCGATCAAAGTGCTTCAGGGCTGGGAAGACTTACTAAGAGTATAGGGAAAGTTGGATATGGTGCCATGTAGCAGTAACAGCTGAATCTTACCACACTATCCAATTTTTTAAGAAAAGCAAGACATCATGACTTATTTAAATAAAAGCCACTGACTTTTAGATGTTGGTGACTGACTCACCTTTTTTTTTCATTATATATTGTACAATCACTGTGCCATATCTAAAAATGTTAAGGTTCTGCCGTGGAAGACAGGGAGCCTCTTTGTTAAGAGAAAAAGTAAATTTCGACAGCCAGACAAAATTTGTTATCTTTTTGGTGTATTGTACTATGTGACATATAGAGTCCCATTTCTCCCAACACAATTCAAAGACTGCCAAATTTCCTTAGGTTTATTTGAAGGAGAATATCTTCCTATATGGAGGAGGAGGATGCATGAGTGAAATGGTCTCAATCTGTTTTGTAAATTGCCAAAATCATACCCAAAGGAATATTTGAGCCAGGTCAGCCCTAACTGAAAAGAAAATTTTCTTGAAGAACCAGATTCCTTACAATATCTATTTTCATCCATGCCTTCTCAATACATTTCCCTAATTACTCTTTGAAGATATATTCCACTGCCCTTTCCACATCTAAATTGTCAGTCCTTCCTATGCACAAGACAACCTAAAATAATAACGTTTGATATAATATACTTGCTGTTGTCACCTAACTACATCAGGCATGAAAAAAGCTAAGAAAAAAGAAAAGAAAAGAAAAGAAAAGAAAAGCCCTTTTGCTATACTCTACAACTGAAAGTATATAAAACCAACACTGGGAAATAACCTTTTGAATAAATTGAGAACACTTCCTAGAAGTATTCAGACTAGAAAATGTCCTTCATCCCCCTAAGGCCATGATGGAAAGCCAGGGGCATTTCCAGAAGATGTTCACATGCAGAGAGCATATGGCATTTGGCACTGGCTGAAGGTACTGTACATTCAACAAGAGTTAGCCCTCTGATACCACTAACTATGCACCTAGTTCTGCAATATTAAGAGGAGAAATGGCAGAATAGTGAGGAGAGGTTTATAATTAACCCTAGAATTATGATATATTGTTTGTCACAAGGTTATTTATCTTTAATTTAACTTTTAATAAACCACTTACTTTGACATCTTAAAGTATAGATTTGTTTTTTTCTCAAACAAGTGTGTTCTCCATATCAAATTGTCTGTCAAAGTTAACGTAAGGAACCAAGGTTAAGTGTTAATGATCAACTTTCACCCTAATCCATATGAATAAATGTGTACTGTTGTGAGGTTTAAGAAAATATATACATATAGGTGCTATACTTCACAGTCTCTTGTACATAATAGGTGCTCAGTATTTTTTGCTAGATTCAAATTTATTCTATTTATTTATTTATTTACATCCAAGTTAGTTAGCATATAGTGCAATAATGATTTCAGAATTAGAATCCAATGATTCATCCCCTACATATAACACAGTGCTCATCCCAGCAACTGTCCTCCTTAATGCCCCTTGACCATTTACCCATCCCCCCACCACAACGCCTCCATCATCCCTCAGTTTGTTTTCTATATTTAAGAGTCTCTTATGTTTTGTCCCTCTTCCTGTTTTTATATTATTTTTGCTTCCCTTCCCTTACTTTCATGTTTTGTATCTTAAATTCCACATGAGTGAACTCATATGATATTTGTCTTTGACTAATTTCACTTAGCATAATACACTCTAGTTCTATCCATGTTGTTGCAAATGGCAAGATTTCATTCTTTTGGATTGCCAAGTAATACTCCATTGTATATATTTACACCACATCTTCTTTATCCATTCAGGAGTCGATGGGCATTTAGGCTCTTTCCATAATTTGGCTATTGTCGATTGCACTGCTATACACATTGGGGTGCATGTGCCCCTTAAAAACAGCACACCTATATTGTTTGTGTAAGTATCTAGTAGTGCAATTGCTGGGTTGTGGGGTAGTTCTCTTTTTAATATAATTTATTGTCAGTTTGGCTAACATATAGTGTATATGGTGTGCTTTTGGTTTTGGGGGTAGAATCCTGTGATTTATCACTTACAACACCTCTATTTTTAAGTTTTTGAGGAACCTCCATACTGTCCAGAGCGGCTGTACCAGTTTGTAATCCTACCAGCAGTGCAAAAGGGTTCCTCTTTCTCCACATCCTCTCCAACATCTGTCCTTGCCTGAGTTGTAAATTTCAGCCATTCTGGCAGGTGTGAGGTGGTATCTCGTTGTGATTTTGATTTGTATTTCCCTGATGATGAGTGATATTGAACGTCTCTTCAATGCGTCTGTTAGCCATCTGGATGTCTTCTTTGGAAAAGTGTCTATCCATGTCTATTTTCCATTTCTTTCCTAGATTATTTGTTTTTGGGGTGTTGAGTTTGCTAAATTTTTTATATACTTTTTAGATACTAACCCTTTATCAGATATGTCATTTACAAATACCTTCTCCCATTCTGTTGACTCCCTTTTAGTTTTGCTAACTCTTTCATTTGGTGTACAGAAGCTTTTTATCTTCATGAGGACCAAATAGTTCATTTTTGCTTTTGTTTCGCTTGCCTCCAGAGACAATTGAGTAAGAAGTTGCTGCAGCCGAGGTCAGAGAAGCTTTTACCTGCTTTCTCCTCTAGGATTTTGATGGCTTCCTATCTTACATTTAGGTTTTCCATCCATTTTGAGTTTATTTTTGTGTATGATGTAAGAAGTGATCCAGGTTCATTCTTCTGCATGTTGCTGTCCAGTTTTCCCAACACCATTTGCTGAAGAGACTGTCTCTATTCCATTGGATATTTTTTCCTGGTTTGTCAAAGATTAGTTGGCCATACATTTGTGGGTTCATTTCTGGCTTCTGTATGTGATTCAAAATTAAATCTTGATCAAAGCCACAAATACTTTTCCCCTTGAAAAAAAATCTAATGAAGAAATTGGCCACCTGCTTCCTATCTTCCAAGTTAGCACTTCTTGTAGTAGCTGTTCAATAAGCCATCAATCTTAGAAACTTGAAAATCGTTTTTATGACTCTTTATAGTGTGAGAGCAGCTAATTTGGGGAATTAGGTTTAAAACCACCTCTTTAGCAAGCCATGATATGAGTTTTTGTTGCCTTATACTGTTAAGTCATATCTTAGCCAACTTATTATCTTTTTCTTAAGTTGTCTAAATCTATCAATAACGTAGTAAAGTGAATCTAGGAAATAAAGTTTTTAACCTCATGTACCTTGAAGGCCACACTGAAATGTCCTCTCAGAGGTCAAAAAGAAAACTGTCTCATGGGTTATTATTTTGTTTATCACAGAGTTTAATATTTCTAAGTGTTTCACATGCTCATATTGAAAGACTGATATTCCTTTGCGAATCTGTTTAAGTCACTCAATCCTAATATTTTAGTATCCTCTTAAGAAAATCACTGTAAGAGCCTATCTGTATTGTGACATTTTTCTCAGTTACCATCTCACTGGTTCCTGACAGTTCTTCAGTACCAGTAGGTCATGGAGTTCATTTCATCAAAAAGTCAAGACTTTTTGCATATCTGTATGTTACCACTGGTTTACATAAGTTATTGCACATTTAAAAATATTTATTTCTGTTATGGTACCTTGTGTCTCTGACCTTTTGTTTTTCAGTATTTTTATTTGTGCCTAAATTTCCACCATGATAATAAAATCTTGGTTTTATCCTTGATAAAATACTATATGCTTCCCTGTAAAAGAATCAATAAATGACCTAAGGGGCTAGATTAGAATATTTCTGTGTGGTGAAAACTCATTTCCTCTGTCTTCTAAATAGAGTAAATTCATAGAGGGGAAATATGAGAATATCTTTAGCCCATTTTACTCTTCTCCCACTTTTAATAAAATATCTCCATAAACAAAAATTTTAAGTAGAGATATTATTAGTATTTGGTATGGTCTGAATATTTATGTCCCCTTACCCCCTTGAAATTCATGTGTTGAAATCCAAATGCCCAATGTGATGGTACTAATTAGGTGGAGACTTTGAAAAGTGCTTAAGGCACGAGGATGGAACTATCATGAATGGGATTAGTTAGAGCCTTATAAAAAGGCTCCAGAGAGATCACTAGCCTCTTCTACCATGTGAGGACACAATGAGGAGCCGCCAGCTATGAACCAGGAAGGCAGACCTCATTAGAAGGCGATAATGCTGGTGGCTGATCTTGGACTTTCTGGTCTCTAGAACTGTGGTCAATAAATTTGTTGTTTATAAGCCACCCAGTATGTGGTGTTTTGTTGTAAGAGCTCAAAATGACTAAGACAATATCAATTAAAGTTTAAGCAATCAACTCATCTGTTTTATGCAAAAAGAAACTTTCAAAAGAATATCCACTTAGGCTTTCATTCTATTTCACTGAGAATATGCCAGAGCAATTATTTAAAATGTGATTAGGTATTATTTGTGCACCCTAGAACTGAAAATAGTTGATTTTGGCTTCAAAAAATTCAGTTCTTCCTTTCCAGTTTGAATGGCTTTTTTTGTGTGTGCATATTTAATTGCTCTATGACTTCAGTACTATGTTGAGTTGGAATAGTGAGAGTGGACAGCCTAGTTTTGTTCCTGATCTTAGAGGAAAAACTTTTGATCTTTCACCACTGAATATGATATTGGTTGTGGGTCTGTCATGTATAACCTTCATTATGTTGAAGTAAAACTGTTTTCTGATGGCATGATTACATTTAGGGAAAATACCACAGGCTCTACCACCAAACTTTACACCCAATAAGTAAACTCAGCAAAGTTTTAGGATACAAAATCAGCATCACACTTCTTGATTTCAAACTATATTTTAGAGCTAGTAATCAGAACACTATGGTACTGGCATTAACACACACATAAATCAATGGAACAGAATACAGAGCCCCAAAATAAACCTGTGCAGAAACAGTCAATTAGTTTATGACAAATGAGTCAAGACTATACAAGGAGGAAAAAAAAGTCTCTTCAATAAATCGTCTTGAGAAAATTGGGCAGCCACATGTAAAAGAGTGAAACTACACCTTTATCTTATACCATACACACACACACACACACACACACACACACAAAATCAACCTGAAACCATAAAATTCCCACAAGAAAACATAGAGGGTAAACTCTTTGGCATTGCTCTTGGCAATGATTTTTTGGATTTGGCCCCAAAAGTAAAAGCGACAACAACAAAATAATAAAATAAAGTGGACCTACACCAAACTGAAAGCTTCTTCATAGCAAACGAAACCGTGAACAAAATGAAAAGTCAGACTACTAAATAGGAGAAAATATTTACAAATCATGTATCTAATAATGTATTAATATGCAAAATACATAAACTCATATACTTCAGTAGGAAAAAATCCAATTGAAAAACAAGCAGACAAACTGAATATTTTTCCAAAGAAGACATACAGATGGCCAACAGGTACATGAAAAGGTGCTCAACTCAATAATAGCACTTCTCATCAGAGAAAATAAAATCATAACCACATGAAATATCACCTCCCACCTGCTGGAGTGACTATTATCAAAAAGATAAGAGATATGTTTCACTCATATGTGGACCTTGAGACATTTAACAGAAGACCATGGGGGAAGGGTAGGGGAAAAAAATAGTTACAAACAGAAAGAGAGGGAAGCAAACCATAAAAGACTCTTAAATACAGAGAACAAATTGAGGGTGGATGGGGGTTGGGGGAGAGGGGAAAATGGGTGATGGGCATTGAGGAGGGCACTTCTTGGGATGAGCACTGGGTGTTGTATGTAAGCAATGAACCACGGGAATCTACCCCAAAAACCAAGAGCGCACTTTACACACTATATGTTAGCCAATTTGACAATAAATTATTAAAAAAAAAAAAGGAGATAATTAATGCTGGTGAAGATGTGGAGAAAAGGGAACCCTTGCACACTGTTGGTTGGAATATAAATTGGTGCAGCTTCTATGAGAAACTACATAGAGGTCCTGCAAAAAATTAAAAATAGATAGATATGCCATATGATCCAGTAATTCCACTGCTGGGTATTTACCCAAAAGAAACAAAAACACTAGCTTGAAAAGATATCTACACCCCCACGTTCATTGCGACATTATTCCTAAAAGCCAAGACAAGTGTCTATCAACAGATAAATGGGTAAATAAAATGTTGTGTACACATGGACACACCCCAGAATATTACTCAGCCATAAAAAATGAAGAAATCCTGCCATTTGAGACAATATGGATGTACTTTGAGGGCCTAATGCTAAGTGATATAAGTCAGACAGAGAATAAGTCAGTCAAATAAGGTGTGGTATCACCTACATGTGGAATCTAGAAACAACAAAGTCATAGAAACATGAAGTAAAATGGTGGTTTCCAGGGACTGAGAAGCGGGGGAAATGGGAAGAGTTTCATCAAAATCTACAAATGTTCAATTTCAGGGTGAATAAGTTCTGGGGATCTAATGTACAGCCCGAATACTATAATTAATTTTGTCCTGTATATTGGAAAGTTGCTATGAGAGTAGAGCTTTAATGTTCTTACTGTAACAAAAACAAAATAGTAATTATGTGAGGGGAAGGATGTGTTACACTCACTTTATTATGATAAATATTTTATAATATATTCGTGTACCAAATCATCATATTGTGCTTGCACAGTGTATATGGTCAATTGTTTATCAGTAGTACTGGAAAAAGAAAAGAAATTGCAGTTCACTTCGTTTCCTTTCTGCTGATGAAGTAAAACCAATCAAAATTATGAGGTAGATATAATGTCATTAAGAAAAAGCTAAAAAGTATCCCCATTAGTATAAATGATCTTCCTAAAACAAACATATCCTTCTGAACTTACTTGTGAAATAAGAATTTTTGGAGGGTAAAAATGACAGGAAATTATGATATTTCTCATGAGTACAATGACCAAGAGTTCAGGTTCTAAAGATAGACAGCTTTTGGTTTAAACCTTGGCTCTTTCACTTGACATCTATACATAGGCTTAGGTATATATTTTAAATGTTCAGTTATCAGTTTCATTACCTATAAAACAAACATAGTAGTTCTTTCCTCATAGGATTGAGTAGGTATAACATGAGATTAATTCATGTAATTCATTTTGTGTAGTACTTCACAAATAGACATTCAATACATATTAACTGTGGTAGTCACCCTGGCATCTATTTAATTCCCATTGCTCCCACTGTAAAGACTGGTGGGAGTAAACTTTTAATAGATCTAATATGCTTATAAATTACTTTCCTTGGGTCCTCTTTAGACTAATGTTGTTAAATAGAACCTTTAAAAGATCTACTAAAAGCTAATGTTGGCAGTATACATGTGAACTCAGAGAATGGGTCTAAAAAGAGTTTGTTTACAAAGTCTGACAGTCATAAATAGCACAAGTTTGCAGAACTTGTCAGGGCCACTGCTCTCCCATAACTGGCATATTTATCTGTGGAAGACACCAGGTTAATAACAACTTTTCAAAACTCCCTTATTCTACAACTGCATTGGTTTTTACTTTCAAGCAATAGAAACTACTCTTCTATTTTAAGCATAAAATGCACTGACAGCAAGAATTTTAGGAAGTCCCCAGAATTGCCAGGCAGATTGCTGAGTAAAACTTGAGACATGGGCATGAATTCAAGGAAGACTAAATAGCAGCCAGGGCCACATCTGTAGGAACCTCAGCCACTGTTGAACATTACATGTCACTGTTTTCCCAGTCACAGACATCACCCAACTAGATGGTACTGTCACTGCTATTTCCACCTGCTTTCAGAATGGAATCTGCACTGCACCTGTGCCCCTGCTCCTCTCACGATCCTTTTTAGGTTCACACACACATATATACACATATATACATATATACACACACATGTATATATGTGTGTGTATATTTTAGAGAGAGAGAAAGAGAAAGAGAGAGAACCAATGGGGAAGGAGCAGAGAGAGAGAGGGAGACAGCGAGTCCCAAGTGGGCTCCACGCTAAAAGTAGAGAACCCGATGCAGGGCACTAACTCACCAACCAGGAGATCATGACCCGAGCCGAGGTCAGACAACTAACCTATTGAGCCACTCAGGCACCTGGCCTTACTCTCACCATTCTTATCTGAACTGTGATATGCTGCATCTTATGGACAAAATCTACATCACATGTCACTGTCCTCGTTGAGCAAACACACACTTGTTCTTTTCATTGTTTATAATAGAAAGTAGGCTCTGCCCTCTGGAAAAACTCACACATTGGTGAACCCTCCGTATACAGAAAATGGGTTTAAATTCATACCAGCCACATAAAAACAAAACAAAACAAAACAAAACAAAAACCCAAACCAAACAAAAACAAAATAAAACCTCTCACAGACTAGACCAAAAAAAAAACGCCAAACATTTTCCTCTACTTTCCATCTACTTTCTACTTTTTCTACTTTCCATCATTTTAAAGGGTAATCTCGGGGTGCCTGGGTGACTCAGTCAGTTAAGTGACCAACTTGGGCTCAGGTCATGATCTCCCCATTTGTGAGTTCAAGCCCTGCATAGGGCTCTGGGCTAACAGCTCGGAGCGTGGAGCCTGCTTGGGATTCTTTTGTCTCCTTCTCTGTCTACCTCTATCTCGCTTGTGCTCTCTCTCTCTCTCTCTGTCTGTCTCTCTCTCTCTCAAAAATAAACAAACATTTAAAAATTTTTTAAAAAAGGTAATCTCTCCCTTTTTAATTCTCTACTTCAGATTCAGGGGACCTATCTTTACTGCAAGTGACTGACAATATTGCTAGGATGCTTAATTTTCTAGGTCTAGCAGGGTAATGTATCATAATTCAATCAGACACTTTTAATAGGACTTATACATAAGTCATATTGTAAAGCAGAAAACCTGTTTGTTGGTATGAGTGATAGCAGGCAATGAGAAAGGAATAGTTGGATTTGGCAATACTTAAATGCCCAATAACAGTGGCAGATCAGCCCCAAATAAAATCGTTTCATTTCCTCTAGCCTAAACCCATTTTACTCTTTAAGATACAGTTTCTCCTGTTGTTGGTAAGAAGATAGAGAAAGGGGAACCCTCTTAAACCCTTGGTAGGAATGAAAACTAGCATAACCACTCTGGAACAGTATGAAGTTTCCTCAAAAAGTGAAAAATAGAACTACCTTATCATCCAGCAATTGTAATACTAGATATTTACTTAAAGAATACAAAACAACGACTTCAAAGGGATACATGCACCCAAATGTTTGTAGCAGCATCATCTATAATAGCCAAATTATGGAAAAATCCCAAGCAACTATTGACTGATGAATGGATAAGGAAGATGTGTATACACATACACATACATAATGAAATATTACACAGTCATAAAAAGAATGAAATCTTGCCATTTGCAATGACATGGATGGAGCTAGAGAGTATTACGCTAAGTGGAAGAAATCAGTCAGAGAAAGACAAATACCATATGATTTCATTCACATGTGGAATTTAAGAGACAAGACAAACAAGCAAAACAAAAAAAAAGAGACGGGCGCCTGGGTGGCTCAGTCAGTGGAGCCTCTGACTTTGGCTCATGTCATGATCTCACAGTTCATTTTTTTAAGCAAACTTCACGGAACAGCCACTATTTGTCAGACATTTGAGTCAGGTGAGGAGGATATAGTCTCATCAAATGTGAGGGACTTATAATGTGATTAAGCAAAGACACATAGGTATTCAAATAAATATGATGACAGTCCTTTCTCCAGGTACAGTTGAGACACAAGTGAAGGCAAGGTGCACCCAATGGGATGTAAAGTGAGCAGGGATGGTAAAGTGGAGAGAAACTCTCTCCTTAAAGCTGATCATTACAAATTCTATACACATAGTTCAATAAACCTTTAAATTTTTTCCCTCAAAAACGCTGTAGCATTTTCTCTGAACAAGGATACAGCTCTAATATAAGAACCATCAGGTTCCATAGTATTTGATCCACTTATTGTCAAATTGTGAACCATGTTTGGGCAATTCCAGTATTCCAAACTAGGTTATAAGAGCCTTAAAGGAAGGGTTGATTCGGCATTTACTATAGGTAGGATCAAAATATAATTGCAATACTTACAGAAGCCAAAGGGAGGTTGCCTTGATAACCAGGGAAGAGACATTTACAGAGGGCTTCATATATTACAGCAGAGGTGGAAAGTGTCCAACAAGAGTCTCAGAAGAATACAAATTCTAGTTATTTTTATTATAGTCTTGTAGAATAGCTGTTCCTGCTAAAATAGTAACACAAATATTGCAACGTTTTCCAGACTTGCTCACCTCTATTTATTTGAATCTTCTACTGGGAAATGAAGGTGAAGGAAGAAGAAGGTATTTGAGTCCAAGGAAATTTTAAGAAACTGAACCGAAAGGCTCTGAGGCCATGCAATGTAACCACAGAACAGGGAGTTGCAAGTCTGTCAGAGAAAGCAACACCTTAATCCACCTTAACTTGGTTTCAACCTATTCTGTTTCTACCTAGATATGCTGGTGGACACCCTCTAAAGTTTTCCTTGATTTTTTAAATCTCTACAGATTTTAAGACACATTGTTTCCCCTCCAGACATTCTGTGGTTGGAAATTATACTCTCTCCTCAAACATGAATTGAAAGAACTTTCTGTTAATGGGTCTAACTGGACACAGTTGAACCAGGAGAATGTGTTTGCATTCCCTATAGTCTGACCAGTAAAGAGAAGAACAGGGGGGTGCCTGGGTGGCTTAGTCGGTTAAGCGTCTGACTTCGGCTCAGGTCATGATCTCACAGTTCATGGGTTTGAGCCCCGCATCGGGCTCTGTGCTGACAGCTCAGAGCCTGGAGCCTGTTTCGGATTCTGTGTCTCCCTGTCTCTCTCTGCCCCTCCCCCACTCATGCTCTGTCTCAAAAATAAATAAACTATATATTAAAAAAAAGAGAGGGGAACAGGAAGGTTCCATATTAGGTGGGAAGGTTCCACATTAGGTGGGAAGGTTCCATATTAGGTGGGCATATTAGGTAGCATCCATAATAATTTCAGGAGTGAAAACGCATCTTTTATGAGTTCACTAGCCTGTTGAATTAACCACACCACAATGGTTATTATAAATCAATGCTTGTTTACACGTACTGAAATATCTAAAAGTCTCTACCATATGAAAATAGGTGTTTGTATCTGCATTTTTGGTAAAGAAAAGAGTTATTTATTATGTTAAAATAACAAGATAATGAAGCTTAGTATCATCTATATTTATTATTTTAAGCCTGCTTTGAAAATTTTTTCAACATGTTCTAACTCAGCCAGTGTATTTTACAAACTAGACACAGTTATTATTAGAGGTTGCAGGGAGAGATTTTTGGATGGCAGGAAAAAAAAACCAGTGATTGTAATTTCAGATTCCTTTCTGACTTAGTGACTTATCTGGTAAGTCAATTCTTAAATAAAACAAAAGGAAATAATAAATAGCAACAACAATGAAACTCTGACATAGATAGTTCTGAGGATTAGACAAAAGATTATCGTCTCCCCAGTCTCTTGTTTTTGAAAGTGTACATGTTTTTGCAGGAGATAATCTTGTCATATATTGCTGGAACTGTTTCTCAAAAAAACTCATACTTCAACGCTGCTATTTAAGAATAAGGCACATCTGACACATGTTCTAACAACTCCAGTTCTTCCTGTATGATGAATGGGGATTGTACTTTCTCTTCTCACCATGTGAGACCGTGATTCCTTCCGAAGAAATTTGTTTGTGAGAGAAAACAGTGGCACTGCACAGAACCGCTTGGCTTAGATATTCCCTATGAAAACTCACTGAAATCTAAACACGAAACTGTATTTAAGAGAAATTATATTAATTGGTAAGAGAATATTATGATGATTTAACATTTTAACCTCAAAAGATATAGAGATACTAACAAAAATTGAACAAGCTTAAAGTCATAGTTAAAATAAAGTTATCCTATATAAACACCTTTGGAGAGGGCCTCCTATTTAGGGGACACGTAAAGTGAAGAGAGAGATCTCCTTATATCTGGTACAAACAACTCTTGTTCTTAAGAGAGAATGTTTGCAATTCTTTTCTGTTTAATGGCGTTCCTGTATTTGCGGGTTCTCACAGAAAGAAATCCATTGTAACTATCCTATAAAATAGCATTTATATAATCACAAAAGATGTTTTATAGCCTATAATATTGTGGCTATTTATCACTGATTACCTACAAAGAGTATTACATTTAGGCAATCCAAAAAGATATTAAGATAGTAATTAAAAACCAAAAGAATTATGAGGATTACTTCAGCAACAATAATGATATGTTGAACTAATTAAAAAGAATATAGTACTCTGACCTTTACTCTACTTTTTCTGTATGTATCTGTTAGCAGTTCTATAGGACTCTACCAGTAGATTAATGTACTTTAAATCAACAAACTCTTTTAAAGTATCTAATATGTGCCAGGAATTGTGCTAGGCATGCAGAACACAAATAGAAAACAGGAAAAAAAATGTCCTCCTCCTCCCAATATTTATTCTATGCTTTTGAAATTCAAGTCTGAATGCCATGATTTATTTGTGATAGAGACCCTTTTTGTGCTGTGTTATTTGTCCGTATCCCACTAACCCTACTTGTGATTTCAGCACAGTGGCTGTGGACAGTTCTGCATACATTTTGGGAGGCTCTTCCTGAGGCTGTTCTATGTAGTTCCACCCCCTAACTTGTTTCAAATCTATAAGTTCAAGAGAGTTAAATCCCACAGAGAGGAGAATAGGTATAAGTACTTACTTATCTCCATCTCTACTTCTGGGGAAACTCAAACTAAGACATTCAGTGAATCAAATATATTTGAAGAAGCATAAACCATCTCCTAGGGGCCAGGCACTGTAGATGTCCAAAATATGTTCCAGATATTAAACACTTGTTATGAACTAAACACCATGCAACTCATTTTATTTACATTCTCTCTAACACAACAATCTACAAGGTAAACTGAGGAATAAGATGTTGAGAGGTCAACTAATTTGCCTATATTTACACTAATACATTGAATTTCAGGAATTTGAAACCTATTTTTTCCTCCTAATTCAAACATTTAATCATATAAATAAACCACAATCACATTAATCAGATGATTAATGGGCATTATCTTCAATGAGCAGATAGTCTAAAAATAGAGACTAGTAAGTACCGTATAATTGAAATTTATTTAAAAAGTAGACTTCTCTAAATACAAGAAAAGGCTACCTCTAGTAAATTGTTATATTTTCTGCGTATGTATACATACATACATACATACATACATACATACTACTTATTGGGCATTTTCCTTGATCTCAGAATACCCAAACATCCATCTTTTCTTTTTCCCTGGTCTCATCTCTCCAGCTGGCCTCTGCCCCTGAAAAGTCAAACTATTCCTGCCCTAGGGTCTTTGCAACTTATAAAAACTATAACATCTACAACGTAACCAGATAATTATGTTCACATTTTATGGTCCTAAACTCATCCTCTAGACCTCAGCTTCAGGATTTCTCCTCTGGTTTGATACCTTCTTTAAGTATGTTTACTTGCTGGCTCTCCCTCCTGATGTCTCGGTTTCAGTATGCCCCTCGATTTTTGACACAGCTACATCGGTAATTTTTTCTCATGTACAGAAAGACATAAACACACATGCTTTTGGTTTCTGCTTCATCTAAGACCTCCTAGATTCCCTACCCAACACCATTTTTGCCATATAACTAAGATCTCTAAATATAAATATATATAATACATACATAGAACATATGTATTTATAGAAATACATATATTCTAAATTTTACACCAGTATATCACCAATAAGTAAGCTATGTAATAAATTACCAACATTTCATTTATACCACTATTTTCTACATATATATATATATATATATATATATCTCTTTTAGAAAAGAGAAAGATTTATTGTGGAAGTAAAGTGATGGGTGATAATATTTTCACTACATATTCTCATTCATGTATTCTCAATAAAGTAGAACATATTCAACAATACGGTAGAGAGA
Source organism: Cryptoprocta ferox (assembly GCA_028646485.1). NCBI lineage: Eukaryota > Metazoa > Chordata > Mammalia > Carnivora > Eupleridae > Cryptoprocta > Cryptoprocta ferox. The sequence goes on from CM053568.1 coordinate 43,124,202, forward strand.
ATCCTCTCTTATATCTTGTCTATTAGTTGAATTCCAAACTCAAATGAACCTTGGAAATAGTCATTCACATAGCAAATACTCCATCATTATCAGTGGTTTTTTTGTTTGTTTTGTTTTGTTTTTGCCCAAAGTGGGACTTGAACTCACAACTCTGAGATCAAGAGTCACATGCTACACCTTCTGAGCCAGCCAGTTGCCCCTCAGTGTAGTTTCAAGGTTGTCAATTCATTTTTAATTTATTGATTAACCTTCTAATTATGCTTGCATATTGCAAAGCAGTAGAAATGCAAAGTGGATTCCCTCAAATTCCCACTTGTTCTATTATTTTTCCCTTTACTTTTTCCTTTCCTCACCCCTCTCCTTTCCTTTCTCTCTCACTCAGATAATGCAGTACTTTGAAGTCTGTCATCAGAAATAAAGAACACAGGAATTGTGTCATGAAGTATTTTATATCATAACTATTACATTGATTTCTGAGAATACTTACAAATTATCTTTCATATTATGCAGGACAAAAATTTGCAAAGAGGTGATAAAAGGAATTATAACAAACCTAAGGGTAAAATGTGAACAGCTAAAATAACTTGGAAGCAAATGAAATTAGAGTCTACCTTCACCGCTCCCTGAAAATGTCTGCCTGAACTTAGTTGAGAACTTCCCCAAATGGTAATTGATCAATAGCAGAAGAAAAAAAGTATTCTTCTGTCATGAAAATTTAGCACTATTTAGAACATACTGGAGATAGACATTTCAGACAGAAATCCCAATGTTTACTTTCCTCTCTGGGTAACGATATTCAAATCAATAGCCAAGATAATATTAATCCCCATCTTCACTGACCAGATGAAAAGGACACAATCATTATTTGATATTTTGGGACTGTTATTACTATGGTGTGGACAATACAGAAAGCATTAAATATGGTTAACAGTCTTCTAAACTGGTCTTAATTAAACTCTTAAGGCATATTTGGTCAATGAATCAAAAAACCTTTGCAGATTCTTAAATTACCTGTCAACTTTTCTGCAATATTATAATATCCCATCTAATAAGATTCCCTTGCCATTATCTGAGAGTGATTTTAATATGTTCTTAATTGATATGTTTATTTAATAGCTATTGATTACTATATTTAGAAGAAAATTATCATAAAGATTGGAAGGGCCAAATCTTACAAATACCTCATTCCAGTCAGGCACAGTTCCTTTCTTTTTATTGAGCTGTGTAACGGCTCACTGACTCCAATCATTTACTTATCATTAAAAGAAGGAATTGCTATGATATATATCCAAAAAATAAATCAAGACAAAAATCTTTTTAGAGTCACACTTTTCTCTGGAGGAATTTGAAGAGTTGTCACAATAGGACAACTGTGAGATTTTTTTTGGCGGGGGGGAAGCAGCAGCCATGGTGAAGTAAAAAAAAAAAATACAGATTTCATTTCAAAAAGATTGAAGTCTATGAAAACACTTCATTTACGGAAACTTTGATGCCAGAGTCTATACACACTAAATAAATTAGGGGGCTGGGGAATAAATACATAAGGTTGGTTATGTTTAAAAGAAAAAACTGAATCAACAGTGAATAAAGTTTAACCAACCTTTCAGCAAAATGGAGAATGATGAGGGAAATTTGGTTATAAATTTAAAACAGTTTCACGTCCAAGTCAAATATGTGAGAATCCCATCTAGAAAATACGAGAAAGGATAGCTATCTTGGGACTAACAAGAGGCATTTTAACTGTAACCAATTTAGCATCAATAGATAAAATTTTTGGTTACACCTACATAAAACAGCAGCAAACTTAACTTAAATGGAACTTCTGAAAACCCAAAACTTCTGCTCTCTCCATCAGCTGAAGCGAATAGTGTTCATTTGATTTGAGTGTTCTATTTTAAACATGTTCAACCACGGCCATGAAATTCACTATGGATTTCAATCGAATATTTTAAATCATCTTGTTCATGTTGTTTTAGATTCATCTTTCTTTTAAAATTGTCCCAGGTGAGGAATCTTTTGCACCATTGAAGGCAAGACATCCTGTTGATATCTGTGCTAAAAGATTTTTGTCATTTCCTGAAAATCATGCAATGGGCAAAAATTGTTCCTAAAGGAAGGTCATGCAAAACTTCTTGAAGGATTAGAGTTTTTCCTCTTGAATATGAAATAAGAAGTGCCTTTTCCCCCCATTTTATTTAGTTATGCAAAGGCTATCTCTCCCTGATGACCTGACACAGACCCAGCCAACACCATCCATAATGAAAATCAATGGCACCAAGTCACTAAACAATTACTCTGTCTTCTTTAAAAATGCACAAGTCTTCAAAAAACAAGGATTTAGAGACTGATTAATTTGCCATTTGTCTAGGAGATTGCACTAGCTGCATTATTTAAGAAGTGCCTTGTCTTTGTGCCCTCAAAAGCTGAAACAAGATCAAAGATTTGAGAATCACCAGTTCTCATGAAGGGCATTTGGTGACAGTATAAAAGGCAACCAGAATATGTGCCCTGGGCCTGTAGCACTCCAATCTTTCACACACATAAGACCACGATGGTCTGTAGCTTTTCCATAGATACAACATAGAAACTAAACCATGGCTCAGAAAACAATGGTTGTGCATTTTTTTACTCAATGAAATATACACAGGAATATGTATTTTGTAGTCATGTTTTCTGAAAGAAGGAAAATCAATCTTAGCCAATCCACACAAAACCTATCATACTCTTATCCTGATTCCTTCCTCTCCTTTATCTGCCTTGTATTTCAATTTATCTAAATGTGTTGATGATTCTATCAGGTGACCATTATCTTTTCCTCCTTTATTTTTATCTTCTGTATACCATCTCTTGACAGGAAACTCCTCTCATAATTTCTACTCCAGTAGAGACACAGTAGAAAAATTTACCATGATGTTATATTGTGTTTTCTCCTCCCTACTCCTATGACCCCAAAGAGAGCCACCAAGTACTTTTCATTTTTAAATGTGCTTATTTGATTGATGCAGTTATTTATATGGAACAAAGAAGAAATTGCTAAACATTTTTTTCTTTATAAAATCTTACAATTGCTAGAATTATTTTATTAGAAACACCTTTCTGGGTGACAGGAAACTGTAGGAAGCAGTTTCTCTGAGACTCAAGAATTAGAAAGAAGAGTAAGAGAGAGGAGAAAGGAGAAAGGAGAGCCCACAGGCTTTTCTGGGCAGTCAACTTCCCCCCAGAAGTTGACTAAAGGGGCCTCAGGAAGAAGATGGCATCACTTTAGGAAGAATGACAGCATGGTTGCAGCCCTGAAAGGCAGTGCCCAGGCAGACGACTTGGAACATCACATCAGAGATGACTTCAGTGGAAAGTACTGGAGGTCATTCTCATATGCAGTCACAGGTTTACTGAGTATTAATCTGCATTATAGAGTCTGTTTATATTTGCTCATACGCCATTGCACCATTTCCCCAGCCTGTTTCTCACTTAGTAAAACTCATCTCTTGTTATATGTTTACTCAGTGAATAATGAAGTTAGGAATAAATGATTGTCCATGCTTAGCCTGAGATCAATCAGGTGTTTTCCTCAATTTTGTTGAAGATAGACTAACAGGGAGAATAAAGAGAGTATTCTGACACTCTTGTTCCTTTTACATCTGTGATATAAACAAGTGGTTTTAAAAATAATCAGAAGCCAGTCTTCCAGAGGCTGGGGAGAGAAACCTTTTGAAGGCTGGGAACTGTTTTGGACAATTTGATTGATTGTTGATTTCCTGAGGATTTCCTATATGTATACACTGCTTTACCTTGCAACACTGGAAAAGGAATCAATCATTCATTTCTCTTACACCTGTGTGACACAGTATAAACACATATTGCTTGTGTTATTCTTAAAGCAACCCATTGTAACAGGTGCTGGCAAACATATCTGACTATCTTTAATTAACAGATGAACATACCAAATCTTAGGCTAAATGACTAACATATGGTCACATGGGTGACCCTAAGTGACCAAGCCAAGCTAGAACCTCTATCTCATAACTTCGTTGCTATTTACACTATCTTAAGTCACCAAATGATTTTTAAAACCCAAGGAAAAATTTAATCCCCACATCTGCTTTATCCTCTATCATTTATTCACCAAAGAAGTTTTCACAAGGAATGCATATTAAATAAGATAAACCAAAGTAGAAAGAAAAACAACAGACTCCTCTACCAAAGGCCACCATCGCTACCATTCCTTCTTAGAAGAAAGATCAAGAATTATATTTCCAGAATATCCCTCCCCATATGGTTCCAGGTTAGAATATGCCAAAGAGATATCCTCATGTGAGACTGAAAGATTAAAAAAAGGGGGAAGCCATTATTCTCTGGAGGCAAGAAGGCAGAGACATGGGCATATGGCAGACCTAAACTGCACAGCAGCTTTCTGAAATGTTATCATCAATCACTGACATTGATTGTCAAGGCAATGGTTCCTAGAGCATTGTAAGCTTAGTGATGGTTTATAGTATTCAAAGTAGCTTCCACATGACCTCCTTGAAAAATTCCTTATGAAGTTCTTATGTTTCCACCTGCTTAGGAGTATGTTCTTGAGAGCCATACAATGCTTCTCGAAGTTGAAATTCGTGGCACAGTCTTCCCTGTCCTTTGTTCTCACACTACTTCTGTCGTATAACTCTTTAATTTCTTGTGTTAAAATCCTTCCTAGTGGAAAATATATAGAATTGCTAACCTAACCCTGCCTGTTACAGAAAACATTAGAAATGCTGTCTTAATACAGATTTTGCCCAAATGCTCTCATAATGATGATTTTACATGATTTAGTAAGGGCATTCATGAGATTAAAATAATTAGGTGGCCAAAGCCAATGCTTTAAGAAGTCAGAATTCCTACTAGGAAGTAGACAGGTTACTGATTTTTTTCAACAAATCAGATCAATATGTTTTTAAATATAAATAAGGATAAGTATGACTTAAATCTTTGTCCATGAATTATATTAATCAAAGGCATCATACCCTAAGTCATCACTAAAATAATTTTTACATTCTAATATTTTTATGATATGTAGGATTCTATACACATACTTTAAAAAGATGACTGTTGATTTATTAAGTCTTATGTTCTATAAAGTAATATTTGGTTCTGCCATAAATATTTTCTATTTTTTCAGGGCCATAAATACTTATTTTCATTTAAATGAATATAAAGTAATCTTTTAAGTCTGAAACACAACTCAATGTAATTGCAGAATAGAGTCCAACACAGCAAAAATTTACTTTTAGTTTGAGGACTGCTCGTGTATTTAAAACCAGAAGAAGAAAATGAGGATTAATGTTTTTAGGCATTAATGTTATTAGGTATAACGATGTCTTTGTGACCAGTAAAAATATGTTTTAATTAACGCATGTTTTTATTAAGACAATGTGGTTACATCAATTGATGTTGCATTATTTGTTTAAATTAAACATAGAGTAGTTGCATGCTATATCTCTTAGGATCTTCTCTATACTTAAGTTGTTTCTTTTGTCTGAAGGAATAAAAAGGTCTGCTCTGTATGCTTATCTGAGTTAGCATATATTGGTATCATGTGAAATATTGCTGGTAAATATGAAGATAAGAATCTATGGTAGAGAAACACCGTAAAATAGAAGACATCCTAGACTATGAGCTAGCAATATTTGCAACTAATATCAGTTTTAGTATTAATTAATTGTAGAATTAAGGGTTAATCATATTATATTTCTGTATCAATTTTATTATCTATAAAATAAACTTTTAAGACTAGTGTTTTCCAAAATATATTTTTTAGATATCTTGGGTTCTAATGATTGGCTTCAGGTGTCTCATGCATTTAATGAGAAAGATAACCAGACAGGGATCCTGGCCCGTTGTTTGCTTCACAAAAGGCTACTCTGATGTATACTTTATATACTATAAATCCTGTTGCCTAAAGTATTAACACCACCAAACTATATAGCCTCCAAGGTTTTTCTCAGATATCAAGTCACCTGAAATACTTAATATACCTAAGGTTAAGAAGAGAAAGCTAATAATATCTTGAATAAAAATATGACAATAATAATATTTATAATGACAGAAACAGTATCAGCAACTCCTACTTCCCTTCAGCAAGCGCCTGCTGTGCCATGTATTTTTAACATGTTTCTTCCTGTATACTATCTCAAAGATAGTGGTCATTACCTCCATTTCTAGGTTAAGGAAGTGGAGGCTCATAGAGATTAAACACTTTGCTTAAGTCTATATAGTTATCAAGTGATAGAAGCTACAAAACTCATACATTTGCCAACACTACACGGCTTCCCAAATTTTGTCCATGATAAGAGAGAGAACTGGTGTCTAAGAAAGAGTTTCTGAAATGCTGTAAAAGAAGTAAAAGGATTTGCCTAAAATGCAACAAGGATATCAAGTGAAGGCTGAGATTCAAATCCACATGCTCTAAACTTTTCTCATTTTTCCCTTGTGCCATGTTGCCACCATGAAGTAAGGGGCTTGCAAGACCATAATGAGAAGTGTGGGGTACCTTTAGGTTTTCAGAGGCCATTGATAAACATGGCTCCTATCTACGTTTTGCTAATAGTTAACTTCATTATGCCATTTTAATAGAACATATTCCTTGAACAAACAAAATTCACAGGAAAATCTAGTTCCCAAAGACTCATCATTTACTAATTACCCAGTAATTTTTAAAAGATCTTGCTAAGTGCCAGTCCTATCTACTCCCACTATTGGTCAATGACTTAATAAGTTTTGAAAAGCATTATCAAAAGATTTTAACAAGGGGTTCACTATAGTTAACAAATCAACAAATAAATACTGGTGGCTGTAGAGCCTCTAAATACCTAGTTTCTCCCCTGTAACTTCATTATACATTGTCATTTTAGCACTGAAGGAAACCATAGTTTTACATGACACTGTCTACCATTTACAAGTTAGTGGTGCTATGATTCTCATAATTAAGCTAGTTACCCTTTAACTCTCACTGTCAGAATACGCCATCCCAGTTGGCGGTCAAATACTTGTTAAAACTGGAATTTCTTTTTTTTATTTACAAAAAAAATTTGGGGGGGGGGCACCTGGGTGTCTCAGTTGGTTAGGTGTCCAACTTCAGCTCAGATCATGATCTCATGGTTTGTGGGTTCAAGCCCTGGTCAGGCTGTGTGCTGACAGCTAAGAGCCTAGAGCATGCTTCCAATTCTGTGTCTCCCTCTCTCTCTACCCCTTCCTGACTCTTGCTCTGTCTCTCTCTGATTCTTAAAAATGAATATATGTTAAATTTTTTAAATAAATAAATAATTTTTAAATGTTTATTTTTGAGATAGAGACAGAGACAGAGTGCAAGTGGGGCAGGGGCAGACAGAGAGGGAGACATAGAATCCAAAACAGCTCCAGTCTCTAAGCTGTCAGCACAGAGTCCAAAACGGGGCTCGAACCCATGGACTGTGAGATCATGACCTGAGCTCAAGTCAGATGCTTAACCGACTGAGCCACCCTAGCACTCCAAAACTGGAATTTCTATGTAACCATCTTGCCATTAGCTTTAATCTGTCTTCCCATTTTTTAAGACAGTTATCTTTCTTTCAATTGCCTTCTCCATGTTTTTATCCTCTTATACATCTCTGAAAGCAAGCACACTTCTTTGATTTTTAATAAAGTTAGGCCTAACTAATATGTAGAGATAAGCCCAATAACCAAGTAACAGATATGGTAAACTTCTGTTAATTTATGTATACTTTTTTGAATCCTCTTTTATACAAAGCTAGAGTTCAAAAAATGTAGGTCATTAAATATTAAATAAATTTAAAAAAAAGATCTAACTAAGTGGCATGTAGAGACCTTAATGGAGAAACCTGACCTCAGTGATCGTGAGTTAGTCTCTGTTTTCCAGGGAAATGGCTATTCAGAACAGAAGGGATTCTGAATATTATCCTAGATCCATAAATGATAGCATTTAAATACCAAAAAAGTTATTTCTTATCATTTGTCATTTCTTTATCAATATCCTAGGTGCTAAAAATGAAGTTGTAACTATATTTAGACACTAATTTGATTGCTATAAATTTATTTTAGTTCCACTGATACGTTGGTGGAACCCAAAATATTCTGTTTATCCAACGGGATGAGAGTCAGACTGCTGCTTTTCAGCACTTGGTGTCTGTGTCCTCTGCTTGATCATATTTATTGGCAGATGTTCCAATGTTTCCCAGATGGAAGTCACCTAGCACCTTGTAAATCTTCTATCATTACCACTGACATCTGATAAATGTAGAACTGTCACTCTATGCCAATAATAGGATTGCTACTAAAATTAATAAATAAATTGGGAATAAAAAGTGTAGTGACAAATACTTTTTACTTTGTTTTGGGGCAAATGGTATCTCTGTACCATGACAATATTATAAACTAGAAAAAGTACTCATGTGGTACGCAGACTATACACACAGTTCATGTAAACAACATTAGTATTTTTTAAATGAAAGGATTGAAACATCTAGAATCCACATGATAATATTTAGCACAATAGGCCAATCTATGATAGAACTTGATCTTTTCCTATAAATAATATTTAGGTTTCCCTAAAAATAAAATTACAGTTATATAACTGGCAAGAATTATCTAATATATTTATGTATAAATATATCTTTATACTTCTATGTTGATTAAACACAAAATCCCTAACATAGACAAATCATCTACTATGAAACAGGGTTTAAAATTTCCTAATTGATATATGATTTATAATGTTTGTATTCGTTATGTTTATAGGTTATCACGGTGGATAAGCTCATGATATTAAATGATTTCACAGGGAAATCTGACTCATTCATGTATAGCTCCTTAACTTTTGGACAATGTATATCACTAATTGCATTCATCATGTTTTTTATTTTCTATATTTTATGACGTCTTGACCTCTTGATCCTTTGGGGCTTCACAGACTCAGGCTGGGGCTGCCCTTCTTTGAGATAGCTAATTCCTAGAGACAGCAAACAACTTGCCAATAAGCATGCCTTTTAAATGCAAACCAACCAACCCCAGATCAGTCCCTCCAATCTGCCTTCTTTTATCAGGCTCCTGAATTCTTAGGACTATCCCCTTGTCCTAAATCATCCCAGGGTCATATATAGGACAACTGGCATAGAAAGCCCACTGGAATTATTCAGACTATCCAGTTCTAACCTCCTCAGCTTGCTTACCCTGCTTTGCCCATTTCTTCCTTTGGAAATCACAAAAAAAAGCCTCTGGGCAAGCCTTGCTTCTCTGACTCCTGACCAACTCTGGTCTAAGTGGTATGACATGTTCCTTCCTCTGGGGAACTGTAACAAATTATTTTTTTCACTGGCAATAGTCTCCTTTTGTGTTGGCCTCACCACACCTGAATAAAAACAAAATTGTGAGTACATTTAAAATCACTAATCAAATCCACTTGCCTTTCAACGGATTCCAAGTCCCCCTCAGTTCTATTCATTGGAAAGTTTGATGTACATAATGTGAGACGTATGACTCTGTGGAAGAGAGTTAATAAGGAACGACACAAAAGGCAAAGCTTTCTTGAAAGGAAAAATATTTAGGTTCTCAGCTTGGCTCTGAAACTTATTAGGTAATTAAATATTTAGCAATATGTTTAGTCATATAGATTTTCTGATACACTTTCTCTTCTGCAAAATGGTGATCTCTACTTGCAAGGATAGTTCTTAACTTACAAATTGCCCAACACACACTAACTGCTCCAAAAATGTAAAGTTTTTATTCCCAAACTAAGTAATTAAGTAACATTTGAAATTTGAGGAAAGAATTTTCACTGTCCCTTAATTTTTAATGACAACATTTATACGTGCTCAATTTATTGTAAAACAATAAACATTTTACAAAGAAAAAGTCAATCTGCCACACACATACACATACACACACACACAGACATGTGTACACCCTTGTTCATCTCAGCCTCATGTTCATAGCAGGAAACAAATCCTTCAATACCTTTTTCAAAGTGACAATAGAATAATTTATATTTAAAAATCACAGTGTTGACCAGCAGTGACTGATTTATTTGCCAGCAAATGAATGTTAAAAAAAAAAAAAGGACAGAAGTATTAAATTATCAATATTAACCTCCCCCCCCCATTATTTCAGACATGGTTCCTCAGTGCACTGAAAACTATTAGATTAAATAGTTCTTAGGGGAAAACATTCCCACAGTGCCAAAGTATCACCCCAGAGATTATTCGTAAACCACAAAGGGAAAAATCAGACTTCTAAAATGAGAAAATATCTAGGTTATCACTTTAAACAAGGGATCCAACTTAACATCACTAAAACCCTGACAAGCTGACATGTGTGTCTCCTGATGTAATGCAATTATAACGTGTCTCCTGTGAAGAAAGTAGTGCTAGGTGAGGGTGGGGGGTGGAACTTAACTTGAATATAATCAAGCCTTGAAGGTATTTTTCTGTTTATAGAAGAAAATAAAGTAGATAGAGTTATATATTATATAATGCCACTGGAAAATCAGACAAATCCATACCAGGGCATTCTATAACTGCTTGGTTACTTCAAAAGATAATGTTGTTAAAAAAAAGGTAGAGTGGGGAGGTAGGTTTTAGGTTAAAAGAGATTAAAAGAAAATTTGCAAAGATATAAATATATGTGTAAATTATGTATTCTTTATACTTTCGTTTTGATTTTTCTGTGAACCTAAAACTTCTCTAAAAATGTATTAATTAAAAAACACAATATGGGGGGCATGAATGAATTCTGATTTGGAAAACACATCAAAGACAATTGAGAAAATTTGAACCTTGTGTAGATAATAGGTTATCTTATGTAATTGTTAATGTTTCTTAGTTGTGGTCATTGTACATCCAATATATAATTAATTACATAGGAGAAAGCCTTTTCTTAGGATATGTACACTGAAGTATTTATGTATAAAACATAGTGATAGCTGCAATTTATTTTCTGTGTGTCTGTATGTGTGGACACATAGAGATAAAAGCAAATACGTAAACATTCCAACCATTGTCAAGTTTATATGGGACATAAAGGAATGTCTATAGGACTATTCTTTAAACTTTTCTGAACTTTTGCATTTTTTATAATAAAAAGATGGGGAAAACCACCCTGAAGATTTCCCTGTCATAGTTGTTCAGACTGTGAGGACTGTAGCTCTACAGCCTAACATCTTCAGCTCCAAGAGTGAAAAAAAATTCTGATATCTATATATCTGGGGGTCTGGACATTCCAAATTGCTTTTTTTATATTTTATTGACTTACTAATTCTCTTTTATTGCACCTATTGTTCTAAAGAAAACCAAGTCGGAGAACTGTGGGGATTATTGAATCATCTTAAAAGTGTCAGAATATGGAACAGAAGCTGTTCTCTGCCTTGAATTCTACTAATATCTGGTTAAACTATGATGAAACAAATGTCACCAAGATGAAATTGTAAGCTCTAAAATCTGAGGACCATAGGTGTTTTCATCTTAATACAAGCAAATACTGCTCCACTAGGTTTTTCATCTGCTTTAATAGCATGTTCAGTCACTTAAGGAGACTGACACATTATTTTCTTTGAGTGGTGTTTTATAAAAGTGCCTATGTTTACACCCCTTAATTGTGCAGAAATCCCTTCAAATTTGTGATCTCTTCTATGGAGTAGGACACTAATTGGTAGCTTTGTCAAACAACTGCTAGAATTTTTTTTCACTTTTACTGAGACACGCTCAGTTCTAGGCCTACTTTGCATTCTCCGCTTTTTTCTTTTGTTTCCCTTGGATCTGGATACTGCCAGCTTTAGGTCATTTGCCATTTTTACCAATTAAGACAATGATCTTTGCCAAATTAAAAGGGCTGCTACCTCTTTAAGTACATGTTTAATAATTCATGCACAAAACAGGACTTTCCTTTCTCTAGCTGGAATGAACAAAATTTCCTCAGAGACTGCTTTAGTGTTATATCTAGATAATGCTTCAGGATTATAATCTAAATCACCCTAGAGTAACTGCATTAGAATTACTATGATACGTCATTCTAATGTACAGGTCTATAGTATAATGTTACTGTTGGAGTAATCCAATAATACCAGTAGGTCCCAGAACTAGGACTGTTTCGAGAAAGACCTCAAAGATTGCTGGAATATGTATTGTTAGAGTGAAGACAAGAATTTGTCTTTATATGGATTTGTAACCATATAAATACGTGGACATTCTAAAGAGTAATGGGAGTAATTTAGTTGTAAGTCCATATCCATAAAATTGCAAATAATGCAAAAATCCTTGGATACTAAAAGCAAGTAATTTTAGCTTTCATAAAACTGACATGCATTAACTTGAATTTGAAATTTGGACCAATTGCCTTTGGGTTAAATGATTCAGCTTCTCATTTGGCTGGAACCATGACAGTAGGTAACAGAAGGTTCTAGATTGCAGAGTTAAAGAATTGAGTTTTTTGTGTATAATCAGGTGCTACACATTTACCACTCTGTAGCTCAGTATTTTTATCTGTAAGCTGAAAATAACAAAAGTTAGGGGCACCTGGGTGGCTCAGTCTGTTAAGCATCCCACTTTAGCTCTGGTCATGGTCTCGAGGTTTGTGGGTTCGAGCTCCACATTGGGTTATGTGCTGACCGCTCAGACTGGAGCCTGTTTCAGATTCTGTGTCTCCCTCTCTCTCTGCCCCTCCCCTGCTTGTGCTCTGTCTCTCTCTGTCTCAAAAATAAATAAACAAGAAAACAATTTAAAAATAAAAGGAAAATAACAAAAGTTAAATCGCATCCTGGAAAAACAGGGTTAAATAAAATATCTCTAATTCTCCTGAGAGTAGCTTTTCAATATATGTGTTTAAACTAGTAATATGTATGGGCACAACACTCCACCCATCTAAGACAACTTCCTTAACACTGTGTTGCTGCCCAAAATGTCCATTTTTTTTTTCAGAAAATTCTTTGTTTACATGCAAATACATTCCTATTGAAAATGGACTGCTGATTGTCCTTAAAATTAAGTCATAGTTAGTTAGCATCTTTAATATGACTTTTCAACACTGGGACTGTTTATTTCTCTAGCTCTAATTTTTTTTTAATTATCTCCAGAAACCTTCTAAGCTTCTTCCTATTTTCTAAGGATTCATACTCCCAGTCAATTTTTTTAAATGTTTATTTTGAAAGAATGTGTGTGAGTGCACACAGAGGACAGAGAGAGAGAGAGAGTGAGAGAGAGAATCCCAAGCAGGCTCCATACTGCCAGTGCAGAGCTCAACATGGGGCTCAATCTCATGAACCATGAAATAATAACCTGAGCTTAAATCAAGAGTTGGATGCTTAATCAACTGAGCCACTCAGGCACCACCCTCCGGACTCAGCTTTTTTTTTTTTTTTTTTATGTTTCTTTATTTTTGAGAGAGACAGAGACAGAGTGTGAGTGAGGGTGAGACAGAGAGAGAGGCAGACACAGAATCCGAAGCAGGCTCCAGGCTCTGAGCTGTCAGCACAGAGCCTAATGCAGGGCTCGAACCCATAAACCACAAGATCATGACCGGAGCTGAAGTCGGATGCTTAACTGACTGAGCCACTCAGGCACGCCCGGACTCATCTTTTTAACCCTTGTATGACCCAGGCACTCTTTCCTCTTTAGAACTAGTCCCTCAATCTGGAATTTTCTTCCCAGGCTTCCCATTAGGCTAATGTCTACTTGTCTTTCAAATCTTTATCTAGATACAACTTAATTTGGAATTCTGTTTTCATTCCCCAAGTACAAATTGGTGTCCACTTACTATGTCCTTCATTCATTTTAAAAGAACTTAAAATATTGAAATTATAATTATACAATTTATAGGTGAAGGACTTCTATCACCATATAGTTTATTACCTATGTTTAATAAAGCATCTTCCTGGGAAAATTTAGCAAATTATTCAATGTCCCTTGTCCTGCATAATGACCATTATAATTATTCCTTATGTTGTCTGTGTGTGTGTGTGTGTGTGTGTTTGTGTTTAACCATGTTGCAATAGTATAGATTAACCTCCTAATTTCCAAACACCAGTGGCATTTATAAGCTTTCAAATCATAGCTTCCTTAAGTACTGAGTCTTATTCATTTGCAATTAATAAGGCATATCCTTATAAATATACATGATGAAAAAATGTTTTGTCCTTAAAATTTCTGGTAATTAAACATTTGTTGCAATCTATAATGTTTGTATTTGTATTAGCAGTGACAATTTTTTCCAGAGGTACCAACAATCCTTTAGTGAAAGTGTATGGAAAGTGAGTTTCCATGTATGTTATTCCTTTCACCGGCATTTTTCACAAACATTCTTTATAGTAGAAACTTAATTGTTGACCTGTCAATATAGCTCCCTGTGGGAGCACTGTTTCCCATTCTCTGGGAAGACTCTTCCTTTGTCTACACGATTATAGGCACATTCAGAATACTTGCTTTTTATATTTTGGGCCACAACTGGTTGTATATTTGATATAAGTTGTACCAACCAAAGTTTGGTTTGGAGATTTGGCATGTCGTATTAATAATTCCTTCTATGTGACTGAACATTTAAAGAGGAAAGATTTTTTAAAAAGGCAGACATCAAAATTACCCATATGATCTTTATGAAGAAAGAAGTACATGGTCTATATGAAGAGAACAAAAGGGACTGTATGAAGGAATAATGCAAACTAGAGAGAGAGAGAAAGATTGATTTTCCTGGGTTGTAAGGTAAAATCTGTCTCTACGGTTTAATTGTATCCTGTTCCCGAGATAGTCAGAGATACTACTTCTGTCCTAAGAAATTTAGATTTTTGGTTCAACTCACAGCACTGTTCACTTTGAAACCAAGGGAACAAACAAAAACATTCCTAAGGTGATACATACCCATTTTGGAAGGCAAATCTAATAATGGTGGCATTAGCTGGTTTCCCTCCTAAGTTCCAAATTTTAATTCTGATTGTTTTACATTAGAACATCGTATAACTAAAAAAATGGCACATAAATTATTGAGTCTATAATTTCCCTGAAAATTACAGATCTTACATAAGTCTTTCTTTATTTGGAACTTTGAGTTGACAAAATTAGGTAAAATGCATGCTGCCTAATCATCCCCAGGCACAACTTCTGTGAAAGGTACCCCAAGAAAAACATTTTATATTTCCATGAACCCTCATTGTCAACCAAAACAAAAAACAAAAAACCACCAAACCAAAACCACTTGCAAAAAAAGTAATAAATAATAATTAATGCATTTTCCTAATCTTCAAACACCTACAGTCCAAGCTGTTTTATTAATACCTTCCATCTTTATACGGGGCATACTCTTACTGTCCTCAGGGGATACTAAGTTTTACATTCACAGCTTATTCAATACCTTTCTTCTCATCATTTTTATTCGTGGTTTTATTGTTGAAGGTATCTGTTGAGTATTCAGTCCTCATTACTCAAACATGCACACTACTGCATGTATAATAAGTATAAGCAGACTGCTAACATGCTTGATTTACAAACATCTTTAGCAGGCCTCCAGGTCACTGCAGAAAGCACCCCCCACCCCTGCCTCTGCTCTTTCTTTCCTCATTACTTAATGGAGAAAACAGATTGATCTGTGGTCTGACAATTTGTCATCCTCCACAGTCGGCTGATGTCAATCAGGACTAGGGGACAGACATTCATCAGAACAACCTGGACCCTGTCATTAAAAGTGGACGTGTATTTCCTGTAAAGTTAATCTAACATCTGAGCACCCACAAAAAGGGCAGTAACAGGACATCTTTGAAGGTCACTTGAAGGTGACTACTAGCTATTGAATGGCTATTAACTATTAGCAATTCTGTTGAAATCTATGGTTGTGTCTCTTTTGGATGAAATGCAGAACAGAAGAGGATAGAAAGAAGGAAGACAGGAGGGAAAACACATAATGTCTGAGAAACGTGAACTGAACAGCCACCAAAATCTTCAGAGTTTAAATATGACTGCTATATGGTGACATGCAGGGATGAACTGGTTACATTTCTAAAAAAAAAAAAAAATCATTTGGACTACTCTAATAAAGTTGTATTTTATAAATTACTAATGCCAGATTATACTCCCTAATAGAACAATATAATAATAGGCCCAGCAAAACTTCAAAAAAACTTTAAAGGAAAAATATATTTAAATAGTTTTAAATTACATTTGCTTTAGAACAGAGTTGACAGTAGTTAACTTTTGTGAAATGTATGTAGTTGCGCATTACTTAGATCTCAAAACAGAGTTTATTAGCAATCAATTTTACTACAATTACAATTACAATTACTTGGAAATTCCAATATTGCTATGAAAATAATCACTTCTTTTAAACTATGTTTGAAATGCTTAAATTGATTAAATATTTTCATTGTGTAGTTGATTGTCCAATAATAATATATTATTCTCCTGATTTTCTTATCTGGTTCAATGTCATTCAACAAGTCAATGACAAGATGAATTGAAAGAATACTACCCTATCATTGAGCTGGTGATTACTTGTTAAAATTGTGTTTCTCGTGGATGTTTCTTAATTATATAATTTATTGTCCAACCTAAAAAAAATAAAAATAAAACCTTCTAACTACAATGAATTTTTGAAGAATTATATAATTAGTTATATATAAAGTTTCATTTAGTAATTCAGTGAAAAGAGAAATATTCTCCTACCACCAATCATTCATTCATTCACACATTCATTTGCTCATCAAATCAGCAAGTATTTACCCAGCCTTATGAACTTCTAGACACTGTACCAAGATCTGAATGCACAGTGATGAATGCAACTGACAAGATGTCTTGGCCCTAAATAATTTGTAAACCTAGGGATCGAAACAGAAAATAAACAAATCATAATAAATATATAATTAAAATTTTCAAATTGTGATGAATGAAGTGGAACAGGAACTGTGGGGAAAAAAGGATTTGGAGGAGGGGCTACTCTACATAACACATCGGCTTCTAGATTTAATGTAAGCAGAGAACTGAAGAAACAGAAATCCAGGACAGAAGAAGCTAAGGAGAACATGCCAGGTGAAAAAAACAACATGAAGGCCCTTAAGCTTGGCCAGCACTCAGTGAATAAGAGAAATAATTTCCCAAGATGATGTTAGGTGAAGGATGAAGCAGGGTGAAGGATTTTGATTATCGTTTATCTGTTATGTAAAGCAATGATGGTGGTTAAGCAAATGCTGGTATCTCTCCATAAATAAATATATATATATATATATGCATATGTATATTTCTAGTGGATATATTAATTAGGACAAGCCTCTACCTGTTTCAAAAGCCAATAAAACTATACATTCACAGTAAGACAAAAATTTTATATCTGGTAAAAAAAAAATAACAAAACATATACATAAAATTATACCAAAAATGGTTGTTGCAGCATTATTTATGAAGCCAATAATTGAAAAATATAAACATTTTCAAGGATTATTCAAGGATACATTTGAATAAAATAGAATCAAAATATTTTCTTTATATCTTATATATTTGTATTATTTTTTATATTATAAAGTCAATAAGAATACTTCAAATTAACATTTATGAGACATGACAAAAGTACAGGCTTAAGCAAATATATTGGCTTAAATTACTAAATTTTTTTACAACTAGAAAAAGTGGAATGCTTAAATATTATTCACTCTGAGACTGACCAAATAAATTATGTCATATCCATCTTAAGAAAAAAAGTGTACTATATGTATATGTATTTATATTTAAAATTTAGAAATAAAATGAAAGTTTAGGAGATAAGAGTGGCTCTTTATTGATGAGGGAGTGTGAATTTAAAACTATGAATTCCTAATAACTGCTGCAGCTTTAATGGCATTGAATCTAAATCCAATATGGGCCTTAACAAATAAAGAATGACATCTGAGAATCAAGAAAACCTGTATTCAGTAGCCTACATTCAAGATAAAAATATAACCTCAGACTGGCTGTCCTCAGCCGTCCCCCACCCCCAGTCCAGCATATTTGGGTTCTACAGGCAACATAAAACTACAATATCTCCTGAATGACAATCTGTCTTGCATTTGTGTGTGCAACTTTGAATTCATGCAGAGGGTTTCATTAAAAGCTTCTAAATTATAGTTGAGAGGGGCAGATGAGGTAGAATAAGAGCATCCTAGACTTGCCCACAAATACAAGTAGATTCCTACCAAATCACCCTAAATATCCCAGAAATCTATCTGAAGGCTGGAAGAACAAACTCTACAACTAAAGGTAGAGAAGAGGCTACATCAAAGAAGGTAGGAAGTACAGAGATGTGGCTTGGGAGAGAAGTAAATCATGGCTGCTTCAGTGGGGAGGGGGCCGTGGTTGTAAAGAAGAATGGGAGACAGATTAGCACACAGGGCAGAGCACAGGGAAGACAAGTCCCTATGGCACGTGGCTTAGAAAAGGAGAGGGACCAAATTTCATGAGTTCTTGCAACGAGTGGGGGTTAAAGCTTGGAGTTTTAAAGGTCAGTGGGCTTGGCTCTGGGAGAATTAGGAGGGCATTGTGCTGCTCTTGGAGAGAAGACAGGCAATCAGCCTGTGGAAACAGAGATCTGGAGAGTGCCTGGGGCCCACAGCTGGCAGGTTATTTGTCCATTTTGGAGAATGTTCCAGAAAAGCAGTATTTACAGAGAGACCCCTCCTGGAATAAAGGAACTAGCAGATACCATTTTTCTCCCTCACCCCTCAGCATAAACACAGAGCCTGTGAGAACAAACACAGTGCTGACACTTGCTACTGAACTTGCTTACACCATTCCTCACTCCCCTGCACTCTGGACAAATGGCCCTTCCCAGTCACACTTGCCTCAGTACCAGCACTGTGTGCCCCCTCTCCCAGAAGATCAGCCGAAACTTCTGCTAACACTGCGTCTCCCAACCTGGGAGTTTTGTAAGGCCAGGTTCTAGTGGTGGGGGTGGCAGGACTCATTTCACAAACAGACCTGGGCACACTTAGTGAAAACATGCCACACTCAGGGCAAGGATCAAACACTTCCCACAACATGCAAAGATAGCCTCTGTAGACAACTGGCCTAAAGGATAAAATGGCCAGAACACTACAGCAAAGCATATGCAGAACCCATTAGAGACACTTCTGGAAGCACTAGACCCTGGGGAACAGAGGATACTGTACTGTTATACCGCAGGGCACTATGGGACCTCTTCTACATAACACCATTATGCTCAAGAAGAGGAGATGTAGTTTACTTTCCTAATATACAGAAGCAGCCACAGAGACTTAGACAAAATGAGAAGACAGAGAAATGTGTCCCAATGAAAGAACAGAACAAAGCCACAGCTGGAGATCTAAGTGAAAAGATATATATATATATATATATATATATATATATATATATATATATATACACACACACACACACACACACATACATATATATATACATATATATATATTAGGCATATATATGTATATGTATATATATATATATATATATATATAACATGCCTAATGAAGAATTTAAAGCAATGATCATAAGGATACTCATTGGATTTGAGAAAAAAGTGGAGGACATCAATAAGGCCACTAACACAGAGATAGAGAATAACATAGCAGAGATAAAGGGCTTGATAAACAAAATGATAAACATACCTGATGAAATGAATAGCAGATGGGAAAAAATAGAGGAACTAATTAATGACCTAGAAGGCAGAGAAATGGAAAGTAATCAAGCTGAACAAAAGAGAGAAAAAAGAATTATTCAAACAAGAATAGACTTAGGAAACTCAGTGACTCCATCAAACCTAACAACATTTGGATTATAGGAGTCCCAGAAGAAGAAGAGAGAGGAAAGGGGGGCTGTTAACTTCTAACTTCCTTAATCTGTGGAAGGAAATAGACATGTAGACCACAGAGAACCCCCCAAAAAATCAACAAAAGCAGACCCACACCAAGACATATTATAATTAAAATGGCAAAATATATTGGTAACGAAAAAATATTAAAGGAGCAAGACAAAAGAAGTCAGTTACATACAAAGGAAACCCCATAAGTCTATCAGCTGATTTTTCAGCAGACACTTTTCAAGCCAGAATATTCTATCTGCATAGATATTCAAAATGCAGCATAATATATTCAAAATGCCGGATGGAAAAAATCTTCAGCCAAGAATATTCTATCCAGCAAGGCTATCATTCAAAATAAGAGAGATAAAGAGTTTCCCAGGCAAACAAAAACCAAAGAGTTCATCACCACTAAACCAGTTCTGAAAGAAATATTAAAGGGTACTCTTTGAGTGGAAAGGAAAGATCAAATGTGACTATAAAGGAAGGAAACAAACAAGCATTACAAATGATTATTTTATAAAAAATTAGTCAAGGAACTTAAGAAATTAAAAGGATATAAAATGACACCATATACCTAAAATGTGGGGAGGAGAGGGGTGAAGAATGGGTTCAAACTTAGATGATCGTCAACTTGATAATAGACTGTCATATGCAAACCTAATGGTAACCACAAAACAAAAGCCAGTAATAATTATGCAAAGAATAAAGAGAAATCCAAATATTTCACTAAAGAAAACCAGCAAACCATGAAAGATAAGAAAGCATCAGAGAAAATCTTCATAAACAACCAATAGACAACAAGTAATAAAATGGCAATAAATACATGTTTATCAATAATTACTTTGCAGTCAAATGGACTAAATGCTCCAACCAAAAGACATTCAATAGAATGGATAAAAAAAAAAAGACCCATCTATATGCTGCCTATAAAAACAAACAAACAAACCTCATTTTAGACCTAAGACACCTGCAGATTGAAAGTGAGGGAATGGAGAAACATCCATTATACAAATGGATGTCAAAAGAAAGCCAGAGTAACAATATTTATATTAGAGAAAACAGACTTTAAATCAAAGACTATAACAAGAGACAAAGAAGGATATTATATAATAATAAAAGGGATAATCCAACAAGAAGATATAACAATAATAAATATTTATGCATCCAATATGGGAGGAACCAAATACATAAAACAGTTAACAACAAACATAAAGACATTACTCAACAGCAACACAACTTTAATACAGCAACTTTAACTGTTCCTAAAACAGAATACACATTCTTTTCAAGTGCACATGGAATATTCTCCAGAATAGATCACATATTAGGCCACAAGACAAGCCTCAACAAGTCCAAAAAAGATACTATGGATCTCAACAAATCCAAAAAAAGATACCATGCATATTTTCTGGCCACAACATAATGAAACTAGAAATTAGCCACAAGAAAAATTTAGAAAGACCACAAATACATGAGGATAAAATAACATGCTAAAAAAAACCAGGAAATCAAAGAAGAAATAAAACAGTACATAGAAGCAAATAAAAATGAAAACAAAATGGTTCAAAACTCTTGGGATGCAACAAAAGCAATTCTATGAGGGAAGTTTATAGCAATATAGGTCTACCTCAAGAGGCAAGAAAAATCTCAAATAAATTATAGCTGGCAAGACGTTCATTGCATGCAAAGGAAACTTCATCCTAATATGTTTAGCAAGGTGTTAAGAAGGTTCAGGAATGTGTGACAATCAAAAAAAGAAGAAAGGGAAAGAAGAGGAGGAGGAGAAGGGTAAGAAGGGGAAATGTATATCAAGATATTGAGTGTAATTCAATTAAGTAAATTCAACCAATTATACTTGTAGGGAAATGCAATGCTCTCCACCTGACCAACCTACTTGTCCTTCAATTTCATCCAAGTGCCATCCCTCTCCTAACACTCCAGTGTTAATATGCCTTCAATTCATCCCAAACTGCTTCGTATCATTTATCCTAATCACATATTTATAAATTACATTTTTTAATGGCTTTCATATTAGACTCTCACATTAGACTATGAGCTTCTTGAGGGTTGATACCATGGATCAAATCTTTCTTCCAAGAAGTCCTTGATAACTCTTCCATAAAGTCTTGTTTCTCTTGTCTCACTTTACATAATTCCTTTGCAGTATTTTCACCTCTATGGTGGAATACAATGTTGAGTTCATATGATTTGATGAATACTGTCATACCATAACATAGTTCCTGGGCTGATTATCTGTTCTACACACACCCTTTCCCCCATAAAGCTTGCCAAATGCATAGGCATGACCTATCAGCCAAATTGATTAACTAAAATGTTAACAGCTGACACAGTATAGAAACACATTTAAGTTCAACAGTAATGTGTTTTAAGATACATATCAAAAATTTCCTAATTTATTTTGTTTGAGTAGCATTCCAAGAGAAATGCATTCATGGTGAGATGTCTCAGTATACTAATGTCTCAGTTGGAAACAAAAAATTAAGCTATGAAATAATAGCAGATAAGTCAACTACATGATATAAATGTGCTTTCATATTGTTAGTATCAGGTAGTTTCTTCAAACACTCTTCAGAGTAGTTATTACCTGACATTCTTTAGTCAGTCATGCATTTAAGTCCAATGCAATGTTCCTTTTACCATTCAATAAACACCTATCAATAGCCTCTGTAGAACAGTGCATTTTATGTTGAATTTACACAAATTTATATCCTATATTTTGTAAGCCTCATAATCATTAGATATATTGTTTCCCTTACTAATTTCCTGCACTGGCATATATGATATATTGCGAGACAATCTCTAACTCTCAACTTCAGTATAACCTAGCTCCATTACTACCACAGAGATGGGAACTTCATTTTATACACAGAGTTGGTAACTCCACACTTCCATTGTAATATTTATCAATTTTTACTGTAATTTTCATAAAAATATTTGTCCTAAGACTATGAACTCTTTTAGGTCAAGGAACATCATGTTTTCACCTTTTTTTTTTTATATACCTAGAGTCCAACACAATGCTTAAAAATGTTTGCTTAGGAAATAAACTCATATTTTCAAAAAAATAAATGTTTAATTACTACACAAATATACTCTTCCCACTGTCTCATCACAGAATAGGTTACAAGGAATGGACGAATATGCATAATCTATCACTATGCTGGAAGTGCTGATAAACCAAAAAAAAAAAAAAAAAAAGAATCAAGCACTTAGACTTTAAAAAATCTTCATAAACATTAAGTGTACTTTGTGCAACATACTGTGCTAACTGAATTAAAAAAATAAACGCTGAGTAATAGCAAATGTGAATCATAGCAATGTGAAGGTATTTGCTAACTACAAATATATTTAACAAAATCAGAGGTAAAGTAATTCAGAAAATTTTAACTTATTAAAATTACATTACTGTCGTAGTGCTTGGGTGGCTCAGTCAGTTAAGCCTAAAGCAGTTAACTTCAGCTTAGGTCATGATCTCACAGTTTGTGGGTTCAAGCCTCATGACAGGCTCTGTGTTGACAGGAGTCTGGAGCTTGCTTTGGACTCTGTGTCTCCCTCTCTCTGTCTGCCCCTCCCCTACTCAGCTCTGTCTCTCAAATATAAACCAACATTAAAAAATTCTTTTTAAATTCATTACTGCCATTGTATTAAGCATACATAATATATATTATCTTAGATCAACTTAAGGAAGCTATCCCTAAAAATAGGTAATTTAAAAGTGCACATGAAAGCTAGGATTTTTACAACTGAAGTGATTTATAGCAGCAATAGTATACTCACAATTCTCACAATTTATTCTCTCAACAATCTCTGCCAATTATTATGAGGAAATAACAAATTTAGATAGTACTGAAGAAAAGTGCATTTCTATTTGCTTAACACAGATCTCTTTAAAATGTTCTCCTTTTGGGGTGACTGGGTGACTCAGCCAGTTGATTTTGACTCTGGTTATGATCTCATGGTTCCTTAGACCAGGCTCTGAGTCCGGCTCTACACTAAGTGCTGAGCCTGCTTAAGATTCCCTTTCTCCCTCTCCTTCTATTCCTCTCCTACTTGTGCATGCTCTCTTTGTCTCTGGAAAAAAAAAAATCTTTTCTTTTTTTAAAAGATTTGACTCAGGGGATGCCCAGGTGGCTCAGTCGGTTGAGCCTCTGACTTCAGCCCAGGTCATGATCTCGCAGTCTGTGAGTTTGAGCCCCGCACTGGGCTCTGTGCTGACAGCGTGGAGCCTGGAGCCCACTTCAGATTCTGTGTCTCCCTCTCTCTCTGCCCTCCCCCCACTCACACTCTGTGTCTCTCTCCCTTTCAAAAAATAAATAAACATTTAAAAAATTTAAAAAAAAAAGATTTGACTCAGGTATATATTAATTTAGGAAAAATATGTATATACATACATATAGACATATCTTACTTTGGCTTTTAAATTTTTTTATTACATTTATTTATTTTTTGAGAGATAGAGTGAGACAGAGCATGAGCAGGGAGGGTCAGAGAGAGAAGGAGGCACAGAATCAGAAGCAGGCTCCAGGCTCTGAGCAAGTTGTCAGCACAGGGCCTGATGCGGGGCTTGAACCCACCAACTGTGAGATCATGACCTGAGCCGAAGTCGGACACTTAACCAACTGAGCCAC
>CM053568.1:43149156-43195698 GCA_028646485.1 Cryptoprocta ferox
ATTTTTTGAGAGATAGAGTGAGACAGAGCATGAGCAGGGAGGGTCAGAGAGAGAAGGAGGCACAGAATCAGAAGCAGGCTCCAGGCTCTGAGCAAGTTGTCAGCACAGGGCCTGATGCGGGGCTTGAACCCACCAACTGTGAGATCATGACCTGAGCCGAAGTCGGACACTTAACCAACTGAGCCACTCAGGTGCCCCCTTACTTTGGCTTTTAAATGGTAAACATTTCCTTTTTACAAATCTAAATTGTTTTTACCATATGAAAAGGCAATATTAAGACATATTTATACTTCATAGTACAAACTTAAGCCTGACTTATTGGAAAATAGTTAATTTAATGTCC
The DNA here is from genome assembly GCA_028646485.1 of Cryptoprocta ferox. Classification (NCBI taxonomy): domain Eukaryota; kingdom Metazoa; phylum Chordata; class Mammalia; order Carnivora; family Eupleridae; genus Cryptoprocta; species Cryptoprocta ferox. The sequence continues at coordinate 43,149,500 of CM053568.1, forward strand.
TTGATTGAGTGATACAGTTGCTTATAATTTGACAATAAATCAGTACATGTTTTGTGTTTCCTTTAAAAAAAACAGTTTAACATGGCACATTAGAATGTTAAAATGATTTCAAGGAAGATTAATAACATCCACATGATAATTATTCTCTTGCTTAGCAAGAAAACACATTATCTATTCCATAATAATTGATTGCTTTTCTAAGGAATGTCCTTGATTTCAATGGTATTTTTCTAGCTTTTGATACTAATCTGTAAGATGTTGTTAGGAAAGACTCTCACCTCATCAGACATTCTGTACAAAACAAAAAATTCTGCACCTGATAAATCATCCATATTCCCAAAGTGACAATTTTCACTTAAAGAACTGGTCTCCTCTGAATACTTCCAAAATCAAAAATCAAAGGTATGTTCTAGAATCAAAATAACAACAACAAAAAAAAGGAAAAAAAACCAACTTCACCAACTGTATCCTCCTGTTAAAGAAGAGAAGTGCTATAAAAAGAGAAAATCAAGCTTGCCCTTTTCAAACTTACTTTGTTACTTGGTGCCTTTTTAAGATGCACTTTCTGTTTTTCACTAGCTTTAAGAACATGTTGATTTAGGGGTGCCTGGGTAGCTCAGTCAGTTGAGTGTCTGACTTCAGGTTGGGTCATGATCTCACAGTTCGTGGTTTCGAGCCCCACATTGGGCTGTGTGCTGACAGACTGGAGCCTGCTTCAGATTCTGTGTCTCCCTCTCTCTCTGACCTTCCCCTGCTCACACTCTGTCTCTCTCTCTCAAAAATAAAAACATTAAAAAAAAGTATTGATTTAAAAAATAGACACAGAAAAAGTCATTTATTCATCATGAAAATCATTCATTCTATTTAGCAAGCAAGAAATTTTGGAAATTTAGAGGTAGGTTTCTACACTTAAAAAAACAAACCAAAAGTTAATCAAAATTTTACAGACTGCAATTCTTTTTCATTTGAAATAATTCAATCTATTTAGCAAGCAAGAAATATTGGAAATTTAGAGGTAGGTTTCTACACTTAAAAAACAAACCAAAAGTTAATCAAAATTTTACAAACTGCAATTCTTTTACATTTGCATACTCTCTTCCTGCTAAGTCATGTGCCTTTAAAGGACCATATGGTATAGTGGAAAAAGCAATATTCCATACTCAGAGATACCTGGGGGGCAATGCTCTCTGCCATTCCCTTCATGGAGTGACCTAGTACTATTAGTTAATTTGTATTCTGCATCTCATTTTACTCACTGGGAAAAACTGAGTCAATAATTTCTATCACAAAGGCTGTTATGATATTTAAATGAGAAACATACAAATGGTGGGCCATACAATTTATCAATAAATATTGGTTTCCATATTTATGGCAATTATTTTGACTATTTGAAAATTCTTTTTACTATATACACTGGTTAGCAAACTTTCTATAGAGTTGTCAACAAATGAATGGAAAAATTATTTTATTAAACCACAAGTATTGCTTAAATACCTCTTACTGTCATACATTATAACTGAATATACACTAAAACTTGAAAGGCACTATTCTAAAGGTTAACCATACCATGTAATAGGCTGAAGTGGCTGAATAAATTAGAGAAGAAATATAATTTGAAGGCATTCCAGATCCCATGGACAATTACACAGAGTCCTTAAATTTTGATTTTTCAGGGAGATCTACCTAGTAACATAGCTCAGAAAATCTCAGTGAGGCAATTACCAATGTTACCAGATATGTATTTATTTGCTAGGGTTAACATACAGACGAAGTTCTGTGTTCTTCCCAGTAGTATAAAAATACTATTCTGTCCTAAGTTACTAAGCATATTCAACATCATATGAATTTTAAAATGCATATGACCATATATGCAATTAAATGAATTACATATCACTATCATTTAAATATACATATAAAATATATACATGTATGTATATTATAGTCTTTTTACTCATACATCTATGGAAAACTAGTATTGAAATGAAAAATACTATGGCATTTATAAAAAGCTTGTCAGAAAACTGGTTGCATTTCCATTCTCTCAATTATTAGTCCCTTCCTTCAACTTGAATATCTTCTGTGAGTGTGGAAAAAGATTAAGATGGCAGCAAGCTTCCTGCAAGAATACACAATTAGGGAGATCACAGAGACTGGTCACACTTGCAGTATTATCAGAAGCACATGTGTACAGATTTACTAAATTTAGGAGAATAAGGATTAATAACAAGAAAACAGAAAATAACGGATCTACAACAGAAGCAGTGAAGAAAATGGAGTAATATTTAAGAATTTGAACTATATAAAATTAGGGTCAAAGACTGGCTCACCGAGACTTTGACAAGTGTTGAATGTGTGTTGAAGATTACATTGTTTTGTAAGTCAGGATGAGTACTCTTAAAAGCTACCATATTATCATCATTATATCTTTTTCTTTCTTCACTTCCCTCAACAACTTTTTCTTCTTTTACACCTACGTTTTCTTCTCTTTGCCCAAGTACACTTTTTTCATTCTATTTTTATCTTAAGCAAGACTGATTCTGAATATCATTTTTCTGAGAATGACTTTTTGAATTAAACCATTAAGTGAAGGAGTACAAACAGAACTGATGCTATTCACTCCTGCAAAGGTGAGTTTTCTGACCTTAATTTTATACACGAATCACAGATGTTCCATTGATATTGGCAGTGATTGATAATAAGGGGGATGGGAGTAATTAAAGAGCATATGATGTGTTTGTTTGCATTTTGAGTGACTGCTATAGAGTATATGCAGTCAAAGGCATGGTACATTAAATAAATCAAATAGCTCAATAAATCAGTACAACGTGCCAAAGTGAGCAGAGGGAGCTTGTGTTGCAGCAGGCCTGCATGTCAGGCCTTAGGCAAGCTGTTTCCTCCAGGGTGAAGTCATCGAAAACAGTCTAAAACCCAGAGATGACGAGCCCTTTGAAGGATTCGGAATCTCGAGAAGATAAGGCTAACTGTAATGACAATATTTTAACGTTTGAGCTGGAATGTACAGTTTGGGAACTTACTTCAGATATAGTTTCATATTTTACCCTCTTGATAATTTTGTGAAATACTATTTACAGGTGTGAAAATGGAAGCTTACAGAGGAGAGATACAGTAGGGCCACCTTGCTAAGGAAAATCTTCCTGAAAAAATCTTTCTCCATATTTCACATTCTTTCCACTATTCAGAACATGTCTTAAAGGATAATGTTTCTCTCTTGTTAATATCACAGTGATTACATGCTCAGCTTAAACCCCTTGAGAATCGGTGAGTCTGGGGGTGGTAGATTATTGACAAATCGGAAATGAAATAGGTAAATGAATTTGGAATATGAGAGTAATAATTTTAGTAGAGGAAAATGACAACAACCACTGGCTGTAATGTAAGCTAAATAAGATAAAAGAAAGTTTGTGTTACTTTGCAGTGTAAAAGTGAAATGAAGTAAAATGATTACCGTAAGGCTTTAAGATACCCAGTTAAGGCAAAAGCTACCGTAACTGGGAAAATAAAGTCTCACGTCACAATGAAGATCTGGCTCCAAGAGAAATGTCAAAGTAAATTAATAGTTAGAGAATGTACCTTAAAAATGACTGAATCAATGGACTTTATTGTGTTGTCCTACTATGTGCCCTATGAACATCTTCACTGGTTTACATCGCTATAGCTATGCATTAATTTTAAAGTTGTATACTCCAGTTTTTACCTCATACTTGCTAAAGGAACATTCTGACTATGGGTAGATAACATTAGTGAGGAATTATTTTGCAGATTGTTTCACTGACCAGTGATATGATTCACCATGGTACTGGAATTAATAAAATAATTTTTAAAGCATGCAACTTTTGTTGCTGGGGCTCATACTAGTTTAGGGTTATGACTACCTGAAAATATAAAGAGAGTTTTACGACCTCTGTCAAGGAAAACACACACACAGAACTCATGAAAACTACCTAATACTACTCCGTACAATTCAGAACACTAGTTGTGGACTCCCTGGGATTCCCAGGACTCCTGTTGAAAATTTTTGAAACAATTGCTTTTCCCTTTATGAGTATGTGAATATACTTTTGTCTTTCTGTCAATATTTGGTTCCAAATTTATTGACCATGCCTTATATATATTTTGCAGAACAATTAGGTTTAAAATGGTAAGCATGTTGTTAAACTGCCTCATATTTCTTACACTTTCAGGTTTTAATGGGGCATATTTTTGGAACAAATAAAAAATCCATGAGTGTTTTTAGTGTCAAGGAATACTGCATATGTACAAAACATGCACACATGAGTTGTGATAATATATTACAATAAATTGTCATATGTATCTCAGAAATGGACTCAAGTATTTATTTAAAATGCATTCAAAGCAAAGTAATCACTTATCGCTTAGATTAAATATTTGGAGCAGTCGGCTCTCAGTTTGACTAATCACCTGTCAGCATACTCTTCAAAAACATTTGAAGAGCTAGTAAGGACTATAACATTAGAAATTGTGTTTTGTTCTAATATATTCCTCAGGAGCTGGGGAAATATTGCTTAAAATCAAAATTGGTTTTAAAAAGTCACAAAGTTTTGTTGTTGTTGTTGTTTTTTTGTTTTTTTTTTTTTTAGCAGACACTGAATTTACAGTATAACAAAACCACATTTTGGAACTATAGAGAAAGCAAGGTAAACAATAAACAAGGAGATTTCCAGTCCTGATTATAATTTTGAGCTCTAGTAGAAATGTGAATTTAGATAGAACCTTGGATATTAGACATCTTTAATACAGATACATACACACACACACACAAGAAAATATGACTATCCTTTTTTAGGGTAATTGCTATGATGAAGCCTGCAGCATTCTATAATGGCAAGTCTATGACTCCTAGAGTTATCAGTCACTAGTAGCAGACATTCAAATTAAGAGTAAAGAGGCAACAATAGACAATAGAGAGTGGAAGCTAGGCTTCGGATAAACAACCTCCTGAAAGCTGAAATCACAGAATATCCCTCCTATTTGTATGTAGAAGGAAGGGAAAAGGGTCAACATTTACTTGCATATAAATATAGAACAGCACATTTTAAAACTGCATGTCTGTGAACTTTCATGGGGAGAGAAACTTTCTACATTCATCAAAACATTATAGACGTTGAGTTTACAAATTCAACAAATACTCATTGAGTGTTTACCTACCTTGAGTCAAAGTATTGACCCTAGAATGAAAATAAAGACTAAGACTAAGATTAAGTAACTTGCCTACAGACTTTCAAACTTTATTTGGAGAGCAAAACATGACTCTATGTGGGTGGTGGGGGATGGGTGATATAACAGCAACAAAAGAATAAAGAATCACCTAAATTTAGAGGACCATCTCAAGGAGATCTTCTTTACCAAGTAGACCAATGAAGCAGGTCATTATAAATAAACATAAGATTGGCCAATATGTGAACAGGAAACCCATACACCAGCAACAAAGGAGAGCAAGGAAGACTTGATTTTAAAACATGATAAAGTTTATTTGCCCTGAGTATCTAGTATTAGATGTGTAATTTAGATTAGATGTGTACACATACATACATTTGCTATCTGTATCTATATATCTATATCTGTATCTAATCTATATCATCTATAGATAGTACCTGGTGACAGAAGCTTGTACTTTAATATTGCATTCCAGAAACCACTGGAAAATCTGAAGGGGAAATGAATTTATACAATTCAATACCTCAGCACAATGCCATTAAAAGTAAAAAGCAATCTTTTTTTAGTTTATTTATTATGTATTTTGAGAGAAAGAGAGCATAAGCAAGGGAGAGGCATAAAGAGAGGGAGAGAGAGAATCCCAAGTAGGTTCCACAGTCAGCATGGAGCCCAACAAGGGGCTCAATTCCATGACCATGAGATCATGACCTGAGCCAATATCAAGAGTCAGATACTTCGCCACATGAGCCACCCAGGCACCCCGAAAGTAAAAAGCAAACTTAATGTTTGTATATTTGGGGGAAGAAGGAAGCAAGATATTCAGCAAGTGCCCAATATCTCTATGCCTAATTTTCTTGAATTCATAATAGAGGAAATTATTAATTACACCTGTGATTATCATTGAGTATTAACTGAGATAATAGCTACAAAAAAGAGTGGTAGAAGGCATAAAGTAATAAGCAATAGATGTAGCTATTATTATAACCAATGCAATTAATATGCTTTTAAATAATACATATGCACTCTAAATGCAGTGACATTATACACCATTCTGTTATCAAGGCCATTCAAAAAATATGAACATGAGCATCTTTAAGGCCTATCTCATTAGAAGTGTTATATTACTGGCTCTCTAATGAAATAAATTTCACCCACATTTTATTGAAAATAATCCCTACTATGCCAGTGCATTTCAAACATTAAATTTCTGTTGTCACTTGACATAATGAGTGAAACTTGACTTTGTATTTACTTCTATTCTTTTCATTCTTTGCCTTGTCCAATTCTGTTCAATGGGTGGGTGAAAATGAGGGAGCTTCAATCACTAAATGTTTCTCAAAACAAGTGAAAAAATAACTTTACAGTAGTATCATGAGATCATGCAACACTTTATCAAAGCTGTACATAATTTATAACTCTGAGAAAAGGATTAGACATAAGCAATACTGCAATGACTATTTTCAATACTATGGGATTTGCAATTCTGTATAGCCATATTCAGGAAATGGATCAGTAATTTCATTTAATATATCGGGTTTCATTCTAGTGAGATACATTGGTGGCAAGGAAGGGGAAAGCACATAAACAAATTCCATTAAGTCTGCATCTTTCAAGTTGAATATTTACAAGAGTCTACTAATTGAATATTTTCCTCTCCCCAAAGAGTTTCAAATGTCATTATATCCAGAGGTTAAAAGTGCTACAAACATTAAAAAAATATTTTCCATATATCAATTAGATTATATTCTCAAGTAACATGTAAACGAGTGTGTTCATATGTGTGCATGTATGTGTGTGTCTATGTTTAGAAAGAGAAAGAAGGAAGTGCTTGTGTTATTTTACAAACATAAAATACTTGGTTAAATGGGAGTTGAAATCATTAGCAAATACCAAAATCAAGTGATATCATTTTCCTACTTCTTACCATTAATTTTTGATTAACTGGCATGTGCCAATAAAAAACTTGACAAGCACCAGAAAAAGAAGCCAGTTTTACCAGCATGGCAAAACTACATAGGAAATCATGAATTAGGTGTGTGAAAACTGATATGCTATTTTCTATATTTTCTCCATATATTTCTAATCCTTACAGATCATGCAACAAATTAAAATTGCCAAAACCTTTCTTGAAATAAATGCCACTCTATTCTAGTGGACAACTATAGTCATTATTTCATATGTTAGCTTTGACCCAGAGAGAAAAATCTTGTTATTTTCTCTGAAAGCAGCTTACCCAAAATAGAATCTGGCAGGTAGGTCTGATTTTTGGTTGCTAACAACTATGACATTGTACAATTCAACTTCGGCAACAATATAATGCACTGATCCACCTGTGTCACCTCTTACTCGCCAGAATTAAATCATATGCAGGGCTTAATAGTGCCCATCACTAGAAGATTATTGTTATTCAAAAATTAAATTCAAACAAAGCCCAGAAATATTGGGGTAGGAGTGGGGAAGAGAAGAGCATATTCAACAGTCCTCTCTCCATGGAGAGAAAGATAAAGGCAAATGATAACTCATGTACTGATATTTGGAAAACCCTGTTCTAGACTGAGCATAACAAATTCTAAATTCAATTAGACACAACCTTGGGGTTGCACTACCATTTTAGTCATTTGAACCCATTAGTGAAGTGTGCTGACTCTTTCTTTCCGGACCTATGATTCATGCAGCACATCAGGAGATGAGTTAAGTGATATTTCGGGAATACTCTGTTGATTAATCGTCAACAGGGGAAATCCAGCTTGAAAGAGTGGATTGACTTCCCATATGAACCACACAGAATAAAAGCTCATTGTTGTAAAAAAAAAAAAAAAAAAAGCCACGGCAAACCTAGAATCTTCTAATGTTAATAGAAATTCTGAATCATTTTATGTTTTAAATTTTTTAAATTATTCTTCTTGCAAAGTTTGATTTCTTAAAAGTCACAATAACATTTTAGCATTTTGATACATTGCCATTGGTGAGAAGTCAAAAAGAAAATAAAAGGTTACATTTATAAGTGAGCCTATAATAGTATTATCCCTAATGACTACTTAAACAATTTTACATTTCAAAAGAAAGGAAAATCAATTATATAAGCTTACAGGAAAGTATCAAACTTATATAACATAAATCTTTAGAAAAATGCTAGAATGTCTACAAAATTAATTTTTCATATAGTAGAGATTTCAGTGAATTATAGCAGAAACTTGATTTATTTTGCAATAAAAAGAGAAAAAAATCTCATAAATCCTTTTTGAGTAGAAAAATTTTATACAGAGAAAAACACCCAATGATTATCAGCAGTATAATTAGCTTTGGTCAGTTGGTTGAGAAGTTCAGACTCAGTTTATACCAATTCAGTTCAATTCTGCTCTATGACGATATAATAAAATACCACTCTCACCTATCTATACAAATGTGATTTGACAATAATGCTTAACAGTTCAATCACCAGACTATTTTGGTACAACTTCTCCTTTCCACTACTACCAGAGCAGTTATTTTAAGATTTATAAGTAATAATCTCATTATTATCTTGATTCAAAGAGCCCAAAGATTCCTCTTTGTCCTGGACATCAAACCAGACTACTTCACAATTAAAGAGTGTCCTCGCTTACTCCTTGAGAAAAAAAACATCCAAAACTTGAAAATAAGATAGAAAAGTTATTTCCTGCCTTTTCAGAGATATAACAAAGCATTGTCTATCAAGCCCACTTCACGGGTTTTCTGGTGATGTAGGTTCTGAAATTTTGTATCTTACTATTCATTTTCAGTATTATTACTTAAGGTCTAGACAATACAAAATAATGGGGACTTTTAGAAAATCACTAACTTGCCACTAATTTTTGTCCACAGATATGCAAATTATGTTTTGTAGAAAATATTATGTTTTTATTGTTTTAGAGAGTATTCACCAGTTCTATCTCTAACTTTGCAATCTTATCCCCATATTGGATAGAGGACAGGTGGATGATAGATGTATGTTAGATACAAATAGGTAGAAACATGGATAATAGATGAATATTTTTATTTTTAATTGTTTAAAAATTATTATTTGACATCTTCTTTGTTCTAGAATCTTCTATTTTTTTACACAGAGATATTTACATTTTCCCATGTATGAACTTCTCTCAAGTGTCTCCAAAGAGGGTCGGTGCCTTCTATACACAATGCTTAGAATATTTTCCCCCATTAGTTCTGGCCAATTCATTTCATCTTTAAATATATAAGTCACATCTCCTATGAAGCAGAGGTAGATGTACCATAAAGCTAATGGAGACTAATATTATGAGCTCTTCACCTTCCAAAAGTCCATTCCAAAATATTAGGAGAAAACCTAGAAGCATATTTTCATTGTCAGATAGATAGATAGATAGATAGATAGATAGATAGATAGATTATCAGCAGATGATTGATAGACAGACAGATGAGAAAGTAAAATATTGCAACCACCATTGGTTAAAGCTACTAGCCGTATTCACTTAAACACATATGCCTGCATACATCCTTTTTTTGTTTAGTAGGTTTGAAAATAATCATGGGCATTTTTAAGACCTGGATTAGGGAAAGTTGAGTTATAGAAATATTTAAGTTAGTGGAATATTTTTATTTGATGGGCAGTCACCCTCATGTATAATGACGTTATTGCTAGCCACCCTGATGAAAGAATGGTTTCCAAGAATGTTACTACTTACTATTCTGACTCACCCAGAAATATGAAATATATGGCAAGGCTAGGACTAACATGAGTATATGCCAAGATCTCCACAAAGTGTGGAAGTTGTTGAGGAAAAACAGGGTTTGGATTTATTGAGTGAGGCATTAACCTTGGAAACACTTTCAGGTAACCAATATGAAAAATTCTAAGAAATATTTTAGATTTAGTTTACACCTAGTTCAAATATATAAGTCCTCTATCTGTTGATAATGCAGATTATACAATCTTGAAAATACCACATTTTTATTCCCTTGTGGATATGAGTTATGCACATATTCAGAAAGGGACTTTAGTGCTGTAGCTGTCCATTTTTCAGTACTGCCTGCTCACGCAGACCCATCCTAAGTCTTTTCTTCCTCTGACAACAAATCATAGAGAACTTCTCATTAAGCCACAGGTGCAGGATAGGAGAAAGAAGGCAGTGTGGCAGGATAGGGACTATGAGCATTTGAGCTACTTCTTCAGGTAGTTTACTTGTGCCTTTAGGATCTACTTTACAAGATGATGCACATACTGATTCTGTCTGATGATGGGGACTGCTGTTCTACACAGCCAACTTTATGGCTTCATGGGTCAGATGACATCCAGTTCATGATGGGCAGCTGAGGTCAATAACTTGGTGGCCCACAGTTAAGTGTTCAGTCTCTACTAAGGCCCAAAAGCAGGCTAAAAGCTGTTTCTCAAAAGGAAAACAGTTATCTATAGAAGATGGTAGAACTTTCCTCCAAAATCTGAAGGATCCATGCTCCAATTCACCCATAAAGGCCTCCCAAAGGCTCCAAATAGCATTCTTACCTTCTACTAGTATTTCAAGCAACTTTGGATATGCTGGATCATGGGGCATGTGCACCACAGCTTGCTCAGCAGCCTAGACCTATCATGGGCCCTTCTCTTGTTCTAAACCCCACTCAAACCTAGAAGCCTTTAGAGTCATTCAGTAAATGGACCAGAGCAACATGTCTAGATGAGCAGTATGTTAATTTCAAACACTAATGAGGCCCACTAGGTGTTATGTCTCTTTCTTAGTTTCGGGAGGGGCCAGATGGAACAAGTTATCTTTAAGATATCTCCCAGGAAACTCCAAGGGTTTTAAGATCTTTGTCAGACTCCTAACACTCAGGAATTAGGAGTCCTAGGAACTCTGTGTCAGGAATTCAGGGCATATTATTTTACATATATATTATATTTTAATATATATATTTCTTATTATTTCACACAGTCTAATGTGTGTCCTCTAAATCAATTCCCAGACTTGAGTCAATTTACAGACCTAGAAATCCTTGAGTGAAGAAGAGGTTGGGTACTCTTGAGAAGGATCACATTACTCTACCAAAATTTTATACTGTTAATTTTTCTCAGTCTTTCCCATAGGGACCTATAGCTTTTTCCCAGAGAGACTATGCATTTGACAAAAGGAAATAATAAAATTTTTCAAGAATTATTGGACACTGAATCTGAATTGACATTAATTCCCATACACCCAAAATGGAACTATAGTTTATCAGAAGAACTAGGAACTTGTGGAGGTCAGGTGGTCAATAGAATTTTAGCCTCAGTCCATCTCACAGTGGGTTTCAGCATGCATAATTGGAACTGACATACTCAGCAAGTGGCACAACTCCACACTAAGTGGACTCCATTAAGCTAAAAACTCATGTCCATTAAAAAAAAATGGTCAGTTAAGTGCTGGACTCTTGGTTTGAGTTCAGGTCATGACTTCACAGTTATGAGTTTGAGCCACATGTTGGGCTCCAGGCTGGCAGTGTACAGCCTGCTTGAGATTCTCTCTCTCTCTCTCTCTCTCTCTCAAAAATAACTAAACTTAAAAAAAATAATCACCAAAATTGGAAGCAACCATTATGTCAATCTACTGCTGAATTTACAAACTGACTATGGCACCATACAATGAAATACTATTCAGCTAAAAATGAATCTGATTTATTTTGCAGAGTAAAAGATGGTAGTCTAAAAAGGCTACATACTATTGATTCCATTTGTATGACAGTTTGAAAATGACAAAACAATAGAGATTGTAAACTGTTTGGTGGTTGCTAGGGATTGGGAAACAAAGAAGTGAATCGGTGAGGGGTGCCTGGGTAGCTGAGTGGGTTGACTGACCAACTTCGACTCAGGTCATGATCTCATGGTTCATGAGTTAGAACCCCACATCAGGCTCTCTGCTGTTAGCAAGTAGCCCTCTTCAGATCCTCTGTCCCTCTCTGTCTCTTCTCTTCCCCTGTTGGTGCTCTCTCAAAAATAAATAAAACATTAAAAAACAGTAAATAGGTGAAACACTGGAGATTTTTTAAGGTAGTGAAAGTACTCTGCATTGCATTGTAATGGTAAATATATGACACTGTTCCTTATCAATACCTATAGATTTTATAGCAAAATAAGTTAGTCTTATTGTATATATGTTTAAAACAAGCATCTAGGGGGCTGAGGGCTTCAAGGTTAGAATGTAGAATTCCCACAAATGTGACAAAGGAATCTAAGTTTATTTCAAACATATGATATACCTTACAGAAACTTTGTATATGAATGGATTTTATAAGATGAAAAGCAAATTTAACTGTACTACAGTTGTCAAAGTTGTTTCTTACAGGGATATCGGTCAACAATTCTAAAACAATTATAAATGTACACTGGAATTAAAACTGATAAGTAAATAGATGGTGGCTAGCAGGAGCCAGATTTCTCCTTGTTGCAGTAAAAGTTTACAGACAATAGAGAAAAAAATAGAATAATCCACATGCCAGTGGACTGCAGTTGGGGCATCAGTATAAAATTATATTTGTATTAATATAAAAGCATCTGTATACATATGGAAATATATATATAGGTATGTGTGTACTTTTGGGCTGAATTGTGTCCTCCCAAATTCATGTGTTCATTCACATGAATGAAAATTAGAATGAAAATTAGAAAAAGTCCTAACCTCCATCAACTCAGAATGTTATTGTATTTGGAGACAGGGCCTTTAAAGAGGTAATTAGGTTAAATAGAGTCATTAAAGTAATCCTTAATCCAATATGAACAGTTTATTTATAAGAAGATAAGATTAGAACACAGAGATTTGGGGAGAAAAAAGACTACATGAAGACAAAGGAAGATGATGGCAGTCTACAAGCCAAAATTAGAGGCCTCAGAAGAGATCAACATTGCCAACATCTTAATCTTGGACTTATAGCCTTCAGGACTATGAAAAAATAATTTTTTTGTTGCTTCAACCACCCAGTCAGTTGTACTTTGTAATGGCAGCCTTAGCAAACTAATATATGCATGTACATGAGTTAGCATACACCCTATATTCAGCTGAGAGGACCCAGAAGCAATGATAGCTCGGTGGCAATAAGCACACCTTGAATGTAAATCTTGGTTTCTAATATATTCCCTAATGAAAAAAAAAAAATCAGGGCTTCTTGGAGAAGTGGTTGATTCTAGAAAATACCTAAGATAAGCCTGAAATATGCATACTGCCAGAAAGTAAGGAAGTACTCAAGGAAGTACTCCACAGTGATAAAGCTATGCGGAAGAAACATAGGAGACAACTGAAAGTATACTCAATGGCCAAATACGGACAATTATGAAAAGAAACACTAGGTTATAATCTGAATCATGAAATAAATATCCATGAGTTCATACTGATGTAAATAAATTTAAATTTACAATAAAAAATAAGAGACACAAATATCTCTTTCACTTGCCACTCTGTAAGTGTGAGCTGTGCATGGTGTCTTCCTTACAATAAGCACGGTATGGAAAAAGCAGACAAAAAGAACAAGTTAACAGTGGAGAAGTCTGATAATCACTACTTTAGCCTCGGGGTCAAGGTCAATAACAACAGAGATAAATCATCTTAACAACATGGACCCTTTGTATGACATGATGAAAAGAACACTGTATCTCTATTATTCTCCTAAAAAGTAATCATCCCTGTCTAATCATGATCAAAACATAAGAAAAAGCACCACTGAGGAAGGTTTTACAGAATGTTTTACCTAATCAGAGATCTTCTAAGCTATGAGGACCATTAAAAATAAAGAAAAATATGAGCAACTGCCACAGTTTGGAGGAGTCTAAGACTTGATTGTAATGTGGTATCCTGGATGAGATGTTGGAACAGGAAAAGTGCATTAGGTAATAACTAAGGAAATATGAATAAAGAATGAATGGACTTTTGTTAATAATAACAAATCTATGTTGGCTCATTAATAGTGAAAAAGTACCATAGTAATACAGGATATTAACAATGAAGGAAATTAGATGTTGACTATATAGGAGTTCTCTGTACTATCTTTGAAAATTTTCTGTAAATCTAAAACTATTCTAAAATAAAACATTTTAATCACAATTAAAAATTGATTCGCACAGAACTTATAGGCAAAATACACAGAAAAATATATAGGCATGTCAGGCATTGAACTAGAAAATATAAATGATAATTTACACTAATGAAAAGATATTACCTAGAAAATCATACCTCTATTCTCGGTTGCTGCTGAGGTAGTTGTGTGGATCCTTAAGTCTATTCTCTTCAAACAATCGTCTGAGGCTATATCTGAACTTCTGATCTTTAGAGGCACTAGCCAACGGTTGTCCAACCATAGTGTTGACTCTTTTTACAGAGCAGCTATCCTAACCAGGCATCTCCTTAATTTTAGTGTCCTTTGTGATTTGGACATACTGAGACTATTCTAATTCATCAAGCCCTGGTTTATTTTTGTTTACTAATATTCATTCAATATACCTCTTTACTTTTGCACTTTACTATAATGAGTAAGAAACCAGTATGAATCTTCATCATTTTGCTTATACATCTCCTCAGCTAAATACCTAAGTTCATCATTATAAAGTCTGCCTTCTCCAAATGATAAGACACAATTCAGGTAAGTTTTCTGCCAACATATAACAATAATCACCTTTCCTCTAGTTTCCTGTCTCCTTCTGATCCCTCACCATAAGTGCCTTTAACATTCATATTTCTCTAACATTCTGATAATAACGTGTATTCCCTTAGATAACATAGGCTTTCTTTACCATACTCCTCACTTCCTCCTGAGTCCTCACTGGCGGAGTGATCAGCATTCATATTTCTACGAATGATCTGTTAAAGTCAATGTAGACTTCTTATCTCATGCTTCTTAAAAGTCTTTCAGCCTCCACTCATTAGCAATTTGAAGGACACTTCCACATTTTTAGTTATTTGTTACACCAGTACGTCACTTCTTAGTCCCAAAACCTATATTAGTTTCTTCTGGCCATGGTAGGTAACAAATCAGAATGCCAACAGTAATATAATTTTATGAAGGTCAGTACCATTATCATTTATTTTGCCCCCTTTTGAGCCTGATACTAAAATCAAAATCACACCCTATTTCTAGGCAACTTCAGCCAATATCACTTTTCTTAATTCTAATGAAAAACTTAGAAAGAAGGCTAATTCCAGAATAAATGACAGATTTGCACTAATACAGACTGGATATTGAATGGGGTATAAAATAAAAGTCATAAGAAGGCATTCTACTGCAAAATTAACCATTTAATTGCCTCATTTCAGAGCCTTAACTTGTACTCTTTCTCCCTTTTTTGAGTAATTGTGAAGTTCCTTATTAATCACATAGGCTATTCTGTCAGCTGTGATCACTTTCTCTGTGTCCGTGAGATGTAGATGACACAAAGTGGTAGCTTAGAGTAATGAGAAGAGCACTGAATCGGGAATCCACAGACTTAGGCTAAATCCATTCTCTGTCATGTACTCTGTGTATGTTCCAGGGAAGTGACAATAGCTCCAAGATAATTTACCTCTGTGGAATGAATATAATAATAATTGCCTTATCTACTTCACAGAGTTACTCTGAGAGAAACAAAACAACAACTAAGACATATATGAAAGAAATTCATGAATGTGAAAGTGATAGGCAAATGAATCTTTACAAAATACTAGTCATATAAAATAGGTATCTATCCATTAAGACCTCTGAGCATATAGCATGGTGTAAATTAGAAGAGTTAAAAAATTAATTGAAAAATAAGTGGCGTGCCTGGGTGGCTCAGTTGGTTAAGCGTTCAACTTTGGCTCAGGTCACAGTCTCATGGTTCGTGAGTTTGAGCCCTGGGTCAGACTCTGTGCCCATGGCTTTGAGCCTGGAACCTGCTTTGGATTCTGTGTGTGTGTGTGTGTCTCTCTCTCTGTTCCTCCCCTGCTTATACTCTGTCTCTCTCTCTCAAAAATAAACAAACATTAAAAAATTTAAAAGAAAAAGATAAAGAAGAAATATGGGCCATGCAGCCTGAGAAAAGTTCTACGGTGGGGTGATCTGGTAAAGAGCCTTCAACAGACAAGAATCTGTATCTACAAAAGAAAATGCCCTTGAAGCTGTACCACTAAGAAGCTTGAGAAATGAGTTCATAATATCCAGGGCAAT
Organism: Cryptoprocta ferox; assembly: GCA_028646485.1. Taxonomy (NCBI): domain Eukaryota; kingdom Metazoa; phylum Chordata; class Mammalia; order Carnivora; family Eupleridae; genus Cryptoprocta; species Cryptoprocta ferox. The sequence goes on from CM053568.1 coordinate 43,165,829, forward strand.
GAGGATCTATGAGAATGATTCACCCAATCCATAAGAGTGTTCATATAAAGGATTATCTCTCCTACCTGAATTTCTGCATTGTCTTAAGTATAGGAACCTTACATGGGAAGACATCATCTTAGTGGTCAGACTAGGCCTCATATCAAACTCAATCTAGGTACAAATCCTTTCTCAAGTTGTTAGCATTCTTTTTCTTTATGGCCCAGAAATTTTCAAGTAAGCTCAAGTATTAAGTTCCACCTGAAGCAGCGTGAAGTGTGTTTTGAAGAATTTATCTGTACCGAGATAGCCTTGCAATGCCCCCAAATCTACAATTTTTCTCACTTTGAGCATGACTTTCAATTCTTTACTGTTGCAGTGAAGTATGGAAAGTTGAAATGCATGTTCATAAAATCCACATTTGTGCACATACATATTCAAAGATTTCCTTGTATACTTTTATCCATTCTGAATGGTATGTATATTAGAAATTCTATGAGAATATCTTTACTGAGATATTTTGATTCTGATTAAGACTCATATTTAGAGAGGGTTTTAAAAAGGATTTAATTCACAATTATTGACTCTTCAGCATATTAATAAAATGGAAATAACAACAAATATTTTGTACTGAATTTAGACCTCCTTATGCCCATGTTTTGTCATCTTATGTTTTATAAATTATACATAATTATATAGTTATATATCTTTTGCTGGTAGTACTTTGTTCAATGGGCAACATTCATGGAATCTAGGAAAATGAACCTTGTTGAATATGCAGATGTCTTGAAAGAAACCAATGAAACATAATGAAAACCATTTGACATTGATTTATGTGCTAAATAAATTGCTAATCTTGAGAACCAAACAGATCTTTTTCAAAAGAAAATATTTTCTAAAGATGCTGCAAATCTGCACTTTTATGCAATGAAAATGACAATGCTCTGCATACCTGATTTACTTGTTCAATTGATTGATCTTCAGGTTCATATAGGGTCCATCTCCTTTAGGAAGACTATTTAAAAAGAAGGGTGTAACCATCCTGATTCAGACATGCCTGCCTCTCACATGAGAGAGGAGAATATAAGTTTATCAGAGACTTTGTTTGACTTGGGTTCTTTGAAGCCATAGCTAAATAGGGGACTAAATGTGATAGGCTGGTCAGTGGTGGCAATAAGGAAAGAAACTGAAGTTAATACTAAAATTTTTGAGATTTGGTTTATTCATTAATTGAAACTAATCAGATTTCATCTCTGTCTTCCTAAATGAGGATAGCAAAATAGTAGAATCAGAAGGTAGAACTTGGGGACAGAGTCCCTGAGGCAGAAATATACTGAGAGAGACTTGTAGATTCACAGAAAAAGTAGAGACGATATTCAAAAGGAAAGGGATTCCTATTTTATTGTTTGTTTGCTTGCTTTGTTTTCCATTAGTATTTTGAATATGCCGTAGTATGAAATCCAAAACATCTGGAACCAAATTTTAAAATTCTGTTAATCCTATGGGAATTAACTAATTTCCAAAATCTTAATTCTGTAAAGTATGTAATTGGGTGAATTTTTTGAGCTTTCCTTCAGATATTTGACCTTGCTTATGTGCAAAAAATATTTAACTAATTAAGCTTAGTTAGAAAGAAAGGGGGGTGCCATTAATAATCTGACATCAGGTATTGTTTCAATAGGGCCATCCATTCCAATTCACCCCAAAAGAATCACAAGTGCTCAGTCCTATAGTACTTCCATTAGCTGATCATTATTTCAGGCAGCCTTGCTGACAAAGAAAAATCTTTACCTGTTTTATTTTACAGCCTCCAAATTTTCTCTCTGCCAGATGGGTGCTTACCTAATTGCAAAGCAGATTGTGTCTGTGTCTACAAAAGCAAATTGAATTGGAGACTTGAACATTAATCTAGAGGCCATATGTGTGTGTGCTGTCCTAAGTAAATATGACAAGAGCATCTAACCATCATTAAACTCTACTCATCTGATGGTAGAGCCCTATTTGCACTGACTCACCTACACATCAGTATTTTTCTAAGTGTAAAGTTAGATTACCTATATCAGAGTTACCTGGTAGCCTTCTTAATTGCACATTTGTGGGTCCTCCTCAAGACCTATACTGTCAGAATCTCTCAAGTTGAAGCTTGGAGAATTTGAATTTTTAACAAACACGCCCAGAGATTCCCTTGAACAGTGTTAAAGAAAAAAAAAATATTCAAGTCACTCGTTAAAGAAAAGTAAGGCAGATTTTATTCAGGGGACTTCTCCAAAGGGATTTTACAGTAGGGGAGAGAGCTTAACTCTGAATACAATAAGGACAAGTGGAGATTTAAAGTCAAGGAACAGGGTGGAAATCAGTGGATGGAAAATTACTGAGAGGAAACATGAGGGGGTAAGAGAGATTCTGGATAACCCAACTTTATAGGCTTTTTACTGAAGGTAGACCAGGATGACAAGATATTAAGGGTGGAGAATAAGAAATAAAAGTAAGCAAAGGTATAATATCTAAATATAGTACATCAGACAAGATGAGATAAATCAAGCTTAAAGAATATGTTAAAACAGTAATTACACAGATATCAACAGTACATTAGATATCAAGGGTGAAAGGTGAAGAATTTCAACACATATCAATGATGGATGATTTTTACCTAACTGAGCCTGCAGAATTCTTGCTGAAACTGGACTAAAGGGGCCAAGGACAGAGCTTAGGGGTGAGATCTAGTCAGAAAGAGAGTACTCAGGGAAGCCTGACTAACGTTTCCCTAAAACAAGACTCTTTGTCAACAATAAAGTCCAAAAACGAGGTAGTATCTGAAACAGTAGTTCAGTGATTTGCTCTCCAGGGAAGACCTGACAATGTCACTTTTGACTGACACAACTTTCGCTGAGGGGCAGGTACTGCTGGATAGAGAACAGGGAAGCTGCTAAATATCCTGTAATGCATGGGACAGTCTCCCTAACAATCATCTAGTCCAAATGTCAATACTTCCATGGCTGAGAAACCCTGTTCTACAGTGACCAATAATTTGTAATGGCAAACCTGCAGAACACACTTTAATTTCTGGCTTATTATCTATCTAACACAGACTATTTGCCTGAATGGAACAGGGAATCAAATGCTGGCTTCAATTTCCTCTGAAAATTTGCCTATCACCTTTTTCACATTTGAAGGCTCTAACTTTATTTTCTGTTTTAATAGTTCTTTTATAGATAATGGCAAGGCCAGCTCCCTGGTATACAAACTGTGCAGTCCCATAGGACCTCACACTTAGAAAGGCACAGCTTGGCTTAACAGTGTGCTTCTGCTGCTGTCTGCTGTCTTCGTAATTGTTTAGCAAGAGGTTCCAACATTTTCATTTTGCACCAGGCCCTGCAGATTACATAGCATGTTCTGGGGTGATGGTATATTTCTGCATATTTTTTAAAATTGGATTTTAAATTATTGCTCTAAATGAGATATATTTATGTTACAAGGAAATTCTAAGGATTTATTTGGCTACGATAAATTCAAAATTCTCTTAGAAGTCTGAAAATCAGATGGTGCTGAGGAAAAAAACGATTAACGGGTGAGGAATTTGAATTCATTTTACAGAAAACTCAACAAAGATAGTCCAAAACAAATATTAAACCAAAGCTAAATGATCTAAAGAATGAATAGTCCTTTTCACTCTTCTTCTTCTTCTTCAAAACAACAATAACAACAACAATATAAGCTGGAAAGGAAACTGGCCTGAGAAATATTTAAATGACTCATCCATATTTATCTGACTTTTTGTGCCTGGAGAGAAAGTGAAAAGATAAGAGAACTTTGGCAGAAATTGTGTCAAAAAACAGAAGATATTGCCTTATGTTTCCATTGTGTCATAGGTCCCCATCCATCAAATGATGGAAAGAGGCTATGAGTTACAATTATGCCCACTTTGTGTAGGAAAATGTGAGCTCTTTGATCAATAACTTGGCTCTGCAAAATTCAAAGAGTTTTTATACAGAATAAGGTGTATGAGATCAGCATCAAAGGAGAAGCAGGAATAACTAAGTAATGGATATGAGACACAAAGTTACCAAAATATAACTTTATGGCATACAGTTAATTAAAATCTCCTCTAGTATTTTCTTATTTTATATATGATTTTTTGTGTTTGCAATGCCTAAGTGATGTCATAAGTGTTTGTATCAAAGTATTTAAAATAAGTGACAGGAACTTTACAACCCAGAAATTTACAGCTTCTAGTTGTATGTCCTTTTGCTGTATGTGATTCTGCATTCAACTTGTTCAAATCTCAAAGAGTCTGTTCCTGGTTGCTGAATGCCAAACAAATTCCCTCAATTGACTTGTTTTCTTTCTTGGCTTATAGCTGCTCTCCATTTTTACTTTGATTTTAAAACTTTTGAATCACCACAATGAATGTTGAATATCTGCTAGATATTGATCTTTTCAACACTGTCAGTCAATGGACCAGAGCTACAGAAGTAATCATGATGGTTTTCTTCTTTAGAATGCCCAGACCATTGCTCAAGTCTTACACTACTACTCAAAGAAGTCAAAGACTGAACATTTTACTTAACATCTGTAGATGGTACTAACACTGGACTCATATCTTAATATAATTCACGCAAAGATGTCATGCCATCAATGGCTTGCTGGCTACCAGCTGCATCTTATGCTGCATGCTGTATTCTCCATTTAAAATCCCAAAGTACAGGCTGCTTTTCTTGAAATTCTTGCCAATGGCCTTGATAATTAGAGTGTCAGTCAGCAGTCTGCTACTGAACAGAGATATTCAATGGGAGCTTTCAGTTCTCCATCCAAAAAAGACATTTTGGTTGCCTTTTGGAGCTCCTGGGTGCAAACTAAATGTTATATTGGTTTTAAAACCAACTCTTATTTCTACCAAGACAATGCCAAGTTTCCTCTTATCATTTCATCAACAGACATCCATTGAACATCTACTTTGTACAAAGCACTATGTTTCCTAGAATACGTATCAGACAGAATACATGGTATGACAACAATGAGCATATTTTTAATATTAATGATGCAGTAGAATAATGCAAGCCAGTGAAATATTGCTTAATCTGTACAATCTTCCTGAACAACAACAAAAAAACCCAACACTATATATATATCAAATGCCTTAATGAGTAGTTCTATTCTTTACTTCAGGAAATTTATTTCTAGATATTTGTTAAGGAAATACTCAGATCCATGGACAAAATTTGTACTTGCTTTTGTAAATTTCAACATTTTTTATACTGTTGATAAGAAATAATCTCATGGGCCAAATATCACAGAATTATTAAAAGATGCCAAAATGATTATTTTATGAACATTAAATTATTTAATGGTAGGTTGCATCTAATACAACATTAAGAAATGAAATAAAATGTAAATACATTTGTGAAAATTTCAGAACTAAAAACTGTAAAGGTCAGAGTTCAGTCAGGGTAACAGAAGGCACTTTACATATTCCAGGTGTGAAGAGTTTCACTTCAGCAATTCTCAATAATTTCAGAAAATCTCTGACCAATTATTTCAGTCAACAGCAGCCAAGTGTGTAGTTCTTTAGTGCCCATTGGGAGAGCCATTTTCAATCTCATGTGTGTTCCTGAGTCTCTCTGCCACTTCCTCCAAAGAAGAATAGTCCTCTCCCTCTCTTCAGCTGCTTATATCTCCTGCCTTCTCACTTAAGAAACTCTAACCTGGATTCACAGAGAGAAGAGAAGTTGGGGAAATGTAGTTCTCACCTTGGGTGAGGAGACCTCAGGAATGATGGTGGATCTGCTGAATTCACAACTAACAATCCTGTGTGGTGACAGAATGTGAGGGTTACCAACTTTATTTCTAGATAACAGAATTGTAGTGTAGGAAACTGTTACAGTCTTCTTAATATCTCTCCTAGTTTCCATATCTTTTATAGACTGAGTATGTCAGTTTTATAATCAAGAAAAAAGTGTTTATGTTTAAAATGAGTATAGGCAATCAAAGAGATTTGAAAATTTGAAAATGGAGCTTTTGAAGGAAATCCACATTTTTTCCCATAATAAAACATGTTAGCACCCCAGAGGTTTACTCGATATTTCTTGAGAAATCTCATCTGTTGCTGTCCCAAACCCAAAAAACAATCATTTCTTCAGTTACAAATATACTATTTCTGCTCAAATATTAGGAGAAAATATTTGCTATACTCCTGCAGAAGTAAATCCTCTCCTACTCCTACTCTGGAAAGTACCTAAGAAATCACTTAAGCACCCATCTTGTATTCCCATCTTAACACTTTTGTCACAAGGGCAGCAGTCAGAAATGGAAGCGAGCCAGTGGGGTGTCAGGTGCTTCTCAGAACAGGGTACTAGACTTTACTCCATGTATGTCAGTATGTGGGACTGGGATCATGAACCCAGGAGAATGGTTAACACACAGCCTCCTGGACAAGGCTGTCTGGGAGCTTAACTCTGAATTCTTCACTAAACTCTACTTTTGCTGCGAGTTGCCCCTGGGCAGCAGTGACTGGAGCAGGGGCAGCCCTAACTGTATGCACTCCTGTGGAAACACTCAAAATAATTTAAGGGATTTTGATGTCATTGAATGAAGTAGAATCCACCAAGTATGCATGAGAAATTACGTGTGAACAATGATACAACTTTACACACTGTGAAATGCTAAGGCTGTAGGTAAGCGCTGGCCCTCTGGGTTTCAATAGCTAATGATGAGAATGTAGCGGAGGGCACTTAGAGGAGTCATTTAGCTATTTGCAATCTCCGATTACTCATCTGGAAGGTAAAGGTGTTTGATTACACATTTCAAATTTCTCCTCCAGCTCAGGCATTCTATGTCTCAGTGGATCCATCACAGCCGGGACCTGGATAAAATGCCAAACTCAGAATCATTGTCTTCACTTCCCCCCACCATGCATCTCACTCTCCTCTTTCTGCTCTATCGCACTTAGGCCCTTTCCCAAAGCACCCTCTACTTGGGATTTTTCCAACTGTCTTCTTTCTCTTAGTCGGAGTTCATCAGCTCAGTGTCTCTTCCATATCTAATATAATACATAATATGTGCTGCTGTGATGGTGTGAGCTAATGAGGTAAAGGCTTGCCAGATGGCATATTTGCATTTTAACAGGGGCCTTCTGGAAACAATGCCTTAGTACAAAGGAGTTCTATAATTGGTGAGAATGCTATCAAACAAGGTAGGCCTTTTAAGGAGAAAGACCATGTATAATAAGAGATAAGTCAATCAGAGTTTACCAAACTGAAACTGTGTTCCTATTTTGAGCTCATAATACAATGACAGGGATAAAACTGTTTTAATCTTTAAGGTTTTTGAATTGTACTGAAATGAAAATATAGACTTTGTTTTGGTGGCAAATTTTCACGTTTTAACGAAGCTAGTGGACACAGAGGACTAAGCGACTGTCACACTCTGATTAGAGGGTAAATATGCTAAGCCACCGCTAAAATAAAAGACAACTAGAGGATATTTCAGCTTGTATAAAAAGACATTTTCTACCTACTATGTTCATTTCAATTCACAGACTGAGGCTGGTATTGCTTAAAACTCCATGTAAAATTAACACAACTACAAATGACAGCGGTTTGGGATTCTGGTAGCATACAGTTAATTATATATTAAAATTAATTTTGCATGTGTGTTATATGCCACTCATTTAGTGACAGATATCCTCAAGTACTGTAACGTGAGTTAGTTTTGTTCTGAATTCTTTTAGGCAAAAATTCTAGGGATAGATTCTTAGGTCTGCTGTATTACTGCTGAGTCTGAGTTGGAGTGAAGATAAGCAGAAAAAGGTGAGACAGGATGTGAAGTTTCTGAATACCATCAAACCCCTTCTGTCCATGTTTTATTTGGTTCTCTCTGTGCACGTCTTTTTCTCTCACAGAAAGATTTTTTCTTACCTAAGTCAGGGTCCTCTATATTATGTATATGATCCATTTCTCCTTGATGCAAAAGAGCATTATCTTTATCAACCGTTATGGTATGGTAAAGGCAATTGTGCCTTACAGAGAAAAATCTCAGTTACGTATAAGGACTGAGAAGGTCTTGAAAGAGCATACATGAGTCAGCGTCACTACTGCCTGAGCAGAAAGAGCTTTAAGCCCTAATATATACTTGAGCTCTATATATATCTCTTATACTTGAGCTCTAAGCCCTAATAAAGATCATAAGGGAAAACAGGTCATGGTGGCCTCTACTGTCCAAAATAATTTACCAAAAGCCTTGCAAACCACTCAGTTGTTTGTCACATTTTTCTCAGCTATTGACTACTTCCAGAAGCATTGTTTGAATAGCTCTTAGCAATATTTTTAAAAATATGGGTATGATGTCCTCTTCCTTCTACCAAATTCCATAGATGGAGACTCTTTTCATATAATGTTTATAAGGTTATCTTAATCTGTAAATTCTGTTCATTCATGCATTAATGAAAATCACATTTTTTTATAATTCATTTCATAAATATGGCTCAAATGGCCTACTCTGTGCCAGACCAGTGAACCTTAACCTTTCTTAGAGCAGTTTGGTTCAAAATCCCTCCTCATGCCTCTTTTTAAAACTCATTGATGCTACTTCCAAAAGAAATTATAAATATGAAATGAGAAATTACAATATATTTTAATTTTGAGGTAATGATAAAATGATACATAAAAGGTGTGTGCCTTCAGCATTTTTAGAGTTAGATGGTTCAGTGGCTTTCCTAATTTCCTAATACTGCATCATTCACTACTAGTCAAGAAATGAGACACCACTTCGAGAACTGCGATATTTTATCACTCCTGTTTAGGCAGTTGCTACCCTTGGTAGTAATGTATAATAAATAGAACAATTCTCCCATGTCAAATACAAATAATATCTTCTGCAATAAGGCAGGATTCCCCCCCCCTCCTATAACAAAAGTATTGATTGGTATTTCTAAAATTTTTCTGAGGACTAGAGGTCCAAGGAACTTGTCTAAGGAACCCAGAGATCTTTTGTGAAGGAAGGAATGAGGAACCCAATCACTCCTCCTAAATTCTCAACATTCATCAGTTTCAAAGCAGGGGTCCACAACACAGGGACAAGCAAAAGTCAATCACCATGGAGGTAAAAAGTTAAACAATCCTTAGTTGAGGCTGCTTCAAGTCCAGTTGTGTAAGGAGGACCTCACTATGTCCATGAAACTGCAGACTCCCAATCACATTTCAGCTGCAGCCTACCAAAGGATACACTCTTTCCCTGAAAAAGTGTTCACGTGGCCAAATTGAATGTGCTGGTATGGAGGAAATACGGGATAATTTGGCAGTGTAACGCAGCTGAAGAAAGAATAAGTTTATTAAGTTTAGGGCAACTGTTTCTTCCTAGGGCCTAAAGGATCCAAGGTAGCCTGAGAGGGAAATGTTCAATGCCCAAAGCCCATATAATTGAAACAAGCATCTAAGCCTTACCACCAGTCCTGGGATGTGGTCCTGTGGCAGTGAGATGAGCTCTTGGACACAATGAATGGAGCCCTGTCTTACTAGGAGTGAGATGAAGGGGGTGGTGGAAATGGCAAAGGCTTGGGTGAGCCAAGCTTCTCGTGAAGTCGGGGGTTCAGTGGCAAATAGCACTCACTCTTTGAATGTGAGGAAGCAATTAGGCTTGACATCTTGGGAGAAAGAAATACTAAACTTTTGACAGCTTTGACAGTCTTTTGGACAGTTGTGGGGGAGCATGTTATATTTTGGGATACCTTTGGGGACAGTATTTTGCACACCCATATGCTAAAATAGAACACTCCAGATTCCTGTGTATGAAGCTATTTTGCTAGTTATAAAAATAGAGTTAATTGAACAAACCAAATACTCAAGTTTAATTAACTTAGACTTTGCCAGTGAATTTGTATTATGGATTTTCTACAGTGCCATGCATGATAAATAACATCACAGGTATACTCTGAACTTTTCTCTCCTTGGAGGTTTTATCAGAAAAACAGATACCAAGCAAAAGATCCTTTGACAAATAAATATGAGGTAGCTCTCCTGGAGTGAGAAAGTTGCTAACATATTTAGGCGTTTTGGGGGTTAGTAACATATTTAGGTTCAAAGATAGACCCATATATCAAATCACTATCACTGACAAAGTTAAAATGAAATGGATCCAAATACTGTTACATCAATCACTGGTCAGTCTTTCCTTCATTTTCTAAAACAAATGTTCCTTCAAGAAAATATAATTTAGTTAAAATAGTTTTCAGAATGCTTTATCAAAATTTCTATTGTATTCTAATGTGTTCTTCCCACTTATTTGCATATATTGATTGATCTCACTTATGAAAAAAAAAAGCATTTACCATATTTGTTAGCTGAAGGATCAGCTTTTTTTTTCTTTTTTGGAGGGTCTTCAACTGAAATATAATCTTTACCCCTTTCAAAAAATATTAGTAACTATCTCACCCCAGGAGAGCCACCTCATATTTATTTGTCAAAGGATCTTTTGCTTGGTATCTGTTTTTCTGATAAATCCTCCAAGGAGACAAACTTTCAGAGTATACCTTTGATGTTATTTATCATGCATAGCACCATAGAAAATCTATAATTTCAATAGCAAGCACATGAAGGTACAATGTATACTTTATGATCATGACTCTTTCTTCCCACAGACACAAAAAACTCCTAATTGCTTTTTCTAGCCAACCAAAAGCAACCTCGCTTATCTAGGCTTCCCGAAAAGAAGTATGAGATATGATTGAACACATTGATTCCTTTTATAGTCATCACATTTTTTCAAAGCACAATAACTGTTCTGTGATCACTTTTTTCTTTACTTACTCGATGCATGTTAGTAACTTAACAGATCATCAACATCAGTTGACTCATCAAGCTCTATATACATTTGAGGAAGACACGTTTTGATAACCTAGCACAATAAATCCTGTTTAACCTCATGGAGGGAACAAAGGAACAAAAGAACAAAGAATCCCTTGTTCTTATCATTGGGATTCTTATCAAAGAATGAGAAGAACAAGGGATTCCACTGAAGTTTTAGGTTGTACACTGATGTCAATAATTTCTAATTGTTTGAAGTTTCAGTGATTTTCTTGCTTGAACAAAATATGTACATTTTGACTGGTTCAATGTTATGAATTATTTAAGTAACAAAAACTCAAATGACCTTAAGATTCTACTCTTCCCGAAACTCACAATCCTTAGTGTCATACCCATTTGCACTACCGGATAGTTTCTGGCAATTTCGTAGCATGTGTGATGGCTGGGGATGAATAGTAACACTGTGGTCACTGAGTTGTATCAATTATTGGTACACAAGACCAAAAGTAATGAACATAGCTATAATTTAATTTTAATTTTTTATATGGTTTACAGAAGTATTCTGATTGCCAAATTTTAGTGTGGAAGTACCAGATAACTGAAGCTCACGTAGCCGTTAACTGATTAACTATGTATAATTTGTGAAATATCCTAAAACATGGTGGTACCAACTTAGACTGTGACAGAACAATTCAACACAAGCAATTCTCTGCTGTATAAAATTTGATAATGCACTTAACTCATAGGCTTACATTTTTAATCAGCAGGTTACATGTGAGGGAATAGAAGTATGGAAAGATTAAGTTGTTTGAAGGATAATACTTAAGATTCAAATACAGAAAGTTTAGCTTGTATCACTACATTTTACTGACTCTCAATGCGCTGAGAAGTTACATACTGTCAAGCTGCAAACTGCAAAATTTTTTTCCCTTTGAGTCATGGTTTAATTTGTATATTTGAAGCCCTTTAAACAAGTCTAGAATAACTTATATCCCAGAAGAAAAATTTAGTAACTACTTTCAGTACACTAAGAACTAGTCAAGGATGAACAGATACAGTTGCTGCCTTCAGTGAATTAACATTTTAGCAGAGAAACAATCAAATAATAAAAAATAAAATAGGAATCAGGAGGCAGGATAGTTCTAAAGTCTTTTTCCATAACTAACAAGTAATAAATCTAGATTGAAATATGTCTCTACCATCTTTTAAACACTTCCTCCTAATATCTACTATTTTATTGTCTTGTCCTGTATTTATGAGGAGGGAGCCCTCCATGTCTAGTCTAGTTGTCCACTACTCATCTAGGAAAAGTTTCTAATTTCTCTAGTCTGTACTGCATTTCAGATATGTCCTATGATTTAGTAAAACAAACCAATTCCTTCATCTTCAATGCTTTGAGGTACCTAGGAGTACTGCTGAGTATAGAAGCAGCTAGTAACATTTTTAGTCATTTTATTTTTATTTTTAATATAATTTATTGTCAAATTGGTTTCCATACAACACCCAGTGCTCATCCCAGCAAGTGCCCTCCTCAGTGCCCATCCCCCACTTTTCCCTCTTCCCCACCCTCCAACAACCCTCAGTTTGTTCTCTGTATTTAAGAGTCTCTTATGGTTTGCCTCCCTCCCTCTCTGTAATTTAAAAAAAAAAGTTTTAGTCCTTTTAAAACATTCTAGTCAAATCAGGAATACATTGGGATACAATTATAATTTGTCATTTTCTCAATTCATTGCGAAAATGTTTTCAAAATTCTTCACACTATATTATATAATGATTGATCTTATATTAATAGTTGTACCTTTATCGCTTTTGCCTCTTATGATTCAATTATACATTTGCTTCACATTCTTACGGTCCTAGGCAATAAATGATGGAAGGATGGATGGATGGATGGATGGATTAAAATTGATAAATATTTTATCTATAATATAAAATCATGATCATGGCAGGATTTTTGTAAGGATGAGTCTTAAAATAACATTTGATTATTATCACATCTAATAGGAAAATGAAATCTTTATTCAATGTTTTCTGAATTTGTAAGAGAGGTTTGTAAACTTCTCGCTGCCTCCCTTCCCTTATCTCCAACAAGTAAACAACTGAAATTTAATTAAAAAAAAAAAACCTAGGGGCATCTGGGTGGCTCAGTCAGTTAAGCGTCTGACTTCAGCTCAGGTCATGATCTAATGGTCGCTGAGTTTGAGCCTGGTGTCGGACTCTGTGCTGACAGCTCAGAGCCTGGAGCCTGCTTTGGATTCTGTGTCTCCCTCTCTCTGCCCCCTCCTACTCACATTTTGTCTCTCTCTCTCTCTCAAAAATAAAAAATTTTATTTTTTAAAAAAAACATTAAAAAAACTAAAAAGTGATGATTTAATGTATTTTTTTGAATTCAGTATGAATTTTATGGCCACATTTCTAACTTTGAAATTAAATAAACAAAAACACATTTTCTCCTTCTCATCAACTTTGCATTTGTTGAATTTATTGAGCCATATATTGTATCATAAACACTACCAAATAATCAAGTGTTTTTGTTTTTATAGTTCTTGGCTCCTATAAATAAAATATGCTTTAAAAAGAAAAACACAAAAAATTATAAAAGTAAAGCTTTCTTTCCTAGCAGCTATCAGAAATGAATCATAAATATAACTATAAATAGTCCATTGATAGTACACTTCTCATTAATTAGCTTCCTTACAGAGCTCAACTGAGAACAGGACCCACTCTTGTGCAACTTTTATAATCAAATGTGGTCCTAGGAAGGAAGAGTGAAAATAAAAATATTTTAGTTCTAAAGAATAAGAGCATGCCCCACCCATTAAATTTTAATTAACAATCTCCATCCTTTTTCCAAAAAGGCACAGCAATTGTCAACTCCAATAGAATAGCTGTGAACTCTGTGCAAGAGCATTTGAGGTACTGGAGTAAAAAATGTTTTATTTATCTCAAAAATAAAAAGGAGGGTTTTTTTCTTTCCTTCTTTCCTTCCTTCCTCCCTCACTTTCTTTCTTTTTTCCCATATTTTCTTGCTTCATTTCTTAACCTTCTTTGACCAGGTTAAATTATAACTAGAAATCAACATAAGTTCAAAGATACCAGAAATTGGTGTCAAGAAACATGTCTTGAACATTGAAATCTTTTTTTAAAATTTTTAAATGTTTATTTATTATTGAGACAGAGAAAAACAGAGCATGAGTGGGGAAGAGGCAGAGAGAGAGGGAGACACAGAATCCAAAGCAGGCTCCTGGCTCTGAGCTCTCAGCCCAGAGCCCGACTCGGGGCTGGAACCCACAAACCGTGAGATCATGACCTGAGCCAAAGTCAGACACTTAACCAACTGAGCCACCCAGGCACCCTTGAACATTAAAATCTTAATACTTGAAGGCATTATTCTTCAGAATACCCCTAGGTTCTAGAAACAAAATTGAAACAAATTTTATACTGGTAAATGTACTGTATAATCTTAGCGTAATTTATAACCTCCAACATAAATTGCACAAATCCTCACATTTTTCTTTTATATGTATATATTTTTGTGCAATATTTCTATCTCACCACCAAGTGTCTTGAGGACTATAATTTGTTTGTCTCTTACATTTTGGAGGAAAACAATACTACTTTAATTGCTTATCGATGGATCATTGGTTGGAAATGGATTAGGTTGTGTTCTTCCACATATGTTCCTTCAATCTAACTGATTCAGCTGTAATTCCTAGATCAAGTTGCTTCTTTCCTTGTGATAATGGAACTATTTATTATCTTAACTGTTGTGGTGAGTACATAAACCTATACTTGTAATACAATTGCATAGATCTATACACACTGCACATAAAAACACACATATACTCTTTCATATACACACAAATGAGTACAGCTAGAGAAATCTGAGTAAGATAGCTGCATTGTATCAATGTCCGTATCCCAATTTCTCTATCTTACTATAGTTTTGCAAGTTATTACTATTAGTGGAAACTGGGTAAATCTCTGTATTATCACTTACAACTACCTGACAATCTACAATTATCTCTAAATAACATGTTTGATTTTTTTTTGAGAGACAGAGGTGGGGTGAGTGCACACATGCATTTGTGTGTGCATGCGAGGGCAGGGGATGGGTTGGGGAGAGGGAGAGGGAGAATCTTAAGCAGGCTCCACACTCATCATGAAGTCCAATGCATAGCTCCATCTCATGACCGTGAGATCATGACCTGAGATAAAATCAAGAGTCCAATGCTTAGCCAAATGAGCCACCCAGCAGCCCCTAAAATGTTTAATTTATTTAAAAATTACTTGTGGGCTGGTAATTCTAGTTCTAGACTATATCCACATAGGTACAAAAAAAGAAAACATGAATAAAATAAAATTTATTTGGTATTGTTCAAAATACCCGAAGATTGAATAACAACCTAAAAACACATCAGGAGGTGAATGGCACATTTTTGCATGTCACACAATGGGGTTATTCACAACAAGGAAACAGAATGAAGTATCTCTCAAGAAGGGATATGTAAAGATCTGCAAGACATGTTAAGGAACAAAAACCTTTTACATAGTGAGTCATTATTTATTTTGGGGGAAAGATGGCCAAGAGGAAAACTGAGTGACTAAGAAACTGGGGAGAAGAGGATTGTTAGGTTTCTACTGTGTAATTGTGGCAACCACAGAAAGCCATTGCTCAGATCTGCTGGTACAGGAGGCACAGTCAAATGACAGCCCCAGATGCCATCTCTTGGATACACACAACTAGATTCATAGAGAGGTCATGCTCTCCCCAATTGCTCAGAGCCAGTGACTGAGCGCCCCACTAGTTCTAGTGCCATCTCCGCTAAGAAGTTATTATTTAGTACTTTAACAATTTTGGCTACAAGATTTCCCATCAGCCTGGCTAAAATATTGTTAAAGTTATTCTGTTATCAGAATCTTCCCAGCCCATCATTCTTCTCCTTTCTTAGCTATCCGTCCTGAAAAAAATGGACTGAAGTCTCTCCCTACCTACTACTGCTCTCTTCGCCAGCCTTCAGAGCTGTTTTGTCTCATTACTCTTTTTCACATCAAATCCCATTTAAGTATTTATTTGCTTTTTGGAGTATCCTAATACAAAACTGTTTCGTACCATAGCCATATGTGAATTGTAATAATATTAAATTCACATATTTCAATTTAAAGTAAGCATGTATTTATTATAGTAGCCTGGCTTATGAAAGTTTTTTTTTAATATACTTGCAAAAATACCTGATGTTTATTAACTTTCCTTTGAGTAAACTGTTCATTCCCCACCTCACAGAAACTAGGGACTGTTGGTCAAGGTGCCACCATCAGGAATCTCTGGAACTGATTTGAGGATGAAATCTCAAAGACTTTTAGTTTAGTTTGACTTTTAGTTGTCAGTACTTGAAGCTCTCAAGCCTCCCTCATTTCTAGGCTCCTGTAGGCTAAGCTTTCAAATTATCCTGTAAGTCTATGAGTTGCACTCACGTCTTTCTAAGAACTTTATTTTTGTGTGGAAAAAAATTCAAACGTTAGAAACTAAAGTTTCATGAATACTAAAATAATGCTCTTCTACAAGAGTAAGATATTAGTGACATTTTTAAACCTTCTTATCTCAGCTGTTATGTCTATGCACATATTCGTGACCATTGAATATTCTTGTAACAAAGACTACAGAGTATACAGCAATCTGTGAAGAACCTTAACCTCAATCTAAATAAAATACCCTTCTTCCTGTTTATTATCTGAAGGAAAATGTCTTATTAGGGAGCCAAAACCACATAAAATGAAATTCATTAAAACTTATGTTCTACATTTCAAGATTGTAATATGATCTACCTCACTCCATACCATATCCACAGTCAGTGGACAATATACCAGTGGTTTTCTCTCCCATACTGAGAAACATCTGACTTATTTAATCCTTCCCATAACCGTGACACTGTCTAAAATTCTTCCATTACAGATTTATTCCTTTAACTATTTTTTAGTTAATGAATGCCTACTATATGCAATGTTCAAGGTCCTTTCCCTATATTAGTTGTCATACTAACACCACATTAGTTGTAACATTGGAAATGAGATACTCTTAGTCCCATTTTAAATAGACAGAGACTGTGGCTTATAGACGTTAAATAACTTAGCAAGGGCCACTAGAAAGTATGTAGAAATATTAAGATTCAAATCAATCTTTAATTCCAAATTTCATTCTATATCCACTCTGGTAGACTACATTTTATAAAATGCCAATAGTTACAGGAAGGTTATGAATTCACTTAATCAACATTTACTGAGTGCTAAGACTGTGGACAGTTCTATACTATGGATTCTAAGCACAGTGTAGGGGCTCCATGAATCATCCCCTTTTGATAGTATAGTCTCTGAAACTTACTACCACTCAATAAATATGAACTATATTGTTATAGTTTAGCTTTATTACATAAATGTCAGTCATAAATAACAAGTATAAATCAATTTTATTAGATACTTTCTTCTCAATAACTAGCTTTGAGAATCAGAGTGTAATTGGGGAGAGGGAGTGGAACACTGTTGTTACAAGGCAGGTCCATGGCAGCCAGTATCCGCAAAGACTAGGAATTAAATTGGGTAAAGACCAGAGTAGGAGATGCCTGCCAAGTGCTTGATGCTTGAGGAGAGAAGGAGTAGCAAGAAAATGGATGATATGGAAATTTATGAAAATTCTAGAAACCAAAATCCATTAAGCTAACGACATATAAGACATCTAACCAGTGTTTCCTGGTTATAAAAATAAGGGGTTGGTTGTTGCTACAGTCTCCGAGATGTTATGTCTAGTGCCTAAACCTCAAACTTTTCATGACCAGATAACAAGCTCCGGGAGGGCAAGGACCATGCTCTTTCACTGCTGCATGCCTAGCATTTAGTGTTTAGTAGCCATCCAACAAATATTTAAAATGATGAATGTGAAGTAATCAACAGAAAGATAAAGATATGTCTCACCTTCACAATTTGATAGTATGATAAAAAAGCATTCTAAAACTTTACTCTGGATAGCTCAATTGCATCAAGGTAAATAACGTATTCATCGATGTTGGCCATTTCAACTTGATCTCTGTATGTTTTTTGATTGTGTACCTCCATCGATAAAGTAATATTGAGCATACACCTCGAATACATACTTCTTCATTTTAATTTATATATATTAACTATGTATATTAAATATTAATACCTAGATTTCTTATTTTTAGTTAGTAAGAGTTTACTTTTTTTTCTTCCTGCACCCCTGTATACCTGCTGAGTAGCACAGAGTTCTACACTGGAGCCATGATATGAATTCTGGACACTAAGGCACCCAGAAGAGTCAGTTTGCTTTTTAGGATTCAATGAGTGCACAGCATGATTATAACAGCTCCCTTTCCTATTCCTAGGGCACCGCTGCCAACATCAAAAAGAATCACCACTTTGTTCCAATGCTGCAATGTTATTCCAGTTAGTGATTGCTTCATTCGTAACAAACTGCATAGTGCAATGGAAATTGTACTAGCCTGGGAATCAGGGGACTTGAACTTTACTTATGACTGATTAGTTAAGAAACCTTCAGCAAGGTCCTTATATCTCTGGTCTCTGGTTTATGATTTTGTAACTGACAAGAAACAATTATTAATCCTTATATACCTTAAGGAAATAAAAAAAATACCATCCGCTGACATGCTTGTTGACAAAAAAGCACAAAACTAGTTCAAGAGAAGACCTGGTACTGGAATGTATGATTCGGTCATTGCTAACACAGTTTAGCAAATAAATGTAGTTAGTTTCCTGGTACAACTTCCTAGCACCCCTCTTTCTCAACTACAATGCTTGGTAAATGACTGGTAATGTGGTAATGACTGATCTCTGCAGAGTAGCTTTTAGAAAGAAAATTGATGGTTTGTACATGTATTAATTAACCATAAACATTAAATACCTATGTATCAATTTTAAACATTAAAGACTTTTCTCCCATAATTCAGGGCTTGATAAGACTTTAAAAATACAGGTTAATACCTTCAGTGTTTTCAAGTATATGGATTCATTCAAAGTCAAGTTTCTGTACATTAAAGACTATGATGCAAATATATGTAAAAATATTTATTTCCAGTATATCCTACCAACTTCATTTAACTGTCTTTTAAAGGCTGACTCTTCTTTAAGAATCTTGTTATGACTTAAACTAATTTAATTAATTAAAATGCATTTGCTTGTTAAAAATGAACTATCAGGAACTCATCAAGATAAAAAACTTCTGCGCAGTGAAGGAAACAATCAGCACAACTAAAAGCAACCAGATTGGAAGAAGATATTTGCAAATGACATATCAGATAAAGGCTTACTATCAAAAATCCATAAAGAATTTACCAAATTCAACACTCAAAAAACAAATAATCTAGTGAAGAAGAGGGCAGAAGACATGAATAGACATTTTTCTGAAGACATCCAGAGATGACTAACAGACATGTGATAAGATGCTCAACATCACTCATCATCAGAGAAATACAAATCAAAACCATAATGAGATATCACCTCACACCTGTCAGAATGACTAAAATGAACAACTCAGGCAACAACATTGGTGAGGATTCAGAGAAAGAGGAAACCTTTTGCACTATTGGTGGGAATGCAAACTGGTGCAGCCACTCGGGAAAATAGTGTGGAGGTTCCTCAAAAAAATTTTTATGACCCAGAAAGTACATTACTAGGTATGTATCCAAAGGATACAAAAATGCTGATTTAAAGGGACACATGAACTCGAATGTTTATAGCTGCTCTATTAACAATAGCCAAATTATGGAAAGAGCCCAAATGTCCATCAACTGATGAATAGACAAAGAAGATGTGGTATATGTATACAATAGATTACTACTCACTGATCAAAAACAATGAAATCTTGCCATTTGCAACAATGTGGATGGAACTAGAGTATATTATGCTAAGTGAAACAAGTCAGAGAAAGACAAGTATCATATGATTTCACTCATAAATTTTCTTTTTTACCTTTTTTTTTTTTGAGAAACAGAGTGAGACAGAGCATGAGAGGGGGTGGGGAAGAGATATAAAGAGACACAGAATCTGAAGCAGTCTCCAGGCTCTGCGCAAGTGGTCAGCACAGAGCCTGAAATGGGACTCGAACCCACAAACCGTGAGATCATGACCTGAGCAGAAATCAGACAGTTAACTGACTGAGCCACCCAGGAGTCCCCATATGATTTCACTCATATGTGGAATTTAAGAAACCTAACAGATGAACATAGGGGAAGGGAAGAAAAAATAAAAGAGAAATGCAGAAGGAGGCAAACCATAAGAGACTCTTTAATACAGAGAACAAACTCAGGGATGCTGGAGAGGAGGTGGGTAGGGGGATGGGTTAAATAGGTGATGGGCATTAAGGAGGGCACTTTGAGAGCAACGAGTGGCATATGTACGAGATAAATCACTGAATCAATGGGCTTTACTCCTGAAACCAAGACTTCATGGTATGTTAACTACCTTGAATTTAAATTAAAATTTTAGTATATTTGCTTGATCATATAACAGTATTAAAATAACAACTATTTATATGGCACTCTACATTTTTCAGTGTGCTTTCAAATTATCTCAATTTTAGTCACTCACTAAATTAAAATTTTAGTATATTTGCTTGATCATATAACAGTATTAAAATAACAACTATTTATACGGCACTCTACATTTTTCAGTGTGCTTTCAAATTATCTCAATTTTAGTCACTCACATAAGAATTAAATAGCTAATGAATGAACAAATAACCAGGTTTTTAGACTGTTTGTCAAAACTCAACTGTGTCCTAAACTGAACCATTTTCAAACTTGAATCTGTAGACTTTCTTTAACATTTTTATTTATTATTAAGAGACAGAGAGAGACAAAGCATGAGCATGGGAGGGGCAGAGAGAGGGGGAGACACAGAATCTGAAGGAGGCTCCAGGCTCTGAGCTGCCAGCACAGAGCCCGATGCGGGGCTTGAACTCACAAACCACAAGATCATGACCTGAGCCGAAGTCAGATGCTTAACTGACTGAGCCACCCAGGCATCCCTGTAGACTATCTTTTATAATAAATAACTATTAGGGGGTGAGAGACATTTATCTCATTATTTAATTGCTTATAATAAGCTGTGCCCAAAAAGTTACTGAAAACAAAATTAGAGAATTTTTTTTCATAGAGATTCATAATTCCTACTTTGATCCATTCTTTTTCATGCTACAATCTTGTGGGAACAGTAATCTTTTGCTTTATAGATATTTTTTCCATCTAGAAACTTCTTATCTCTACCCTTTTCAGTTTCCTTATCTATGTCATCATTTTGGATCTCAGGTGAAAGTATACATTGTCATTCTACTTCTTTTGTCCCCTTGCCAACCATTTTTATTTCTTCAGCCACACTTCAGCACTGCTGGCAATAACCTCTACTACAGTGGAAACTGCATTATTTCAACACGAGGAAACCCTGGGTATGGGTGTGAGAAAGCAGGAAACAATAATATTACATTTTCTGCAAAAGGGTGGAAATTTCATCTCTACAGAAAGGAGTTTAAACTTAAATGACTTAAGACTCTCAGATTTAGAATTTATACACTATATATTCAACCATATACTTAGTGATTTCATGTGTATATCTCTCTGAGTTTTCTTTTTCATTAAAGTGTTAACATTTTCCTCAAAAATTTCAACAAGTGGACACTTTTGTCTGGTACTGTTGCTTTACCTATGGGATTGAACAGACAATTTACATACCTTTTAACACTTACCAGAGCTGGGATCAACATCAGTAGGAGAGTGGCTAGGATGAGAAAATGATTCTATTGTTATAATTCCTGACCGGCCAAATAGAAAACTTCAGATAATCTGCATCATTTTTTCTTCAGAGTAATTATCATAGAATTTAAACAAATTCATTAAACCACAGAATGTTCATCTAAATTTTTATATAACTGGTATATATCTTTCCTCATTATAAAATACTTTATGCTCATTATTGAAATATGCAGGAAATACAATAAATCTCTAATAAAGTCACTTGTACAATCATTTTACAAAGAAAACATAGGCCCCTGAAATGCTACTAACCAAATCCATTGTACCATTCTGTTAAGAGTTGCATTCTCCATTTTCCTAAGGACTTCTTCATATTCATCCTTACCCCTCTACTTTAGAGTTCCTCTAAAATTCAAGAATTTCTGTACTTCCTTCATTTGAGCACCTATTCCTTCTTTACAGTTCTTGACATGTATTTAACATCCTTCACTAGCTCTCAATGCTGATGTCAGCTTGTCCTACTGTTTACATCCCCTTAGTCATTTCAGCCAGGTTAGGAAGAAAGAGGCAAAAAAATGTTCATGTCACAGTCTTCTCCAGAAATCTTTAAAGATGCTATGCTTTGAAAAATGAGAATTAAATCAATAATTTCAGCATTTTAAGGAAATTATTTATGAACTAAAGATGAACAACAATAAAAGAAAAAAACAAACTCTGCTAGGGACAGCTACATGCAAAAGAATGAAACTGGACCACTTTCTTACATCATACACAAAAATAAACTCAAAATGGGTTAAATGCCTAAATGTGAGACCTGAAACCTTAAAAATCCTAGAAGAGAGCAAAGGCAGTAATTTCTCTGATATCAACTACAGCAGCATTTTTCTAGATATGTATCCTGAAGGCAAGGGACACAAGAGAAAAATAAACTATTGGGACTCCATCAAAAAAAAAAAAAAGCTTCTGCACACCAAAGGAAGCAATCAACAAAACTAAAAGAAAACCTTCTGAATGGGAGAAGATGCTTACAAATGAAATACCTGATAAAGGTTTAATATTCAAAATATATAAAGAACTTATACAACTCAGCACCAAAAAAAATAATAATCCAATTAAAAAATGGGCAGAAGATATGAAGAGATATTTCTCCAAAGATATACAGATGGCCAACAGACACATGAAAAGATGCTCAACATCACTCATCATCAGGGAAATGCAAACCAAAACCACAATGAGATATCACCTCATACTTGTCAGAATGGCTAAAATCAAACATTCAAGAAATAACAAATGTTGGTGAGGATATGGGGAAAAAAATCCCTGTGCACTGTTGGTGGGAATGCAAACTGGTTCAACCACTGTGGAAAACAGTATGGAGGTTCCTCAAAAAGTTAAAAATAGAACTACCCTATTGTGCAGTAATCCTACTACTGAGTTTTTACCCAAAGAATACAAAAACACTGATTCGAAGAGATACATGCACCTTTAGGTTTACTGCAACATTATTTACAAGAGCCAAGCTACAGAAGCCGTCCAAATGTCCATCAAGAGATGAATGGATAAAGAAGTGATATATATATATATATACGAATATTACTCAGCCATAAAGAATGAAATCTTGCCATTTGCAACAACATGGATGGAGTCAGACAGTATAACACTAAGTGAAATAAGTCATTCAAAAAAAGATATTATTTTACTCATATGTAAAGTTAAGTAATACATGAACCAAGCAAAAACAAAACAAATCAAAAACAGGCTTTTACCTATAGGGAACAAACAGATGGTTACCAGAGGGGAGATGGGTGAAATAGGCAAAGGGGATTAACAAGTACCCTTATCACAATGATTACTGAGTGATGTATAGAATTGTTCAATTGCTACATTGTACAACTGAAACTAATATAACACTGTATGTTAAACTATAATAGAGTAAGACTCTGCTAATAAAAATAAGGATTGGTAATATTTTAATCACAAAAGTAAATTTATTTAAAAAATTAAAAATAAAGAGATCATGCCAAATAAGTAAAATAACTATGTTGAACACAGGCAACAGGAACACCTGAAATTCAAATGAAGAATGAGAAAAACAGAGAAAAGGGATAAGGGTAGATCAATATTCGTCTAATTTGCTAATATATTCTCAGGAGTGTTAATGTCTGTTGAAAATTCCAGTCTTTATAAAGGAAATAGAAAGCCAGAATATACATGAATTTTTGTTTTATTTTACACAGAAACAGTTAACAAGAGCAAAGAAAGGTATCACAGTCACCTATTAAAAACTTGATGAACATGTTCTCCAAAAACCTGTCTATCAAATATTCTGAATTATTCCTCAGTAAAAAAAATCACAATGCTCTTTTTAGTTATGTTTCATGCAATGTTATCCCTCACACTGTCTATTTTATGAGAAACTTAAAATTAAAATGGATGTGTACAGTCAATGTGCACCTGTGCCTACAGGAAAAATGAGCCACCGTGGCTTTAAGAATATCTTAGCAAGGAGCCGATAATGCGTCAACTGCAGCATTTTAGCAAGCTGAGATTGAACACATATTCTTAGAGGGTATTCTTTCAGCCCTAAATGTGGTTACACAAGCACTGAAACCTAAAATAATAAGATGGATAATGAAGATAATAGGAAGAGGGATTCTATATGTACCTAAAACAGGGTTTCTAACAGCTCATAATCTTCAAATTGAGGTTACAATAGCATATTTATTCCAGGAAGGCATTTAAAAAATTTAGTTATTTATTTTGAGGTGTAGGGCAGAGGGAAAGAAGGAGAGAATCCCAAGCAGGCTCTACAGTGTCAGGGCTCCCCAACACAGGGCTCAAAGCCACGAAACAGGAGAGTCGACAAGAGTCGACTCTCAATCGACTGAGCCACCCAGGCACCCTATACATTTTTTTAATAAAAATTCTATTAATAGAGGTTTCTATAGCTGAACTGATACTTTCCAAATGTTTCAGATGGCGGTCCGATTTCTACCTATGTAGTAAATGTCTTGTTTTTTTATAACATATTTAAACTTCACCCTTTTTTATTTTTTAATTTTTTTTATTTTTTATGTTCATTTTTGAAGGAGAGAGAGAGATATAATGTGAGCAGCAGAGGGGCAGAGAGAGAGGGAGATACAGAATCCGAAATGGGCTCCAGGCTTTGAGCTGTCAGCACAGAGACTGACGTGGGGCTTGAACTTATGAACCGTGAGATCATGATCTGAGCTGAAGTCAGACACTCAACCGACTGAGCCACCCAGGCGCCCCAACTTCACCTTTTTTAAACAACATCAGTACTGAAATGAAAGGTATGTTCACCATAAAAATGAAATTAAAACTGTTCTTCTGGTGAAAAATACATATTTCTATTTCTTAATATGCTACTGTCCTAAGTAGACATTGGATAAAAAGCACCTTCCTACCTCTCCACCAATCAAAGCGCGCGCGCGCGCGCGCACGCACACACACACACACACACACACACACACATGCAGTATGTCCCTCTCTCTTTCCTTCTGTATCTCTTTCTCCCTTTATCATTCATACATGAACATCATTTATGTATTGAGAATGTGGCTACTGATTTTTGTACAAATGTCATGGTTTGAAATTAATTTCTATAAAGTGTTATATTAAGAAGTGTTATTTTCCCCAGCAGGATCACCAAATCATTGGCACTTGAGACACTATCCTGGAATTTCTATTATAATAAGGAAGCAAAAAACCCACACCAAAAGGCTTCCCCCCTGTATTCTAGAAGCCATACCTGGAGAGAGAAGTCCCAAAGGCTTTGTCAGAGTACCAAATAATTGTGGAATCTCACTCTTTAAATCATTAACCACATAAATTCTAAACCCTTTTTGCTATTTTTAATTCTTATTATCATCTTGGAAATTATTTTTAAGATATATTCAACAACATGATTGTGTACGATTCTAATAACTATATTTGCATGGCAATTTCAAACCATCCTATATTCTAGAATTCAGTAGGAAGTATACAGAAACCTACAGAGTGCAAGATATCAAAGGTGTAATTTATAAGAAACTTGACATGACTCATGGCACAAACACTCTCTCCATATCACTGTAAGATTCTTTATGGAAGTGGTTTTGTATTACATATTTTCCTGCTATTTGAAATGAGAAATAATGAACCTTTATTTACATAATTTCATGCCAGGTATTTAGAATGTTAAACTATAACAGTATAGTTAAGCACAAAAACCATGAAAATATCTTGTTCATAGTGTGTATCTATGTGAGGGGCTTAAAACATGTGTAGTGGAATGTTATCTGGACTAGGAGGGAAGGTAATGAATAATCTAATGCTGGCAGAGATTCTCTGAAAGACATTAAGCCTGAAAATAATTTCATTCACTGAAAATTTCACAAATAGGGAAATTTTTCTAGTATGGTAAAAGAGGAAAGGCAGAATGAAAAAAATTGAAAAGCTATTAGAGCTAAAAAAATCTGTTGTCATTAAGAAACACTAATTATGAAAGTATTAACTAGGCATGTATGGGGCTGAGCAGTGATGGGACATGTAAGATCTGACTTCCAGAACAGCAGCAGAGTACTATTGAGTCTTATAAAGAAGACTCAATAGTACTTCTTAAGACTTTATATTTAATAAGATTTCTTAATGCCCAAACGTTTATGAATTTGCAACAAAGTCAGTGTCAGAGAAAATTTCAGCATACATGTATATTCTTCATATATGATATTTGGCATATATAATAGACATTTTTCTCTAGTAATCTGTAATAGTATTTGATTAGTGTCCCCTCAAAATTCATGTGTACTTGGAACTTCAGAATGTGACTTTATTTGGCAATAAAATGTGTGCAGATGTAATTAGTTAAGAAGATGGAGTTATACTAGATTTGAATCCAATGGCCACTGTCCATTTAACAAGGTGTTGTGAAAATGGGGTGCCTGGATGGTGAAGCATCAGGCTCTTGATTTTGGCTCAGGTCATGATCTCATGGTTCATGGGATAGAGCCCCATGTTGGACTCTGCACAGTGCAGAGCCTGCTTGGGATTCTCTCTCTCTCCCTCTTTCTCTGCCCCTCCTCGGCTCACTCTTTCTCTCAAAATAAATAAGTAAACATTTTTTAAAAGGTGTTGTGAAAACAAAGATACAGAGAATGGAAACATCATGTGAAGATGGAGACAGAGACTGAAGTGATTCTCTACAAACCAAGGAACACCAAGGATTGCTGGAAGTCACCAAAGAGTAGCAGAAATATATGGAATAGATTCTCCCTCAGAACTTCAGAAGGAACGAACTCTGCCAAAACTTTGATTTCAGACTTCTGTCCTCCATAGCTCCTAAGAGAACAAATTCCTGATGTTTTAAATTGTTCAGTTTATGGTATTTTATTACATCAGTCCTAGGTAATTAATATGGGACTCAAGAAATATGCCAAAGCACAATACTCTCTATACTTTATTGCATAAATGCTCAGGAGTGCTGGGCCACCACCATAAAACCAGTGATTATTTTTTCTAAATTAATTGCTAAAGAACTAGTTTATCACTAGTTATAGTAATGCACCATAACAATCTAATAGAATGCATATGTTAAAATATAATATTTTCAGAATGATGATGTCTAATGGTGGCATAAAACAATTTTGACATCTCTTTCTAAGCCCAGCCAAGTATATATCACAATCTCTCTCCATCTTTTGTCATAGGAATTTCTTCTGTAAGCACTAATATGACATATTTCAGAACATATAATTCCCAGCACTCCTAGATACAGCTAGAATAATAGAAAATTATCAACATTTTAAAAAGATACACAGAGAGTACTCTGCATTTGACAATTTAGAAATTATTTGAGTAGACTGGATATGTGAATCCCTGTGTGAACTAGCAAACAGAGACTTCAGCACCCACATGTATTCAGTTTTTCTAGGCCTCAAATATATGTGCTGACTCCCATCACCTCACTGCCCGAGATGGATACATATTTGCTGGAGTCAGTGACTCAGTCCTTCCCCAGGGCCAATCCCTTATATGCTTCTTGAGTCAAGAACTAAAGCCAGAGAGATAAAATCAGTAGTGTAGTGGCTATCATTTTGCAACTCCTGGGAAACAAATGGCAATTCAGTCTATGTCGATTTCTTATCTGGTCTCCTCTCTTTGCCCCATGGAGTCACATCTCAGAATCTGGACAATTCTTCAATGAAAAGAATAGCTAACTTTATTTCTTTTCCCTTCTGATCAAAAAACTTGTTTCCTTTTTTACTTTTTTTTTAAACCTTTCAAGTGTCTAATTTCCCCTCTCTTTTTGTTGTATTTATGCCATGTCTAGTAACACTTGGGCCCTACTATTCAGGTAGTATTATATTCAGAAATTATCATCATAGTATATTTCTACAGTAAATGCCTTTATTATATCAGTATATGGCATATATAATATTGTATTTAGATAAAGCTTTTAAGGGGTGCTTGGGTGGCTCAGTTGAGAATCTGACTCTTGATGTGACTTAGGTCCTGATCCTAAGGTTATGGGATCAAGCCCCGTATCATGCTCAAAACTGACTATGAAGCCTGTTTAAGATTCTCTCTCTCTCTCTCCCTCTAATCCTCTCTCCTACTGTTTCTCTCCACCTCTCTCACTCTCTCTCTCTCCCTCCCTCTCTCCCTCCCTCCCTAAAGAAATAAATATAAATGAGCTTTTAAGAGAGGTACTACTAAAATATTTTAAATACAAAACAAAAATAAATAATGTTACCCTTCCCGACCCTGTTATAAAAGTAGATACTGTATTATGCTTTACTAAATACATATTGGTTATTTTCTTCATGTAAAGTCATATTTCTACATTTTTTGTGAATAAAAGGATATATAAAATACTAAATAAATAGTCCTTCAGTGAAGACATCAATTATGATAAGTATGGAATACATCTTAACAACTACTAGGAGGGGACAAAGCACTGTCATTTATGAGAATAACGGTGGAAAAGGAATGAAAAAAGGCTTGGGGAAGGAGGAGGGGAATAAGAAATGAGAGGGGAAAAAGGGGCAGAAGAGTGGAGGAGAGGTAAAGGAAGGAAAAGGGTGGGGAGCATAAAGAAAAGAAGGCAGTAGGAAAATGGGAAGGAAAGAGGGAAGAAAGAAGAAGTAAAGGGAAAAGAAAAGAGAAAGTAACACAACCACTCAGACAGAAAATATCTGTCTCCACTAAAAAAAGTTGGGGAGGGTACAGATAGAAGAAAAGAAGGGTTGGGGTACCTGGGTGGCTCTGTCGGTTGAGCATCCGACTTCCGCTCAGGTCATGATCTCACAGTTCATGGGGTCGAGCTCGGCGTTGGGCTCTGTGCTGACAGCTCAGAGCCTGGAGTCTGCTTCAGATTCTGTGTCTCCCTCTTTCTCTCTGCCCCTCCCCTGCTCATACTGTCTCTCTGTCTCTGTCTCAAAAACACATGAAACGATGCTCAGCATCAGTCATCATCAGGAAATACAAATCAAAACCACACTGAGATACCACCTCATGCCTGTTAGAGTGGCGAAAATCAGGAGACTATAGATGCTGGTGAGGATGTGGAAAAACGGGCACTCTCCTACACTGTCGGTGGGAATGTAAACTGGTGCAGCCCCTCTGGAAAACAGTGTGGAAGTTTCTCAAAAAATTAACAATAGAACTCCCTTATGACTCAGCGATAGCACTGCTAGGAATTTATCCAAAGGATACAGGAGTGCTGATGCATAGGGCCACATGTACCCCAAAGTTCATAGCAGCACATTCAACAATAGCCAAATTATGGAAACAGCCTAAATGTCCATCAACTGATGAGTGGATCAAGAAATGTGATTTATCTGTACAATGGAATACTACATGGCCATGAGAAAGAATGAAATCAGGCCATTTGTAGCAACATGGATGGAACTCGAGGGTGTCATGCTAAGTGAAATAAGTCAGACAGAGAAGGACAGATACCATGTTTTCACTCATAAGTGGAACGGGAGAAACTTAACAGAGGGCCATGTGGGAGGGGAAGGGGAAAAAATAGTTGGGGTGAGGGAAGGAGGCAAACCATGAAAGACTCTTGAATACTGAGAACAAATTGAGGGCTGGGGGAGAGGGGAAGGGGTGTGATGGGCATGGAGGAGGGCACTTGTTGGGATGAGCACTGGATGTTATATGGAAACCAATGACAATAAACTATAAAAGAAAAAATATATATAATAATCCTAATAAAAGTATTATCACAGTTTAAATAAAAATAAAAATTAGTAAACATTTTTTAAATTTTTATACACCAATAATGAAGCAACAGAAAGAGAAATCAAGAAAC
>CM053568.1:43196198-43213273 GCA_028646485.1 Cryptoprocta ferox
AAACCCAATAGAGGACAATGGGGAGGGGAAGGAGGAAAAAGAGTTAGGGAGAGGGAGGGAGAAAAAACACAAGAGACTCTTGAATCCTGAAAACAAACTGAGGGGGGAAGGGGAAGGGGAAAAGGTAAAGCGAGGTGATGGTCTTGGTGGAGGTCACTTGTGGGGAAGAGCACTGGGTGTTATATGGAAACTAACCTGAGAATAAACTATAAAGTTTATAAAAAAAAATAAAAAATAAAAAATAAAATTAAAAATAAAAATAAAAATAAAAAAAATAAAAAAATAAAAAAAATAAAAAAAAATAAAAAAGAAAAAATTAAAAAAAGAAAGGTTATGCCCAAGTTAGCTAGTTAGGATCTCCGTTATATATACCTTGGGACAGACTCCATAAGACAAGAGAATTGTAGTTTATAGATAAAGGTAAACAATAAATGAAATGTCAGATTCTTTATTCACCATGAGTTTCACTTTTCAGAGTCATGGAATGAAACTAGAGTATTAAAACACATGATTTTCAAAGTATGGTCCCCAAGATCTGAAACAGTATCACCAGGGAACTTGGTAGAAATGCAAACTCTTAGGTCTCACAGGACACCCATAAAATCAGACATTTTGGGAGTTGGGTCCAGAAATTTGTGTTTTAAATGTTTCTAAAACATCCTGAAGTTTAAAAACCTCTGGTTTAAACCATATCTTTTCAGGTAGAACAATCTGCATGTTTTGCTCAGATGGTAGCATAATATTGTTTTCTGAAAGGGCACAGACCAGAGATCAAACGATGTTAGTTTAACTGAGTTCTTGTGAAACAACCATTACAAAATAAAAACCCAAAGCTGAAGACATATTCTTCCTATTTTCTTTGCATTTTTCAATAATGTATGAACTCATTTGCAGCTGTACTTTTTAATTCTTCTCTCCCCAACATCCTAAATTCTTTCAGGTCCCTACAGTCAGACCTCTGAGGCTGAACCTTCTGGGGACTAGAGTTCCAGTCCTGACACATTTTGAGACCTTATCTCAGTCTCCAGATGGTTTATACTCTGGACTATCAGGACAATAATCCTTCTAGAATATGGAACAGAGGTTTTCTACCATTAGACAAAATCAAGCCCCTTACTCTCATGACTCCTGGGCAGCTAAAAATCTAGATTACAGTCGAGTTTCCCCATCATGAGATTTAAAAGAAACTTGTAAGCTTTTATTGAAAAAAAATTAATTGAAAGAAACATCCATTTAGACTGCAGCTATAACCAGTGGTGTGCTAGAACTGAGTCATACTTTTCCTTAGAATGGATTAATTTTTAAGGAACCTCACTAGCCAGTTGTTAAACACAGATACTTATTAAAAATTACATTAATAAATATAGTATTAAAACCATAAGTATACGTATACTGAAATACACACACATATACATACCGCTGAAATATATAATGAATATATACTGAAATATATATTGAAATATATATCATTTACTATCATCTGTGATGTAAGGTCATCTACATCAATTGTATCCAAACATCATAACACTATGTAATGATGTATTACTGCACATTTCCTCCCAATTCTGTATTCAATGACATTATGTTTGCATTTCACGTTGGTCACAGGGGAGTATCTATACCATGAAAATTGACAAACATGACAAATCATGATGCTTTTTTCTCTCTCTGGAGAGTTGGTTGTTAAGTATTTACCTGCACACCTCTGGCAATGACTGAAGATTTCTAGAAGTCCTATTAAAAATTGCTTTTGAGGAATACCACAGTAGACAGTGTGGAAAACTACCATAAAGCAGAGGAAAAGTCTTGTAGTTCATAAAAGCCAAAGTTACTCAGTTAAAAATTTCTTATTCAACTGATTATGAAATAAAAACAAAACACTGACATTTTCTCATTTAATCAAAAACTTACTGTAGCAAAGAAAGGGTAAATGGTTAAAATGCAAACTCTGTAAAAGTCTAAGATGTTTCTTGCGTTTAATGAAATTCCAAATAGAATGATATTACTTTCTCTCTTCACAGATCTTTTACCCATTTGTTTTCCCCTTACTATGATGACACTTTCATTTACTTTAAACTATACTTCTGTCCCTTCTTTTCTCAAAATGTGAAACATCCTTCTGAAAATCAGCCTTTACTGGTGAGTGCGAAGGAAATGGTTTCTTTTGGCCAACCTTTTAAAAAGGAAAATAAAAAGAGAGGGCACAATGAAATTATTGAAGCAATTGAACTGGCATGTTTCATACTTCAAATTAGTATTGTTAGGTGACTCTGCAAAGATAAAATCTCCAGCCTTGAGAAATTTGTATTGTGAAATGGTTTCCTTATCAGTGAGGTTAATGAAGATGTCAGCAAATGGGATGAGGCTTTGCCAAATGGAATTACTTTCCCCTCCAGTCCAACTTGGAAAAGGTGTTAATCGGTATATTAATCTTATCAGCAACTGAGTAGGAGGATTTTGATGTGGCCATTTCTGCTATTCATTAGGAAACCCTGAAAAGATAATTATTCTCAAAAATCCATATTATCTATACTATGAAAAAAAGAAAAAAACCTTTTGCTTTGACTTTTGTAAAGCAAAGACAAAGATGGATAGATGGGCCAGAAAGAGTTTTAAAAGAAGAATTTAGATAGTAACATATCTAAAAAATGTTTAAAGTTTTCTAGAGTCTTCAAGAGATAACCAAGGAAATTTTGTATGTCAACTAAACATAATCATCAATAGAACCATCACACCACAGAAAAATACTTAACTGAACATGATCAATACCACAAGTAAAAATGATAGGCATGTTTGAAAGTGTCAAGGTATAAAACAGAAACAAAGTATACTGCTATAAAGTTTACTAACTTGGACATATAATTTAGATATAAAAAGCGGATAAAAACCCCTACCTCACACTACATATAAAACTAAATTCTAGTAGGACTAAAGATGTGTCAAATGTAAACTGATAAATCTTCTAGATAATAATATATCAGAACATTTTCCTGACATATGGTAGTCAAAGATTTTTTTAATATGACACAGCATCATACAATCATAAAGGAAACAAGTGATATTTTGGATTATATCAAAATTAAGAACTTCTCATAAAGAATAAATAAATGTTAAGAAAGTAAAAAAGCAAAACAATGAGTGAAGATTTGGGAAATGCATATAATGTATAAAGAACTAATACCAAAATATGTAAAGATTGCCTATAAATCAATAATAAAAGATAGGAAAATCTAACTTGTAAAAAATGGGTGGAAGACTTAAATATTTCACACGGAAGGTATTCTAACCTCCAACAAGTTTGTGGAAAGGTGATCAGTATGATTAATTATTGGGGAAATGTAAATTAAAAACCAAATGAGATACTATTACATAACAACCAGAATAAAAATTAAATGACTACCAATAGAAAGTATAGGTGAGGATGTAGAGAAACTAGAATTCTCATGCATTGCTTTTATATAGTTTTTTTTTCAGATACTGGTGATGAAAGTATAAATTGGTACAACTATCTTGAAAAACGGAAATATTTAACAAGTATTCAGTGTAATTTTTCTTTTACTTTATATCCCAGAATACCTGTGGCTACTAGGGCTCAAACTACTAGGTTGGATCAATTATTAATTGTGATTCAAAATTAATGCAATTAGTTTTACAATGGGTTTCTGTTTACATTTGATTTCTTCAAAACTAGGTTCTTAGGGAGATAAAACAAAGTAAAATAGATCTGAATGACACCTACATATGTCCTTGATGTTATGTATAAGCTTCACACCACAACAAACATTGCATTTTCTGAATCATCTTTCATCAACAGAAAATCATATGGGTCACTTGCTTCCCAGATAAGGCATCTTCATTTCTTAGAAGGGCAACTCAACTTTAATGTGACAACCTGGGAAATTCTGGTGAAATATCTTGAGATGATCAGGCTTTGTTTTGTCTGCCACATCATAGGACATGCAGTCTCCTCTGTTGACTGGGATATCTAACCCTTGAAAGACAACAGAGGCAAGCTATATTCTATAGGTGGGCTTTGCTTGCCTAAGATCACAAAAGTGTGATCCCAACCCAGGATAATGGAAGTCTCAATTTTTATTTTATCAAAATATCTTAGTTTCAGAATAATTAGACAACACAGACTTTTTCTGTGATCACTTTCATTCTTACGCCAGCCTTAAGGTTTTTTTTCTTTTCCCTGAAGTTTAATTAGAGATTAAAACAAAACAAACAAACAAAACCCAAACAAAACAAAACAAAAACTTAACAGGAAAGTTAAGATAGAAGAGAATGAGCCCCTTGAATGTGGCTGTGCATCACATAAAAACTCAGCCAAGCGTTAAGTAGCAACTGAAAGCCACTATCCAAGCCTGATTCCTGACTCTCGGTGATGTCAACGTAGAGGAAAAGATGGCTTTTCTCTTCATACAAAAGCATCTTTCATTCTCCTAGCATGTTTTGTAGGGCCACAATTGTCTGGAACGGCCGACTTTTTGTCCTTTTTCTAGAGAAATCTCATTTAATCAAAATCTTTCTCTCCTTTTTTTTTAAATAAATAAAATTAAATATTCAGTATAATTCTGGACTTGGATAAGAAGCTGGTATCTCTAGACCGAAATATACTTTGAATTTATGCCATAAAGTGATCACATACTACAAATTTAAAAGAAAAACAAAGTGAAGAGTTCAGAAACCTGAGTCCTAGTTCTGATTCTCTCAACAGATCCCCAAACAACCTACTACTTGACTCTTAAACTCCTTCAGCAACAAAAGATGATGACAATGAAGTCAGAGTCCATCGCAATTTAAATTAAATGAAATGACAGATGAAAAAGTGCTTTGAAAATGTTGCCAACATTATCCAAATGCAAACGATGACTGCTAGGCAAAGGAGATTTTGTTGTTTTGATTTGTTTCTCTTAATAAAAATAACTTTTGTTATTTTGATAAATATCAAAGTAATGTACATGCTAGTGAGCAGGGGAGGGGCAGAGAGAGAGAGAGGGAGGGAGAGACAGAATTCCAAGCAGGCTCCATTCAGGGCATGATCCCACAACTGTGAACCAAGATCAAGAATCGAACTCCCAACCAACTGAGCCACACAGGTGCCCTAGTTTCGTTCTTTATGACATACTTTTTGATGCTGGCTTTTTGTCTGCTTCAAATCATCTCATCCCCCCCACCCCCAATACTGTAGTAAGGGATTAAAACCACAGTTACGTTTCCCATCAGTAGTCACAGTATGTTTAAGTTCGTTGTTGATTTTCTTTTTCATTTAATTAGAATTTTAATGAAATAATTGTAACTCTACATACTTTGCATAGTGATTTAGAGGATTATGTTTACTTTGAGGATTTTTTTTGAAGTCTTTGGAGGAGAACAGACAATAAACAAACAAACAAAAAGAATAAAATCATCCAGCAATGCATTGAGAATAGTGAAAAGGAAAATGCTTGGGAAATGCCACTTGAACATCAATGTGTGAGGTGTTCTCAAATATCCTCAACAAAGTCCTTCAGTCATTTGTTACAACATTCTAAGAAAAGGGGAGATCTCCTGAGTGTTGCCATTTTGCTTGTCAAATCATCTATTCCATATTCCTCAAAACCACTGAAAAACTTGATCACAATCTCTGAGGTACTGTTTCCTTTCACACTCTTGTTCTGTAATTCCCTGCTTTGATTACAGATTAATTAATTTTGTTGTTCTTACCTTTATTTGAATATTCTTTTGCAGTAGGAAGAATAAGTGGATCATAAAGGAATACACACACACAGTATAGCTTTGTTAACTATAAAATATTATATAAGTTCATATATGCATAAGGATGATGAAAGGCAACAAAGAAATGTATCATTTTTAAACAGATGCATGCACTGACCTCGTACTATCTACCATGCCCTAGGATAAATATTTTACCTACACTATATAATTTAATTCTCACAACAATCCTCCAAGAAAGGAATAGTTATCTTTATCTTTAATATTTTATGCAGAAATAAGGTAAAGTTCTTGGAAGGAGATCTTGGACAAAAAGTCTGGGCTCTTAAGTATCACTCAGCAAAGCAATTTGCACTGGTACCTACTCCAGACTATACTAGAGGACATCAGTGTGCCCTGCAGCCCTGAGTGTTATCTCAAATCCCTCACTTCAACCCCACCTGTCAAACTTACTTCACTGTGCTATGCTCCAAGTCTTCTCTGCCAACTGGAGAAACGGGGTTTCATAATCTTTAATGTTCCTTCCAGCTAGAACAGTTCATGAGTCCATGGGGAATATGCCTATAACTTCATGAAAAATCAGTTTAAAATGTTTTATTTTTCTGAGCATCTAACAAATATGCACAAAAGTTTTATAAGCCAAAATTATGTATATGTTTTAGGAAATCTACATAGACTTTATTTTCACAGATTGATTCTTAGTTTTCATGGAAATTAAAGTGGAAAGCAGCTCACATTTGCAAGTTAGACTTCCAATTACAGACTTTGTAATCCAAATTTAAAGTTCAATTCTGGAAAAGCAAAGGACAAAAAGGAGGATTCCTTTTTACCTTCCTGAATGCAATGATTTCTAGAAAGCAACATAAGTAACAGCACCCTGATTTATCTTCACCTCCTTTTATCCAGTTCCTTCTCAGCTTCTTCCCCTAACATGTTGTGGTTGGATATAGCAAATTCATTCTTTGCATATGCCATTTCTAATAATAAACCAAAAAGAGAGAACTAAATTTCCTTCCTTGCTTTAAGTTTATATATGTTGGGGCACCTGGGTGGCTCAGTCGGTTAAGTGTCTGACTTCGACTCAGGTCATGATCTCATGGCTTATGAGTTCGAGCCCTGTGTTGGGCTCTGTGCTGACAGCTCAGAGCCTGGAGCCTCCTTCAGATTCTGTGCCTCCCCCTCTCTCTGCCCCTCCCGTGCTCATGTTCTGTCTCTCTCTGTCTCTCAATAATAAGTTAAAACATTAAAATTTTTTTAAAGTTTATATATCTTGTTTTTAAAGAAGTGCCAACCAAAACAGAATAAAAGAGGCCTAATAGAAATTATCATATATTAAGCACTTTGCTCCAAGCAAACTACAACTTGTTATTTAAAATGAGTAAAATCAGTGGCCCCGGCAGTAAGATAACAGGACCAAGCTCTACCCTCTACCTGCTTATTACTCTTTAATGCAGGACCTTATGTCTGGCAGTTAGCAGTCTGGGCAGGCAGAAATACCTAATCCTGTTAACCTTTTTATTTTTTTTTATTTTTTTAATGTTTTTTTTATTTTTGAGAGAGAAAGAGATAGTGTGAGTGGGCAAGGGGCAGAGAGAGAGGGAGACAGAGAATTGGAAGCAGGCTCCAGGCTGTGAGCTAGCTATCAGCACAGAGCCCAACGCAGGGCTCAAACCCACCAACCTTGAGATCATGACCTGAGCTGAAGTAGGACACTTAACGGACTGAGCCACCCAGGTGCCCCCTAACCTCACCTTCCATCTCCAAGTCTGCTTTCCAAAGGATCAGCCCTTGGCCAAACTCTGAGAATAAGAAATACAAGGTTCTGACTTGTAGGCCTCCTTTCATGCCCTCCTCCCTCTCATTAACTTATCTTTCATCTGGTGCCAAAGACTTCTAATCTCTAACATCAGGAATAAACTTAATCAATTCTTCTTGTTCATCCATTTTCACTTGGGCAACTCCGATTAATTATTCAAAGTCCAGCTTGAGCCTCACCTGTTCTGGGAAAGAACTCCTAGAACCACCAAGACAAGCATTATCTTCTCTTTGCCTCTATGGTGTTTTTCATAGTCATGATCTGGTATTGTCATTTATTTGGCAAATGTTTATCAAATGTAGTGGTCACTGGGAATATAGGTATAAAGTAGATAGGGTTCTTAGCCTCATGCAGTTTGATTTACTTTACACAAGCACAAAAAATTATATATAAATAAGATATGAAGTTGGTGAATGACGTAATACGAAAAAGGGGGGGAGGGTTCAAGGGCAAAGAATCTTCCTTTGAAAGAGGGTTTCTTTGAAAAGGTGAGAATAATTCAGAATATATATATAATTCTCCCACTACTCTTAGAAGGTGGGGGATACATATATATGGTTTCTATATCATTCCATTACTACCATTTTTTTAAATTCTTAATATTTATTATGACCTAAATAAATATTGAATAATGAAATGAATGAATGATGTATTCACAGTTAATTGTGAAAGCTATGATGAGTTATATTCTTGCTTAATATCTTATTATTGGAATATGTGGAAGCTCAGTTCAGGTACTTAGATGAGGTTCTGTTTCCTTTTTGTTTAAATAGGAACAATAATATCTATCTTGAAGAAGAAAGTGTTTGGGGAATTATAAAGTGCTACATGATGAAGCTACTTGACAACTACTATGCACTTAAACATATGGTTTCTCTATCATGTAGTTTGTGGCATCCAGTCTATAGTAACATAGATACAAATTATTATTGCATGATAACACTCATGTGGTGTCCTGCTTTTTCTCTTGATTACATTGGTCCTGGCTTCATTCATTGCTCTTGGTTATACAGCTATCAAGATTGGTCTTTAACGTTCCTACAAATTCCATGAGCAATTAAGAATCCTGAGTGATCAACATTCATTTTCTCTTTAATCATTACATCAGTCTAAATAAGTAGTTTCATGGGTCCTCATTTTACAGATGAGGTAAATGAGGATTACAGATGTGAAGCCCCCATATCTAAGGTCCACAGTTATGACGTGGCAGAACCTGTATGTTATCTCAATCTCCTGACCTGAGTGAGAGATCAGATGGAAACTATCCATTACACATACATCTCATTCTTTTACTCCTCACTCACAATTTCTACAAGTATTGAATTATCATGGATAGTGGCAGCATAATAAATTGACCTAAGTTCCTAACAAAATCTTGGATAAATGTGAATACGGTCTCTCCTTGAGCATTTCCAGTGACATATTGCCTTTTAGCTCCTGGAGTGTCTTATCCATGTGTATGTACATGTGTGTGTCTGATCCATGTATATGTCCATGCGTATGTATGTGTGGAAATGTATACATAGTATATGTATATTTATATAAATAAATGTAGAATATATTATAGTGTGTCATTTAATTCTATTATATATTGCATATATAATATATATTTATAGATTATCATACACATTTATGTTAATTATATATTATGCAGTATATAACAGTTCATTGTATAATATATTATATAAACTTAATATTCATTAATATTCATTATTATATAAAATAATTTATATTAAATATGATGTTGCCATTTAAAAAGCACTTGCTCTCCCCCTACCAAAAAAGTAAAAAAGTAAAAAAAAATTAATAACTTGTTCTCCCAAAAGCATTTTGAAGTGAAATAATGAAAAAATATCAAGCTTGAAGACCTCATACAACTTAAGAAATACCACTCAGCTGACAGATAAACAAATTTTTAGGTGTAATTTCTACTATTCTTTCCATTTTTCCATCAGACATGTGTTTTATACCAAATTAAGATGTCTTTCTTTATAATTCCTAACCTTTGATTCTTGTCCTGAACTAAGGGCAAGCCTCGATGTTTACTCTCTGCCCTATATTGGCATTAAAAATGTAGATTTTGAATGTTGAGTGAACCCTGGTTTGAAAACAGCATTTCCAAGCTAAGCAATTGCTACTTCTTCATTTTCTCTATTGAAGGGGACGTGATGCTTAGAAAGTCATCATCCGAATCTCTTTGAGCTGCTTGATAAGAGTAGAAGTTGCAAGAAGTATAGGAGACAGACTTGACCTCACTCTATGAATAGAACTTATTTTTTTAAAGGTAACTAATTTCGATCTATTTCCTTGCATATTCCTTATCTTACAAAGTTGGTGAAAGCCTGTGTTTAAAAACCCTGGTCACAGAAATAAAAAACAAAAAACCTGCTTAGATGTCTAAGAAAAAAATACTGGTTATAAATGATGACCATATATGGAATACTGGCTACTTTTTCTTTTTATGTATCTCAGACTAGAATAAGTTATAAAAAGTAGGTATTCACAAAGGCAGGGGGCAGAGAGTTTTGTTCTGTTTCTGAAAATCCTACGTGAAAGGCTGTGTGTCTAAAGAAAAAACAAACGATCCTGTTCAGCACATCAACAGCAACGACTCTGGCCATTTGTTTCTTAGATGGGAACTCTGGATGCTAAAGACAATGACATTTCTGTGAATCTGGACATTTTTCCTTGAATTCCCTGAGCTCAGGGAGTACTGTGTGCAGGTACATAAGCTTACTTAGTTCTTAGCAATAGATAAAAGACTTCCTTTCCAATTGCACTTGCCTGTACAGCACTTTCTCATACAATATGGTAAATCAACCAGTCAATGAAAGAAGTGGTAATATGCCAAACAGCACAGCCCTCATGTTCAAAGAAGTCTATTTCTCTGTTTTGTATCCTGGAGTTCCAGTACAGATTGTGACAACAGGATGATTTTGCTGACCTCACAGAAAACAAAATAACAAAAGGAAGATAATCAGATTTGTTGTGCGGGATGCCAGCAGATGCTGTGAATAAAAACAGAACAGCAGCAGTCAGCCATGTTCTGCTACTGGCAAAGTTTAGCTAATCAATACAGGGTTGCATCTACGAGTGCCTGAATCCAGGCATGAATTTAGCAAGACACATTAGGAAAATTTCTCCTTCATTATATTTGCCTTATTCTTGAAGTTAAGAAACAAAATACAGTCAGTAAATAATATTATTTGTGGACGGTCGATTTCACTCATTTCCAACTTTACTTTTGTTACTTTATTCATTGACGTACAAGATAAAGTAAAATAAAAATAACCCTAAAAGCCCTCCAGTTTTTCTTATAAATTGAACAGTAAAATCTTACATTCAACCTTTGATTGTAAAATATTTAAAGGATATGTTTCTGCAAAGGGTCTATGTACTTCCCTCCTTTAGGACGAAAGGGATTAAGTTTGATTTTCTTTAAAGTCTAATGCTTCCTTTATTTAAAGTTTATTTCTTTCTTTTGAGAGGGAGAGAGAGAGAGAGATGTGGGGGAGGGCCAGAGAGAGAGGGAGACAGAGAGAGAATCCCCACCAGGCTCCCTGCTGCCAGCACAGAGTAAATGTGGGGCTCAAACTCACCAACCGCGAGATCATGACCTGAGCGGCAATCAAGAGTCGGATGCTTAACCGGCTGAGCCACCCAGGTGCCCCTTGAATGCTTCTTACCATACTTCAAAAAAATAAATAAATGAAACTTAAAACTATATAGTTTTTTTTTTCCTCTGACAGGAAGAAGTAGGCATTCCAATTTAAGGTAAAGAATTGATTTTATATTTAGTCTGCATGGACTGGCAATTAGTGTACCTCAGAAGCTTTTAAAAGTGTGTATATGATCCACTTGATAGACTCCAGTTTTGTGGGGGTCCAATGTGGATGTCTTCACCCCAAACAATGTTAAGTTCTCCAATACTATTAGTGAGTATCTGAGCAATGGGAATTCGGATACATTCCTGGAGTGAATGCAGATTGATAAATCACTTTGGAAAACAATTTGGAATTAGCTAATTTATAGTTCCACATATGTTTTGTCCCAAAAATTTGACTCCTTAATGTTTACCCTCAAAAATTAGTGATTGTTGCATATGTGCAAAAATGCTCATATCAGCATTGTTCATAATAGCCCCAACCTGGAAATGACTCAGATAATCATCACTAAAATGAGTAAATTGTAATGAAATCATGTAATTGAAATGTATATGAAATGAAGAGGAACAAACTACTACTAACACAGAGCAAATCAATCTCAAAAACATAAGGTTAAGCAAAAGAAATAGGAACAAAACAATATACACAATGTAATTCCATTTATATAAGATTCAACCTTGGGCAAAATGTATTATGTGGTTAAAAATGCAGGTATTTTTAAAGAAAACAAAAAATTAGTATCATGAAACAGGATATGGCTACACCAAAGGAAGGCAATGTATTGTTTACTATTTGGTTTCACCTACTGTTGTATTTTTTCTTTATTTCCCTCTAGCTACTTGCAGTCTTCTCTTTGATTCCTATTTCCTATTATGAACCATATTCAACTAGTAAAAATACTTGGTGGTACCTATATATTAGTGTCTTCTCTTTCTATATTCACACAGCCCACTGCCTTACTCACCTGCCAGGGAATGAAAAGTAGTGCTGGATCCCACTATGTGCAATCACATCAAATAGCACTTTTAGATGAAATAAACAAAACACCCACCACTTCAGCTGGAATTTGTCCCAGCCTCCAAATAGTCTCTATGAATTTCGGTACCTTCTGTCTGTCTGAGAAATGTTGAATCAATATAAACTATATCACATGTTCTGTCACCTTTCTCTCTTTAAGACTGCTGGAAAGGGAGAAGCTAGAGTGGTTTCCTTTTTAAAGTAAGCATACATGGGGCATTTGATGTTATCTTTTTCCTGGGGCTGATTACCACACTGGGGAAGAAATGTGCAAAACGAGCAGTCAGGACTGTTTCCATGGTTGCCAAGCTCTTTGCATAGAACAAAAGGAAAGAAGCTTCCAAAAGTCCCTCCGTCCTGGAGCTCAGCATGACTGAGTCCTGGAAATGCAGATGAAGGGCATATGCATTGCAAAAGGCATTCCATATACACTAATAATCTTGTAGCCTCATTAAGACAAATAGGCCACAAGTAACCATTTTGGGGATGATATGTGCAATGCTATTGTAATACTAGAGTATAGTAGAATTTTACACGGAACTTCATGGGGAAGGAAACTGACCTTTACTCAATGCATTCTACACACATGGAACTAGCTGGACAAACACTTGAGCCTTTTCCTCTCTAATCCAAAGCCAATGTTGCATCTACCGTATTATAGACTAGCATCATGCAATTAATTGGTCTATGTAAGTAAGACA
Source organism: Cryptoprocta ferox (assembly GCA_028646485.1). Classification (NCBI taxonomy): domain Eukaryota; kingdom Metazoa; phylum Chordata; class Mammalia; order Carnivora; family Eupleridae; genus Cryptoprocta; species Cryptoprocta ferox. Next base: position 43,209,116 of record CM053568.1, read on the forward strand.
TTTTCCGGAATACTCTGAAAAAATGTGTTCCTGTACAGTATTTACACTAAGGAAGCTTTTCATAACATTATCTGTATCCCTTTAATGTAGACTCAACTTTGAGGGAAACTTTTACATCAATATTTAAAATGGTTATGCTTCTTTCTAATTATTAGTTTGATTTTATATAATGAATTGGATGAATTTTATAAGTGGCCATGTGTACACCTTTGCAATGAACTCAAGAATGCTTAGAGTCAAATTTAGGATGCTACCTCAAATTCTGAAGCTTATGGATTATACCTTGCTCCCATCTGATCACAGACTATGTTCACTTCATTTTTATTTACTTTTTCTCATCCTATAATTATGTTTCCTTTTGCTGAATCATATATATTTATGTCAGCAGAGACAAGACATGGTATGAATAATAATTCTCTTAAAAGGAAGCCTTCATGTTTCATCTCTTTAAAAATTTCATAATTGGGTGGTTAGTCTTAGAGAATCGCTTCTCTACTCATACCTCTAATTTCTTCTTCCACACGTTTTTTAAGTTATTGTATGTTGTGTTATAGAGATATCTGGTAGGGACAACTAAAAATCCATATTGTCTTGTTATATCTCTGTCAGAAGAATGAATTCTGCTCTGTCTCAATCTGACCTCTCGAATGTTATGCTTTGACAGACTCTCTCTCCTTCACCTGTCAGACAGTCTTGGGAATAAGAGGAAAAAAACACCTAGTAAATCACTTAGAATGTATCTATATTACAGAAGAAAAATCAAATGCAGGATTGGAATATAGTGATTCTGTTTCCTTCCCAGAAAATCTAGGGCAGGGGTGGTAATGGAATTTATGCAGGCTTATTCTTTATATTTTGAGAAACACATAGGTACATCCCATTAGTTATGTTTAAATTCTAACATTCAGCAAAAGAGGCTCGACTCTCTTCTGACTGTTCACTTTTTTCACCTCCTCTTCATTTACAATGAGTCTTACAGGCAAGAGGTCATCTCTATTGCAATGTCAAGATATACTCTATAAACAACCATGGCCTACGGGACTTCAGAGACATTTAAAACCTGTTTCAGGGGTGCCTGGGTGGCTCAGTGGGTTGAGTATCCCACTTCAGCTCAGGTCATGATCTCATGGTTTGCGGGTTCAAGCCCCGTGTTGGGCGCTATGTTGACATCTCAGAGCCTGGAGCCTCCTTCAGATTCTATGTCTCCCTCTCTCTCTACCTCTCTCCCACTTTTCTCCCTCTCTCTCATAAATAAATAAATGTTAAAAAAATTAAAACCAGTTTCACTACAGTATGTTGGGAAATTTTACTCATCTTTTTCCTACCAGTTTGCCTGGACCATCCTATAGGCCAGACATAAGCATCTCCTACTTAGAGCAATTGTAAACAGAACTTGTAAGTCAGCAAACTTCCTCTTTTTTTGTTTGTGTGTTTGTCAGTTTTCTCCCAGTTCTAGTACTTACTGCTCCCACTGTCTTCTTCATCACATTCACAACCTATGACAAAGGCAGAGCGCTATAGCCAGAGAGACTACAAGAGTCATATTTAGGCCCAGCTTCGGCTTCTGACATCTCATACAACTTTCCACTCCCGAGTTCTCAGCACTCATTTAGAGCACTAAAAAGTTTTGCTGCACAGAACTGAGCTTTAGTCCACACTTTAACACCAGTGACAGCACTTGGAGTAATCCTTGTTTCAGCCTCAGTACAGCAGATGAATCCCAAAGTTACATAATTATTGCATGTCAGCTAACAGAGGGCCAACATGAAGCACTGGGAGTCAAAGACAGAATGTAGAATGACAGAGGCCTATAAGTGATCCACTGCTTATTGTGAATGTAAACTCCTTAAATCTATTTAGAGGATACTTCCTAGCATAGACCAGTAGGTCTTCTCAGGCCAAATCTAGATATTGAGAAATGCCAGATCTGGAACTTTTGGAATTTTGCAGTTAGAAGAAATGTATTAGTGCCTAAGTATAAGAGGGAAGATTCATAACCAACTTACCTGACATCAACTATGACTCTCATCTCATCTCTCATCTCCCTCCCTTCCTCACCTTCCTTTTTCCCTATCTCACCTTCCCTCTCACTCACTCCCTAGCTCACACAAACACACATACTCAGATACTCACATTTTTCATTTATAGATGAGAGAAGATGGCAAGAGTTAACATTTTAATTAACTTGCTCAAGCTAGCTTGACTTCTAAGTTGTAGAACTGGGATTCTAATCCCTCTAAATTAACTTGTGCCATTTTCTCGTCAGCTCTGACTAGGTTGTGGTCTAATTCAATGCAAATATTCAGATCAGATCACCAGTGAAAACATCTTCTTCCTAGAGTTTAGTAAACTCCTATTTTTCTTATTTTCTCTATGCTTTTCCATTCTTTTCAGAACATTTCTTCCCGTCTTTTTCTGGGGAAACAGTTTTTCTTCACACTTCTTTTCCCCCTACACCCTCTATGGTAGTTTTTCTTCTAAAAACTTTTGGATATTCTCACCATCCATCCTCTGCACACCGTAACTCTGAGATGTTAATAAAGTTTAAATTTCCATAATTTATCCTGACCACCCACACCCCAAGCCCTAGACTCAATTTCTTTGCTACAACTCCATGTGGATGTCTCAGAGACATTTGCTCTGCAAATGCAAATATTTTTATTAGAGTAAAACTCTGGTGTTACATATCGTGGTATCTGCCACTCCTTCTAAATGGGTAATTTGGTAAATTGAAGAAATGAATCTTTCAGATCCAGTGCCTGTGCATAATTGGTGACCAGTGTATATCTGCTGACTATATTAATTAGGTAATGCGTTAATACCCAACCTGAAAATGCCTGAAATTGAAATGTCTGCTCTCCCCAATACTCATCCTGAAATTTCTACCATCTGCTCCATAGAGTTGAAAAGTATCTAATATTTATTTTTATTACTATATTATCTGTTTTATATAATAATCACATATATAAAATATAGTGACAGTATATCTACTTTATATAATATATAATGTATATATACTACATATAATATATACCCACGCTATATGGTTAATATGAGATATATCATTTATTACATTTAATTTGTAACTATACACAATTATATATGGATATAAAGATCTAAATGCATAAATATAAACATTACATAAAATATTTAATTATAGAATAATACAACATGGTTGTCATGTATACTAAAAATAGATACATCATATATAGTACAGATGTACGCATATGTATTTTTAAACTATTACTAGAGGCTCAGAGAGGTGCAATATCTAGATTCCTCTCACTAGTTACACACAAAGCTAGGCAAAAAGCCCCAAACCCTTTTCCTGAGTTCAACGCTCTATCTGCCATAATATGCGTATCAGTTATCTGAATAGGACCTATATTTTGAACATTATATGTCATTTTCTTAACAATTACTGGAGTGCTATACCCAGAATAGGTACTCAATAAATTTGTGAAGAAGGAATTATAAAACAAGCCTTCATCCTCATTCCTTAACACATGTAAATGGCTGTGACGTCTCATATATGGATGGTTTTAAGTAAAAGACATTTTAAGTAAAATTTGGAGTCAGGCAACAGCAAGAACAGCAGGAAGCATTTCCTATAAGAGGAGTAAAAGATTTACCCAATAATTGAACTTCTCATTTTTAAAAAACTATGTTGTGCTTGTGTAGCCATCTGTCCTTCCTGAGTTTTAATACAGTGACCTGATCTGCAGAACAGGTATATAGGAGGTTATTTGGAGAATTAGGTGAGAATGTATAAATATGATGAGCATCAAGCTTATTACAAAATCCAAGTTGTTATATAAGTGTACAAATAAATTTTTTAATTTAGGTAGGTACTATTATGATAATTTATATAGTTCTGCAATCATGTACTTATATTTTGCAAATTAGCTTATCAAATAATAGAATCTTAATAAATGTTAGTTGAGGCTCTATTATTTTTACTTTTTTATAGTTTATTGTCATATTGGTTTCCATATAACACCCAGTGCTCATCCCAACAAGTGGCCTCCTCCATGCCCATCACCCCCCTTCCCCTCTCCCCCACCTCCATCAGCCCTCGTTTGTTCCCAGTATTCAAGAGTCTCTCATGGTTTGTCTCGCTGCCTCTCCTTAACTATTTTTCCCCTTCCCCTCCCCCAT
>CM053568.1:43213373-43269809 GCA_028646485.1 Cryptoprocta ferox
TTGTTTTGTTAATTTTTTGAGGAACCACCACACTGTTTTCCAGAGCGGCTGCACCAGCTTACATTCCCACCAACAGTGTAGGAGAGTGCCCGTTTCTCCACATTCTCGCCAGCATCTATAGTCTCTTGATTTGTTCATTTTAGCCACTCTGACTGGCGTGAGGTGGTATCTCAGTGTGGTTTTGATTTGTATTTCCCTGATGATGAGTGACATTGAGCATCGTTTCATGTGTCTATTGGAGGCCCCCATTATTTATTTGTTTTTCCCTAAAGTATACAAAATATGCACTTCTCCTCAATTATCTCAATCATTCCAATATTATATGCATATTTAACTGCCCTGGTAATATTTAAGCAATCCGAATATTTTAATTAGAAGAATTTTTGCATGCCCTTTGTGATTTTTTTTTTGCTCTAATACCACTCAAACATTTCAACTTTCTTACCATATCCAGTCCAGATAAAATTTATTAAATGTGCTGTGTTACAAATATTGGTTCATAAATCTAATTGGAGTTCAGAACATTTTTTTTTCTTAGTTGCAACAGCCTGGGAATGAACAAACCTAAATTTTAACCCTGGTTCTGTCCTTAGCCAGCTTTATGACAAATGGTAAACTATTGAACTTCTTTGTACTTCTAGTTCTTTACCTGTTAAAATTAGCACGGTGGGCCAGCCTATTACTATCTAATCATTTTTCTAATCTTATGAAGAATATATAAAGCATATTAATTTTTAAAGAGAATTATGATTTGGAATTACCTGTTCTACATTAATCAATTTATGGTTTTTGACACAAGTAAAGGTCAATGTGGCTAGATGGCAGTGGTATAATCACTCATACACACTGCTTATATGGTTCTAACTTGCCACAACCTTTGTGGGAAGTAATTTGTAAATATATAAATCAAGAGCCCTAAAAATATTCATAGGCCTTGATCCACTAATACTCATCTCAGAGACAATTCTAACGTTATGATTTGTACAACAGACATTTAACATATAATATACTCCTAGTGAGATTATGATAGCAAAAGTAGACAATTTACTATATAGCAATAGAAGCAACACTTTCACAAAATGAAAAATTATGTCGTATTAAAATCGTGTAATATTTCATGTGATGAATGCCTTAATACAATTCAATGGAAAGTGCATAGAAAAAATGCAGTAACACGTGCCAAATTATTAACGATAGCTTTCTTTAGAAGATGGGATTATAAATAAATTTTCCTAAAATTTATTTTTCTTATTATAAAAAAAATAAGGGAATGTCAACTGCTAATGTAAAGGCTTGTTAGAAATCAGTTTCAAAACAAAGAAACAAGTTTTAGTAGTACTCAAATCTCTCCAGAGTTTCATGTGTCAAGATGAAATTGTAGGGAGTGGGAAGTCTTCATGCATAGAATACTTTAGTTACTTTGTCAGGATATTTTGTTTGGTACTCTAATTGTAAATGGCAGTTGGGCTAGGATAATATTTGGTACCCTTTAACTTTTAGAAACTATGGGCCTGGAAAATTCTAAAAGCTGTTTTCATTCTACAATTCCCTGTTTTTCCATTTGAAGTTAATTTGCCTTGCTAGTCCATTAACATCTCTTTATCTCCTCTATCATTCTAATACTCTAGAACCAAAACATTTATAATTTTTATCAAATAATAAAAATGGTTCCTATTTATTGATATCTGTGAGACATTTAATTCATTTTGCCAAGCATTTCCCTTGTACCATCTAGGCAACAGCCTTATCAGATAGATTATATTTTCCCATTTTAATATTAATTTATTTTTTTGAGAGAGGGAGAGACAGAGAGAGAGAGAGAGAGCTAGAGAGAGCAAGTGATCAGGGGAGGGGCAGAGAGAGGGAGACAGAGGATCCAAAGCAGGTTTTGTGCTGACAGCAGAGAGCCTGATGTGGGGCTTGAATTTACACACCATGAGATCATGACGTGAGCCAAAGTCAGGCGCCACACTCCATTTTACAGATGAGAAACTGATGCGTAGGCAGGTTACGTGATTTTTGACCCAGGTCACAGATGGAGTGCATAGTATTGCTGAAATTTTTGATCCCACTATGAAAACATAATGAAATGCAGTCTTTTGAATTCCGTCTTATACTGGAACACATCTGCTTGCACACAAAATGGGGCAAGCGACTATTCTCAATTTTCTGTCTCAAGTAAAGACAATGGGTGCAGGACTTACCATGTAGCTTTGGCAATTTTTTGACAGTGAGAGGGAGCACAGTATTTCCAGTGTAACTGTAGTAGGAAGGCTGACAGCTCCTGTTGCTGTTCTCTCCAATGGAGCCAGAACTGCATATGTCTGAGAGCACCATGCAGAAGTATTTACATATGTGTCATCATAATGTTTGTGTTACTCACTTATACACTTAGAATTGTACAATCTTTGAAAAAACTGAATGCACAATCTAATTCCCTTCTCTACAATTTAAAAGAAACTGAATTGTCGGGTCTGAATGCAACATTTTAGGCATGGTTACATAGACACAGAGTCCATATGCACCAATCCATCACACGACACCTTCTAAAGTAATAAACAAGGGGAAAAGAAATTGAATTCTTGACTCTACCACTAACTACTTATGTGGCCCCAAAGAAATTATAAAAATTCTTTAAGAATTTCATAATTTGAGAAATTTATAATTTATTCATAATTTGAGTGATTTATCTATTTTTTCAGTTTTACTATGAATTAAAGTCACAGAACATCTGAATCATTGTCTTGACACTTCAGAATAAATCCAATTGTTTTACACTGTCCGGACACTGTATCTGAATACTATACTTACTATCATTTTAATATATGCAATTCTGAGAACTGATCTGAAATGCCTTTGTTACAGTTCAAGGTGTCACATTTATAAATACCATGAATTTGGCAACTGGACAAATGCATTCAGGAAGAATTACTTTACAAATATTCAAAATAAAAATCTTTTCTAAAGCAAGTAAAGAGAAATGAGTTTTACACCTCATTACCTTCCCCCAGTGACAACTACCTATTAATTAAACTTTCTGAAGGTCTACATATTTATAGATGGATGTCAAGTAATTTGACAGTCAAAATAAACATTAAGATAGTGTTCACTTTGTTTACTTTGCTAATCTTCAGATCTTTTTCTGAAATACAATTTTAGCACCACTGTAATTTAGTATATTGTATAACTGGTTGTTTTTATAGACCAAGGTCATTATTATTTCTGCTACATCCAAGCATGGAACATGGAACATGAATATATTTTATTTGCACTAAAATACTATACTATGTTATATTTTAACTTTCTGAAATATATGAGAGATAATATTTGCAAACTTATGCACACAAGAGTTTCCAAAGAATTTTAGATATAGAAAGAATCCTATTAATTGAGGAGTATTTTAAGTTATACTAAGCCAGATGATCTCTCATTTGACTTTTTTCCTTGTACAATGGAGAAGGATGTTTGAGTCATCCATAAAAATGTAATAATGATCAGGTTGCTACCCTTTAAAGCCATGCCCTTGGGTTTTATTGAGGGTTGATGCAAGGAACAGCCATATGTAGATGGCTTCTGCATCAGCTATAAAATCATTTTTGAAGGCATTATCCATTTACATTATTCAATGTTCCCTGTAAAAAGACCTTGAGTGATATCCTTTTAAAACATCATATCAGGGGGAAAATGTTTTCTGTAGAAGTGATTTGCATTCTCTTGTTATTAATAAAGTCAAAGTTTGTTTTCTATTTTTGTCCTGGATGCCAGGAAGCTCAGAGTGGTATTTCAATACTAACTCATGTAACTAATAAATTCTTATGGCTCGTATATTTACCTCATAAATTTTATTTGAGTATATATTTGTTTACCTGATTGTAGGTAGATTTTTATCATCAAATGTCTTAAAATCTTCTTGGACATGGAGAAAGTATGGGAGGGAAGGGAAAACACAGATATTTTTCAATCACGTACTCTGTGAAGCACTGTGTTAAATGAATTACATATAGTATTTAAGCATTATAATATTATCAGTAGAGCTCATAACTCACATTTTATAGTTTAAAAAAAACAAATCTGAGGGGTAAAAATATGAAGCTAATTATACACAATGACTGTGGCTCTAATCCATACATTTTTTAAAAATCTATGTCTTTTCCTCTAAAGCATATATACCAATAATTACAAAAATGAAGAAAAGACTCAAATTAGTTCACAAGCAGGACCATGATGGTGATCATATGGGCAAACCACTCAGAACATATTCAATGTACAGGCAATCATTTTGGTTTGAGACTAATACCATTTTTTTTTAATGTTTTAGTTATTTTTGAGAGAACAGGGGAGGGGCAGAGAGAGAGAGAAAAGAGACAGAGGATCCAAAATGGGCTCTGCACTGAAAGCAGTGAGCCCCATGTGGGGCTTGAACTCATGAACTGTGAGTTCATGATCTGAGCTGAAGTCGAATACTCAACAGACTGAGCCACCCGCACACCCTTGCTACAGCTTTTTCAAATTACTTCACTGTACATGAAAACACTGGCTTTATTACTCATCAGAACAGCATAGTTGTTTTCTTCCATAATCAATATGGCCTACCGAGTGGTCTACCAACTAGAAAGTTTTGTGATGCACCAGGTGAAAAATATCAGTTTCTAGATATATTTAGAAAGAAAAAGAAAGGAAAGAAGAGAGACAGGGGCATGTAGTTTTCTTTATGCATGATCCATTTGGACACTGATATCAAACCTTCATTTCCTTTGGCTCATATCAATATAAATTATAACAGAAAGGCATGATTCTTACTCCAAACCTCTCCAACTGCATATTGCAATCATTAAGCAGGATTTCTCTATTTTGGCTTCAAAATAAAATCTTATGCTTTTAAGAAATAATCTTATCTGTGCTCATGTTCAAAGACCCTGATAAAACTGGTCTTGCATGGGACTCGAGGCTTATAATTTTTTAAAAAATCTTCCAAAGTGATACCACTGTGCAGTCAAGTTTGAGAAACACTATTTAAAAACAACAACACCGGATTTGTAGGTGATTAATAAGGGATTAACTTTCCATGCCCATTAAACACCCAATCTCTTCACACATACACGCACAAACCCAGTTACACTCACTTCTCCCTAATGTCACTTGATAATATCGTCCTAGCTCTTTATTCTCATCTCTGTAACCTCTATAACTCTTGTTTTGAACTCTTGGAACTTGGCATTCCCTTTACATCTTTCCCCAGAATCACGGGGCACCTGGAAGGCTCAGTCGGTTAAGCGTCCAACTTTGGCTCAGGTCATGATCTCATGGTTCATGGGCTCGAGCCCCGGTTGGGCTCTGTGCTGACAACACAGAGCCACGAACCTACTTTGGATTCTGTGTCTCCCTCTCTTTCTGCTCGTGTGCTGTCTCTGTCTCAAAAATAAATAAACATTAAAAAAATTTTTTTAAATCTCTCCCCAGAATCAGATCTCAGTTCTCATTTGTGGACTCTATTACACCTTATTTTTCTAGCACTTATTCTCTCCTCGTGTCTTAGGAATTCCCTGTTCAAGACTAAACTGGAATTTAATCATCCTCATTGGTCATATGGTCAGCTTTGTCACCCAAAATGGAGAGGGTGTAAGATGAGTGTTCAGGACACTCAATATATATGACCATGACTATCTTTACAAAAACACAACTATCATATAGATAAGGGGGACAAAAGACAACCATCTCCTTAGAATTTTTTTACTATAATATTATGCAAACTTTGTCATAAAAAAATGTATTTCTTGATTAACTCAACCATAGACTAAAGACAGATACCAAGAAATACTAAGAATTTTACTTATGCACTTATGCCACTATCTTATCATTAAAATTGAGCATGTGGGGCATCTGGGTGGCTCAGTCGGTTAAGCACCGGACTTTGGGTCAGGTTGTGATCTCACAATTTGTGGGTTCAAGCCCCACATCAGTCTCTGTGCTGACAGCTCAGAGCCTGGAACCTGCTTCAGTTTCTGTGTCTCCCTCTCTCTCTCTGCCCCTCTCCTGCTCATGCTGTCTCTCTCTTTGTCAAAAATAAGTAAGCATTAAAAAAATTTTAGATAAAATAAAATTGAGCATGTAAAACAATGTTTGGTTACTTTATTACAAACAGTGCTTGATACATAAAGGTTTTTAAAAGTCTAGTTTAATGTGCTTGGCAAATTCTGGTAAAGTGAGTAATTCCAAAAGCACAATATTGTATTTTGGAGCAGTTCACTGATCAAATATTACACAATGGCACCACATAACATCTCTGAGTGTTTATGACAATTGCACTCAAAATAAATAGCTTCATACCAAAACTCGAATAACAGCTGGGAGCCAAATTAGACTGAAGGACAGATTGCAAGTATCTTTAAGTCATATATTCTTCCCAGTTCTCTGCTAAAACTGCCTTTATCATTTTAATCCACATAATAGTTTCCACCATTATAAATTTATCAACCAGATTATTCATATGCATGGCATGCATAATTATAATTAATTTGCTGAAGGCTCATTTTGCTGCTTCTATTAATTATGATCCTATGGCTTTAAATAAATCAGTGAGAAGGGAGAAAATCTAAACAAGTGGAATATAGTAGACTAGACCAATAAAGTACATCCCTTAGATGACATTCCTTTATGGTGTCAGGAAGATAACTTACTGGTATTTTGAAGTAAATTAGCAGCACTGAATTAAAAATTTAACTAGTGAATCTAATGCTACATTATCCTGCCCTGTTCCCTCTTCCAGATCAATTTCTACTAATAAATCATCAGATCACAAAAAGGTATACAAGGGCTAAAATATGTCAATAAAAAAAATAAGCAATGTGAATTATGATTCCCAAGGAATTTAACTAGGTTTTTCAATTAGCACAAGATGAATTTTCCTAATTAAATAAACCACCCCATCTCCCTCTTCACCCATCAAACACAAAACAACAACAACAACAACAACAGACCACATCCCAAGTTATTAGAAGAGTCCATTCTACGTAAGTAAAATGTGGTCACATATTGGGAGATACCTGAGTAAGTCACACATTTTCACTATCTCTTTCCTGATCACTCTCTTTGAAACGTAAAACTCTCAACTAAAGTAATCGCGATGGGAAAAATACAATATATCCTAAAGAAACTGCGGGGAAGATCTTTGATAATCTATTGAAGACATTTTTGAGAGTGGGTAGCCTTTGATCATAAAAACCAATTTTGAAAAAATTTCTAACACTTTTCAGTGGGAAAAAAAGTGAAAGCTGTTTGGGGATATTAAGCAACACAGCATTTCTGAACAATAGTCTTCTGTTTTCTGAACAAGAACCTCGGGGGAGTACATTGCATTATAGCCCCAAGCCATGCCTAAACCACACTTTTAGTGGTTGTTTGAATTGAAGCCTCTCCTATAAAAAGTGTTTCCTTTCATTGGAAATCAAACATAAATGGTACATGTTCCAAGTTTCTCAGAAAGCTATAGGAATCCTCAGATGACCCCCCCTTTTCTTTTGTATGTGTATTTTTATAACTGAGTCAGAATCTTCAGACATTATTACTTCCAATACAATGAACCAAATTCTTTATAGTAAGATTACTATCCATCCCTAGTTTTGCCCATTGCCCCAGCATAATTATTAACAATATTCCCTTGCACTATCAAAAATTTCTTGGTTTAGAAAATAAGTGATGCAGTGACCCTTTAATACGGGGTCTCAAATTATTTTTAGAAAGGAAACAAAAATGAACAGCCACTTTTATCCCCTGTCCATAAGGTCAAGGATTTCTATCTGCTTTGTTCACTGACATCTCACACACACAGCAGATTCAAAATAAATAGCTCTTGAATGAATAAATCTCTAAATATGAAAGGCTAAAATGTGTTCCAAAGAGTAGCACCCTTCACAAGTGGACTGCCTGTGAAAATCCTTAAATTTTACATTAAAAAGTCACATTTTATATAATTTTAAAATCTAGTTGCATATCAGAATGTATAGTAATAGATAAACAACAATCAGAACTTAAACTGATCTTATTTCCTTTTAAAGGAAATTAATAAATTTTCCAGAGCACAAATAAGTTGTCCACATTTTTCTATTAAGACATTATTTTTTAGTGCAAATTAAGATTCACAAAAAATTTGAGGGAAAGGTACAGAGAGTTCCCATATATCTCCTCTCCCCATACATATACAGCCTCCCATTTACCAACAGTCTCACCAGGTAGTGCATTTGTTACAACCGAGGAACCCACACTGACACATCATCATTCCCCATGGTCCATTACACTTCACTCTTACTGGTGTTGTAAATTCCATGGGTTTGAATAAATGTATACATAATACCTATCATTATGGTATCGTAAAGAATATTTTCACTGTCCTCAAAATCCTCTATGTTCCACCTATTCATCCTCCTACTTTAATCCCTGGCACCCATTTATTTTTACTATCTCCACACTTTTGTCTTTTCTAGAATCAAACAGTATATATGGCCTTTCCACATGGCTTCTTTCACTTAGTAATGTGTATTTAAATTTCTACCATGTCTTTTTATGGATTGATAGTTCCTTTCTTTTCAGTGCTAAATAATATTCCTCATAATTCCAATGTAATACAGTTCATTTAGCTAGTCGCCTACCAAAGGATAACTTGGTTGCTTCCAAGTTTGGGCAATTATGAATAAGCTGTTATAAACATGTGGGGGTAGCTCTTCGAATGGCCACAAGTTTTTAACTACCTAGGGTAAATATCAAGGAGTACACTGCTGGTTTCTATGGTAATATTTAATTTTGCACATTTTTTTTCAAGGCAAGAATCCCTGAGTATAAATGAAGATGCCGATATTGAAAAGATTAATGAAGCTTGTCAAGTAGAAATGCAGTTGATTTGATTACATTAAAGTATGTTAGGGGCACCTGCGTGGCTCAGTTGGTTAAGCTTCCAACTTTGGCTCAGGTTATCATCTCTCACAGTTCAGGATTTCAAACCCCGCGTTGGGCTCTGTGCTAACAGCTCAGAGCCTGGAGCCTGCTTCTGATTCTGTCTCCCTCTCTCTCTACCCTCCCCCACTTGTACTCTGTCTCTCTCTCTCTCAAAAATAAACACTAAAAAAATAAAAAAATATAAAGTATGTTAAATAAAAAGATTATTGGGAAGGGGTAGAAGCTTACGACTGGGAAAATGAGGAAGGTAATTTCTATGAACTTCTCATTTTCATGTTCCCCCAAACCACATTTTCATATCACCTTAGATATTAGAGATGGCAGGGTTTTTTTTTTTTAAACGCTTATTTATTTTGAGAGAGTGCATGCGTGCAGTGGGGGAGGGGCAGAGTGAGAAGGAGAGAATTCCATGCAGGTTCCGTGCTCAGTGTGAGTCTGATGCAGGGCTGGTAAGTGGGACTTGATGACAGAATTGATTGTGAGATCATGACCTGAACTCATATCCAGAGTCAGACGCTTAACTGACTGAGCCACCCTGATATCCCAGTGAAGGCAGGGTTTTTTTAACAGTAATTTAATAGAATTAAGGGTTTTCTCACCCTACTTTTTTTTCTAGCAGTATCTTTATCAGGCAAAACCAAAAATAAGAAGACAAACTATATGGGTTTTTTTGTTTTGTTTTGTTTTCTTAAGATTTTATTTTTAAGTAATCTCTACATCCAATGTGGGGCTCAAACTCATGACTTGGAGATTAAGAGTCACACTCTCTTCTGCCTGAGCCAGCCAGGAACCCTAGTAATAACCCACTTGTTTATTAAATCATACTTTACTGAATTGACAAAAAATTAAGAGAAATCAGATGTCTCTACTATCTTTGCATAGTTACATCTTTAGGAAAAAGAAGAGGGACTGGGAAATAAATGAGTCTGTCTTTACCATATTACCTAGACTTTACTTTTTCCATCCTCTTCCCTCTGTCCCCCAGGTACTGAGTTTCCATTCACCCTGGCTTCCTGCCTGGCTCATCTTCTCACTCTCCCCATGGTGGCATTCCAAAGGACAGCCTTCGCATTTGCCATCTACTTGTCTTCACAAAGAGGCTTGTATATAAATAATGTTTTCTAGATATAATGTCATAGCTTAGAGACCACAGATATTAGGGATATGGTTAAAATATAACTATATAGCAATGGTGTATTAAACTGTCAATGTGGGATGGCAGGATAGTAAGATGACATTCAGCCCATTAGCCTATTGAGTCTATGCTTTTCTTGCATTTCTAACGGGGACTCATTTTCCACAGATTTTCCCTTTAATCCATTCCCCACAAAGTAACCAAAGTAAATTTTAGAAGCAAAAATTTTATCATGTAATTCCCAGTTTAAAATCCTAAAATGACATGCTTTCCATCTTATTTTAGATAAATCTCAAATATTGAGTATGACCTAAAGATTTCATTTGATCTGCTCTCTGCCCACCACATGAGTTTCATTCTCTGTTACTCTTCCCTAAATCACTTTGCCCTATTTCAACTCTTGTTCTTCCATTTTATAGAACAATTCTTGCCCCCAGTTTTTACTGATACATCCTGCCCTTTATGTCTTAACATCACTGAAACAGAGAACACTCTGACCCTGAATCCAAGCCAGGTATCCCGATACTGTTTCTTGGGATTACCTTTATTTTCCTTCGTTGACATTACCAAAATATGTAATTGCTTACTGTGAGTTTTATTTATTAAGCTAAAGATTTCATTTACTGAACTGTAAACTCCCTGATAGTAGATACCAACTCTGCTTCATCTGTCACTATTATATCTCTTCAGACTTGAACATAATAGGTGATCAATACATACTTGGTGAATAAATAAATTAATTAATTAATCTCCTGTGGTGTCACTGTAGGACACAAAACAACTCAATATTTCATTATTGAGCAGGGTGAGTTTTCACTTTTGGGCCAGGATCAGTTATGATAAATTTCCAAGTAATCATAAGCTACACTACTGATATCCTATACAGGTTAGAAAAAAAATTGGCATCTAAAGCAACAGATAAAATCAAAAGCAAAAATCTGACCAGCATTTTGATGAGGCATACATTTGCATGCATTTTACATTTCATAAAATGAATCCTTAGGTATAAAACATGTCCAACAAAATGAATATAGTCCAAATAAATTGCACATTAGCATATATTTAAATATCATGAAAATTGACCAATTTTGCACATTTCTAGTTTTCTAAAAATTGTTGCATGGTGAATTTCAACTCACTACCCCAATAAATTCCAAATGGAACTTTTCTGCATGATAAAGTAACAAAAGGAACCAAGGACTAATATAATCTCTACAGGATATCTACCATAAAGACCATATATATGTAAATTCTTGAAAAAACGTTACTATTAGTTCTAGAGAGAGTTGGCTGTTGTCTACAATTTAATGTTTAAAAATCCAAAAGTGTATTTTAGGTGAATTTAAATAAAAATTGCTTTATACAAAAATAATTTTAATGAAGACTATCCTTCAATTTAATATAAAAAAAAGCTATGATTAGCCATGTCCATAAATATGCCACAGTAGGCACACGAGTGACCCCTATACAGAATACTTTTTACAGTTTATTTATCTGTTTTGAAAGAGAACATGAGCAGGAGAGGGGGAGAGAGAGAGGGAGAGAGAAAATCCCAAGCAGACTCCGCGCTATTAAGCACAGAGCCCAATGCGGGGGAGGGGTTGGAATTCACAAACCATGAGATCATGACCTGAGTTGAAATCAAGAGTCAGATGTTTAACTGACTGAGCCACCCAGGTGCCCCCAGAATGATTTTTTATATATACACAATATGTATTTACACACATATATAAATATACACACATATTGTGAACACGCACGTATATCTTCTTAAACGAATTTCTAAGTTGGAAAGAACGAAAGATTATTCAGAAAATAAAACAAAACAAAAACAAAAACAAACAAAAAATACAAAGCCAACAAGGGAACCCAGAAAGGAGAATTCTGTCCTAAACTTAGCCCTTGTCTGGAGAGTATATCTAAACTTCATAAATTTGACCTTCACTTTTCAGGACCTCTAGGACTTAGGAGATAAACAAGAAGGTCCAGGTTTATTCAAGATGAGCACTTAATCAAATGGACTTCTATTAAATAAAGGCCATCTATAGTCTATCTTCTTTTTTTTTTAATTTTTTTATTTAATGTTTTTTATTTATTTTTGAGAGACAGAGAGAGACAGCGCAAGCAGGGGAGGGTCAGCGAGAGAGGGAGACACAGAATCTGAAGCAGGCTCCAGGCTCTGAGCTTGCTGTCAGCACAGAGCCTGAACCAGGGCTGGAACCCACTAACCGTGAGATCATGACCTGAGCTGAAGCCGGACGCTTAACCGACTGAGCCACCCAGGAGCCCCTATAGTCTATATTCCATTGAAGAAGTGCAGTAAGACACTTTCCACCATCCCAAGGGGGAAAAAGTCATACAGTAGGTTCTTATTTCTGATATTTAATTTTATGTGTTAATTGGACTGGGCCACAGGGTGTCCAAATATATGGTTAAGCATTCTTCTAGCTATTTCTGTGATGGATTTCCTTGACAATATTTACATTTGAACTGTAGTCTGAGTAAAGGAGATTGCTCTCTCCACTGTGGCTATAGGGGTCTCATGGAATCTGTTGGAGGCCTGAATAGATTAAAGGGTTAAAGGGAGAATTCCCTCTTTTTGTCTGACTTTTTTGACCAAGGGCATTGGTCTTTTGTACTTGGGATTAAAATTTGCTTCATCAGCTCTGCTAGTTCTGAGGGATTAGGCCTTGAATTTGAAGTGACACTATCAGTTCTTTTGGTTCTTAACAGTTCAGACTCAGACTAGGACTATACCACTGGCTCTCTGTGTCTCCAGTTTGTAGCTGGCAGACTGTGGGACTTCTCATTCTCTATCATCACATGAACCAATCCCTTATGATAAATCTCTATAAATACATTAGGTAGATGAAGAAATATAAATATGAAAAAAGAAATATGAATACAAATAGAGAACTTGTGTACACTTTCTCATCCACTTGCCCTGTGTGTGTGTGTCTATCTCCTCTTGGTTCTATATCTCTGGAGAATGCTAATTAATACATTGCCAAATGTAAAAATGGAAACTTAAAACAAAAAACTAGGTCCAACCAGTTTAATTTGGAGGTGATTCCAGAAGGACACATGATGAGTGTGGAGCCTGCTTAAGATTCTGTCTCTCTCTTTACTTCCACTTCTCTCCCCTGCTTGTACTCTCTCTATAAAAATAAAAAAAGATAAAACATACTACTTTATATAGTAATCAAATAGTAAATACACTGGAATAAATCTAATAAATCATATGTAAGATTATTATGAAGAATATTATAAAATCTTATTGAAATATATTTTAAGAGACCTATTAAAAACTAGAATTACAAATTTCAATCCATGTGACAAATCAATGTAAATCAATTGGGAGATCATGTCAACTAATACAGAATAAATCAACATATTCAATGTAATTTCAATCAAAATTCAATTTTCATTGTTTTGTACAGCTTGGTAAGAGAAAAGTGTGAAGTATTCCAACGTACTCCTAAAGAAGATCAAGGTTAGGACTTGCCCTAACAACTTTAGAAATTATGTTGTGTGTTATTAGAAAAGATAAGGAAAAAGAGACAAATGAAATAAAATGGAGAGCACAGAAATCACAGTATTTGGATATATGATTTATGATACAACTAAATTAGGGAATAGATCATCATTATTGAAAGAACTGCTTAACCTTATGGTAAAATCAATCCTTACCTCAGATTATGCATGAAATTTCATTACAGCTGGATTAAAGAGTCAAATAGGAAAATCAAAATTAAAGGTGAAATCCAATCTTCTTTTCTACTTGTGAAGAATTGCAAACACTCTGGATAGAGATATTCTCTGGATACTGATATATTGCCCACTTTTTCCCAATAGGAAATCTTTTCTCAGGCTCTGATGAGCACATCAATCCCACAATGCTTCCTGAACTGTTTCCTAGAATGTTCTCTCCTTTCTCTCCCATTTCTAAATCTAACCCATTATTTAATTACTAATTCTTCAACATTTTTGCCCACTTTCTTACCAAGAGTCACCCCTCTCTTCTCCAAAGCCCAGTTACATTTAATGCCTATGCCAACATTTGCCAATGCATGTACCATAAAAATCTCTGAGGGAAAATAGAATTCCATTGTCAAGTAAGTTTAGAAACCACTGCAAACTTGAGCTGCCTATTAAGAATTCACATTACCATAGAATTTTGAGAAGCTCTTCAAATTAAGAAAACAAATAAACCTGCTTAACTATGCCAAAGCCAACACTTGCCTAAATTATTTAGCCACAGAACCTTTAATTTAAATAGCACCTGGGGATTCTTCTTGGAACATATTAATAACATATATTTATGTTTCTAGGGTATACATTCTGAGAACATGCCTATTATCTTCAATTTTATCAGATAATTATAATGCTTTGTGTATGTTTTAAAGTTATAAAGATTTTATTAAATCCTCATCTTTCTTATAATTTTCTTCTCAAAGGCAAATATCACACCAAAAATTATAATCTCAGACAGAAAATCAAGTAATTTATATATTTTCTCAAGGTGAATCTTTATACTGTAATTTATGCTCTATTAAAAATATCTTTTACTGAAGAGAAGGTGAGGCTTATAATTTTTTAGGAATACATCACCATGGTAATGTTGGTTTCTAAAAATTATTATTAAATTGAATGGCCTAACTGGTAATCACTCACCTGGCCTGTATAAATATATAAACCTTAGAATCAATTATATATATATATATATATATATATATATGCACACATTCTCATAAGTTCTTGGAATCCCAATGTGCTATTTAATCATTTTGGAATTTACTATATTATTTGGCTACTTTGGAATCTGTGTCAAATATTTCTTGAGATATACAACTGGTGCACTGAATGTAGTAAACAGATATTGAAATTCTTTACCTCTGTATTTACATAGAGAACTTTTTAAGAAGCAATACTAGCAGAAATAGAATTCGATAATAGAAAGATATTGAGATACATATAAGTATCAAGGATAAACAGGATAACATTAAAGGTAATGGATAAGTTAAAATTAAATCATAAATAAGTTTTGAATCATATCTCTAAAGGTTGAGGTAATATCATTAATTGTCAAAAACAAAGCCCTCCTCCATATTTCTTATTTCTAGTCTAGGCAGTGCTTAAATATTGAAAATATGGTTATATTCAGTGTGAGTACTTGATATCATTTTTCTAAGTTAACAACTATCAGATATTATATGGTGTGCCATCAAAACAAAAAAGTTACTAGAAAAGAAATTAAGAAAAACTATATTCTGCACATCTGAGTTTCTCTTCTAATCACTATATAATTCATAAATGTATAGCTGCACTTTGTAGGCTTATAGCCAAGTAGAGCTTCCATTATGGTGTTAAAAATATTTGTTACATTAATATCTCTATGTGTCTACCTACCTACCTTTACCTATTACTGAGAAAAAAAGTCACCTGCATGTAATTTATTTAAACTTGATAGTCTGGAGCCAGGGAATAGGTTGAATGGATAAGAAATACATGATGATACTGTGTGTAGTCCTGGTTTGTATAGTTTTACATTACTAATGCCTGGTTGTCCCCTATTTGAAAAAAATTTTTTTAAGTTTATTCATTTTTGAGATAGACAGAGCACTAGTAGAGGAAGAGTAGAAAGAGAGAAGGAGAGAGACACAGAATCTGAAGCAGGCTCCAGGCTCTGAGCTGTCAGCACAGAGTCCAAAGCAGAGCTCGAACCCACGAACCATTATATCATGACCTGAGCCGAAGTCAGACACTTAACCAACTAAGATTGTCCCCTACTTTTGTATAACTCTTCACAATCTCAAAAATATTTTCATGTACATTAACTAATTTGATTAGTAACTAATTACCAAATACAGTAACTAATTAGCTAAACAAAGTAATCAACCAGGTAGAGCAGATTATCTTCTTTTAGCTCTTGAAGCCATGAAGGAAAGACTTGGGAGTGTCAGGTGGCTGGCCCAAATGCACAGAGGTGTTCTCTGGTAGAGCTTACCCAAGAATACTTGGTTCATGACAACCAAACTGTGATCCATCCACATTCTGAAAAGGACATCATGAGAAATGGAAATAAAGTAATAGTAGCTAACATTTTGAAGCACAGTGACAAATGCTTTAGCCTTCTGACCCTAAAGTAAGCATACTGGGTAGATATAAAAATTCCATTTTCCCGATAAGAAAACTAAAGCTCAGATGTAGGGACAACTGGTTATCTATATGACAAAAAACTGTAATTAAAAATATATCCTCTAAGAAGCAAACATTTGCCACATAAGAGATTTATTGGGAGAAATACTTAGGAGTTAAAAGGGAAAAGGTCTGGGGAAGGTAGAGAGAGACATCAGACTGTGATGCAGTCTGACCCCTTAGAAGGAGTCCTAGCCTTCAGTTCAGTGTTTTAAAAGTCTGGTCAGATCAATGGAGTGAGTCAAAGTCACAAGATGGGACCACTATCTCCCAGGAATGGGCCTGTCTTATTATTCCTGTTACACTGATTCATGAGGAAGTATGCCCTGCACAAACACAGTAGATTCAGAGTGTCATCCCTCAATGACTCTCCCTAAGGCAGGATATTTGAGAGACACATTGTCATGGTCACCACATACCCTGACCTCACACCATGCACAGAAATCATTTCATGGTGGACTAAAGGATGAATAATAAAGAGAAAAAACCACAAAAGTTCCAAAAGACAAATATAGAACATGTCTTTCTAGCTTTGGTGGCAAAAAGATTTTCTTGTCACAAAATACTAAACATACAGGGAAATACTGATAAATTTGACCACATTAAAATTAATAATTTTTGTCCCTCAATTGGTTTAGTAAATGAGTGAAGTAACATGCCACACACTGAGCTAAGATATTTGCAACATGTATTACTAATTAAGATCTAGTATGCAGAACCAATTAAAATAACAACTGCTAGGAGTCTTGAATAGGACTTATTTTAAATATTACATCGATGCTGTCCCTTGAATAGGACTTTCATCTGGCCAATAGGCATATGATAAGACAAACCACTTTAACAATTAGGGAAATGCAAATCAAAACCATAATGTGATAAGATTACAAACCTACCAGATTGGTAAAAAAAAAAATAATAATAATAATGACTGGTACTAAAAATGTTGAAATGAAAGACATGCAAAGTCCCACTGCTGGTGGGGGTGTAAATTGGTACAACTCTTCAGGAAAGAGTCAGGCATTAATTTACTAATGAAGTAATAGATGCACACACCAAATTACCCAGTAAATGTACTCCTAGGTGTAAATCAACATGCCAAGAACTACATGTAGGAATGTACAGAGTAGCTTTTTTCTTAGGAGACACACATTGGGGTGTAGGAGGGTAAAATTGCCCATAGACAGTAGAATGCATACATAATACATTAACTAATTTGATTAGTTACTATCCAATGCTGCACAACATTTAGAAGAAATAAAATAAAGCTATATCTTTTTAACACAGAGCAGTCCCCAAAACATAATATTAAGAAAAAGAAGGGGGGCGCCTGGGTGGCTCAGTGGTTGAGCGTCCGGCTTTGGCTCGGGTCATGATCTCGTGGTTTGTGGGTTGGAGCCCCGTGTCGGGCTCTGTGCTGACAGTTAGCTTAGAGCCTGGAGCCTGTCTTTGGATTCTGTGTCTCCCTCTCTCTCTCACCTCCCCTGCTCACGCTGTCTCTCTCTCTCTCTCTCTCAAAAATAAATAAAAAATTAAAAAAAAAAAGAAGCAAATCACAGAACAAAAGTGAAAGTGATTTTCATCGAAGCCAAGGAAAACTATGCTGTATTATTAAAGGATTCATATATACAGGGTAGACCTGTAAAGAATATCAGTGGAATTAACACAAAAATATATTACTTCTGGGGGGGGGGGCAAGGGTTTGGCAGAAGGGACCCACAAAATAGAAAGAGGGACATGCAGACTTTTTCTAAAAGGTTAATGAATACACTACAGTGTTAGGGTATTTCCCCCCCCAAATGTAAATATAAATTTTATAATCCTATTTGTATGTATATTTCTCATCATTAATAGTCAATAAAAGAAAGTAAAACTCAGAAAAGCTGAGTAAGTTGTTCAAGGTCACACAGTTGATAAAGAATGATACAACTAAAGTGATTATATTACCTGATTCCAAAATATGTGCTTTTTCTTCATAAATTGTCAATGACTGAGTTTCTCATCTAAGTAATTTTTGGCCTCTTCAAGAGCAGATTTTACTTACAATGTATATCTTGATCATTTATAAATGAACACACTTATTTTAAATATTACATCGATGCTGTCCCCACAGTTGGAAACCACATTGCACAGATCCACAGAAGGCAGCCATATTTAACACTTCTGTCTCCATTTTCTCTTTTCCCAACTATAAATATACCCGCATCTCTTTCATCTTACACAAATTCTCAATGATTTATTCTCTGGCTTAAACCAATTTGATCTCCTATTTTTTGAAGACAAACATAAGAAATTAAGGGGTAGAGAGAAAGAGCTCATGAGTCCTTCTGCCTGTAACAACTCCCTCCTCCTCTTACCTTTCAAGTAGCCCACTCATAATTAACCTTCAATAATTTTTCAAACATTTATTGAGCACTGAATTATGTACCAAATGCTTGAGATTAACTTTTTCATCAAACCCTCACAGAAACAGTGTGAGATAAGTGCCTTCAAACCTATTTTACATACAGGAACACAGAATTTAAGGCACAGAGACTCACAAGATGTCTCTGTAGGTAAATAATGAGACCAGGATAGAAGATAAGCAATCTGCCTTCAGAAATTTTTAAACTTAACTACTAGATCCTGCTTTCCCCTCAATAAATCTAAATGTGTCATCTTTCCCACAAGACTTTCCTCCAACTGCTTCCTCCAGGTTCCATCTCTCTGGGTTAGGATTTTTTTCCTACAGGACCCCATATTACCCAGTGGATATATGTTAGAACAACAAAGCATAAAGGTTAATAGCATGGGTCCAGGAGTCAGACTACCTAGAGTAAAATCCTTTCTTTGCTATCTGTTTCATATATTTGTGAAGTTTTCAGATAAACTTACTAAATTTCTGTAAAATGGGGGTAAACATATCTCCCTCAGGACTGTGCTGAGTTTTAAATGAAATACTAGTAAAGTACTTAAGATATTGCATAAAACAGAGTAAATGCTCAATGAAAAGTGTTTTCTCTGTTATATTTCTCATTCAGAAATACAACAGGCTTTCTACTTGTCAACTGCTACCTTAATAAAGGAAGAACAAACAGGAGTGTCTGGGTGGATCAGTGGGTTAAGCATCCTTAGGTCATGATCTCATGCTCCCTCTGCCCTTCCCCTCCCTCTCCCCTCCCCAACTCATGCACCTATGGTCTCTCTCTCTCTCAAAAAAATTTTTTAATTAAATTATTTTAAAAATAAATAGGGGCGCCTGGGTGGCTCAGTCAACTAAGCGTCCAACTTTGGCTTAGGTCATGATCTCACAGTTCATGGGTTCGAGCCCCGCATTGGGTTCTGTGCTGACAGCTCAGAGCCTGGAGCCTGCTTCAGATTCTGTCTCCCTCTCTCTCTGCCTCTCCTCCCCGACCCTCAAAAATAAGCAAACATTAAAAAAATAAATAAAGGAAAGAAGAACAACAAATATGGGTTACTAGGTGGGGAGTTTTCCCTTCATTTAGAATTCAGTCCTCTTCCTAGGTCCTGAATGGGCGGAAGACAGCAAGTACTCATGCTCTCCTTGCCGCTTGGAGACCCCAGGAACTCACAATTCTATACCTGCTTTCACTTCCAGGAAGACTGAGGTAGTAAAGTGTGTTAAAGGCAAGAAAATCAAAATTGCTACTGGTTCTCCTGTGTGGTCTACTCTTACACTCATTTAGGAATATCTCTTTATTCTTACTAACTCCATAGTTGGGGCAGAGGAGATTCTGGCTGAAGAAAAAGCCGAGTAATTCCCTGGAGGCTTCTTGAATGATCTGCTGCTCTTCAAGATTCTTGAAAGTATACTTAAGCCCTCGTTGGACTGAAATTATAAAGTGGTATACATATAGCAGGGTGAATCACTAAAATGAAGCCCAAAAGGACCATAAAAATCAAGATGGCTTTGCTGATAAAATAATTGTTTTAAATAAACAATTCTAATTATGGGGCTCCTTAGCTAAGGGCTAAGAAAGAATTCTTGAGACATTCTTTGGTTCAAAAAGGTGATTTTATTAAAGCACAGGGACAGGAACTGTAGGCAGAAAGAGTTGTACTGGGGTTCTGAGGAGTGACTGATTATATACTTTTAAGTGAGTGGCGGTTAGGGATAGCCTAAGTCTCTAAGGAATTTGAAAGCAAGGTTTTCAGGACCTTGAGGGGCTAGTTGCTGTTCAGATAAGGTTACTTTTAGTGTTTAATAAAACCAAAATATCAAGGAAGTAAGGCACCCATGAGTTCCTTGAGGAAGGTCATGCTCTGAATGTTTCAGGTGTCTATCAGTGGGCTGCAGGCTGTATGGAGATTTAACTTAAGCTACGTTTCTCTTGCCTTTGTTTCCCTCAACACTACCACACCTCTATAACTTAAGGATGCCGGGAGCAAGTTATGCAGAATATCTAAATCAGTGAATTATCTGCCATTAGAAAATTCTTGTTAAAAGAATTACTTATAAATGATTTGATAAATTCTTCCCTACTTTAGAGATTATTTTCCAAATTTTAACTATTTAAGGGACCTCTTAAATTCAAACTATTCTCTATTTTATCTTTTTATATTATCCAAGTCTTGAACTTTGCTTGGAAAAGCAGAATCTTATTTCCAACATATTATGCCACTTCATAAATGCAATTTCATTTGTACTAACTTTTGAATAGAGTGAACTAAAATTTAAAAATACCAAATACTGAAATAAGATCAACTGAAATTTGCATGAATGATAACACGCTTCACACAAGTTTGGATATAGATGACAATGGGCTACAACCATGTTTTCAGAATGGCTTAAATCATGGAACTATGATATTCGTTAGTTGTGTAGCCTTGAGAAAATAATTGAGTCTCAGTTTTATCATTTAAACACAACGTGTATACTCTCTACTTTATAAATATATAGTAGTGGATGAGGGAATTGAATGTGCGAAGTTACTGCCCTACCTCTTCGCTCACAAAGGCACTTGACAGAAGCATATTTTAACTAAAATTCTTTACTGCTTTCTGCTTCCACCCCTTACCAGGTGACTTGCAGATACAACCTTGATTTTGAGCTTGATCAGGTGACTCGTTTCAGTGGACAGGACGTTACCACATGTGGCATACTCAAAGTTTTAAAACATACATGTACCGTTGGACTTTCCGTCTCCATGAGAAAACTTCTCAATGCCCTCTCAGCCTGGGCTCCACACACAGAGTAAACTTGATCATGATACTCAGTGAGGAGCTGTAGCTTGAAGCAAATCTACCTAGCCAAACCACAGTGGGGTGTGATGGAGACGAGATAATTACTGTTGTAGGTCACTGAGTTAATCCACTAAATGTTGTGATTCTGTGTTATGCAGCATTAATGTGGCAATAGATAATTGATACAATAGATTCAAAGTGTTGCACATGTAACTTAATATCTTAACAATATTTTATTTCTTCATCTTTTTGAGAGATTAATATTATCTGTTTGTAGGTTTTTTTGAGGGGTCAGTCAGTATTTATAAAGCATTTAGGGTGCTTTAGTATGGTAGCACATAGAAGCATTATATATAGACTCTTGCTGTTTTGTTGTTAATAGACCTCAATTCCCGTACTTTTTAATGTTATGTGCTTCCATCATTTAATCCCCATGCCATTCTTCTCTGAAAAATAATTCAGTACAGTAACTTTGTTTTCCTCCAATGTAAATGTTTTCCAGTTAGAGAATATACCTCTTACTTGGTCCACAGAGCAGCCTCTAACTTAACAAACATGTTGACAACATATGTTTTAGGTATGCATGGAGAAAGACTGACTCAAACACGTAGCCAGCACAGGGAGTGTTATTTGAGAGGAAGACAAAGGAAGGGGCTTATGACTGGTGACTTCTGTATAAGAGAGAGTTGATTCCCTGTTGTACATAGCATTCATGCTTTTTTAAATTCTCCCACCAATTTCTAAAATTATTTACAAAATTCCTTCATAATGTAAATTAGTAAAAGCCATACATCTAGAAGAATAGAAAGACATAGGATATAGCTACTGTGATGGTTAAGAATATGTGCCAGCTTTGTTGTTAGCCCACAGTTCCCAGTTATTCAGTCAAACATCAGTTTAGATGTTGCTGTAAAGGGACTTTTTAGATGTGGACTAATGTTTAAATCAGTACAAGTTGAGTAAAGTAGATTGTCCTCCATAATGTTGGTGGGCCTTGTCAAATCAGTTGAAGGTCTTAAGAGTCAAACCAGAGATTTCTTAAAGAAGCATTAATTCTGCCTGAAGACTGCAATACTACAACTCTGCTTCAATTTCCAGTCTTCAGATCTTGGACTTAAGTCTGTAATACCAACTCTTCCCTGAACTTTAGATTTTGGACTCACAAGCCCCTACAATTGTGTGATTTAAGCCAATTCCTTAAAATAAAATATCACTTGATAGATAATTAGATAAGTAGATATCCTACTAGTTCTGTTCATCTGGAGAACCCTGACTAATACAGTAGCATACAGAGAAATCATTCTTAAGGTAAAGGGACAATGGGCACTGCACAGGAAATGGAAAGAAATCTCAGTTTCCAGTGGGATATCTCCATTCAGTAATTTGGTAACTCAGTAAATATACAGTGGGCTTTGCAATATTATATAACAGAGATTAGTAAGAATTAGTCATGCCTTCCAGGAGTTCATAATCTAGGAACAAAGTCAAACTGCTAATCATCCAAAGGAAACCAATTAGGGACAGGAATTATTGTAGCACAGAGAACAGGGTTGGGGATCTGAGAAATGTGTTTCAAAAAGAAGTCCAATGAAATATACCAGAAGTAAAAATTATTAGACACAGTAACAGAAGTATGACAATTGACAGGAAAGAACTAATATAACCAAAGCCTTAGACTGGAACTTTAGGTACTGTGGGTCTGCTGCTATAGCAATAGCAGGTATAGAGAATAGAAGGCAGATGTGGTCTCAGTTACACAATGAAGATCTTCTGCACTTTGGACAATGTTTACTCTTTTAAGTGTTGCCTTTCATCTATGTTTCCTTGAAACCCAGCCTAAATCCTGGTGTCTGTAAATGTTCAATACATCTTTATTTCAGTGTAAAGAGCTGAAATGTATGAAGGAATAAAAACAGATTTTAGTGGCTTTGGGGGTGAATCTCCAAATGACAGAGACCAATAAAAACACAGGTATTGATTCAAAAGCATTTGTTAAGTATTCAAATAGTATAAGTACTGAATAAAGTATGTTGTGAGAGGTTGGCAGGTTGCTTAGAGTTGGAGGACCCACATGAGTTGCACAATATATATATAGCCATAGATTTTTGTGCTTTTTACCTACATAGTAAATACTGCTTAGTTCTTTGTACAATGTGGTTATAGTCAGGCTCAGCTTTTTTGGTGTAATGAGAGCTCTCTGAGATAAATCACTTTTACAAATTATTATGGATATAATTAGGCCAGGTTAAACTTAGTTGGCCATTTCAGTCAAAAATCTGGTGCCCCTGATAAACATGACAAAACATACTCCATATATAAAGAGGGCCGATAAAGCCTTTTTCTATATGGGTGTGGTCCCTATTCCACACACATCAGCAAATTGATTTGCCTTTGATAGTGTTTTATATTCCTTGTTAACTGAATACCCTTGTTTAGACACATGCTCTCATGTCCACTCTTGAAACTTTAGACTTTGTAAGGTCTGTGTAGGTTGCTTTGTAAGGCCTGTGTAGGTTATTTAATGCTTTAAAATATATAAATAAATATACTCCTGGACAAGCCAAACTTAAACATCATTCAGCATTATTATATTCCATGAACCTATTTTTATACTGTAACTTGCATGCAGAGAATGTATTGGTATTATAAAATAAACAAAATCCAGAATCTGATTTAATTCCTATTCCATTCATATAATACTTCCTTCTTTATTCTCCCTCTAACATGGTTAAGCATGTAGACTTACATTTCATTTTATCTCATAAACAGGTGGAGAAATTGAGGTACAGAGGAGCCAAGTCACTTCCTAACATCAAACAGGTTGTACCTCTTCTGAGAAAGAAGAGATCGCTGAAGCAAAGGATGCCATACACACACACACGTATACACACACATATACATGCACATGTATGCACATGCAAACACATATGTGTACACACAGATGTATATACATATGTACACATACGTACACACATATGTGCCTTGCACAGGCCTAGCAGTTAGAGTCTATAACATCAACTAACTGATGAACGGACCCCTGTACCTTAAAATCTAAGATTGGATGAGTTACAGAGAGATTATTTCAACACAACAAGGGAAACTTCTAACATGAGATTTCAGAAATGTTTCTAGATTAGTATAGGGTGTCCAATAAAAGGTGATATCAATAATCCAGATACTTAGAAATAATTTTAAAACAAGATTGACGAATCCACAAAAAGAAAGAAAAGTACCCATGCCATATTTAAGCATATTTACTAAAACACAGTACAAGTTCACATATAAAATTCAATGGTACTTCTATACCTTGGTTAAAAATTAAAATTGGAAAATAAATTTTTTAAATAAAAAGTACATGAAATTCTTGAGGATAAATTTAACACAACATGTATAACTATACACTGAAAACTACAAAAAGAGAAATGAAAGGTACTCAAAGTAACTGAGATGTACCATGCGCTTGAATTAGAAAACTCAATATTGTTATTTTCTCCCCAAATTTTCTACATTTTCAGGGTAATTCCAATAAATCCATAAAGTGATTTTGTAGAATTTGACAAGCTGATGCTGAAATGAATATTAAAAATGCCAGGGACTTAAGACAGCCAAAACAATCATGGGATAAAATAGAACAAAATAAAAGGAGCCTAGCTACTGGATTTTAGAATTACAGAACTACATTAATTCAGACAGTGTGAACTGCAGTAAGGACAGACATGTGCATCAGTTGAATAGAATAGAGAGTATAGAAATAAATTCACACGTATATAGTAAATTGATTTTGACAAGGTAACAGTATATTCCGATGGGAAAGTGGAGCTAAAAACCTACATATGTATTTGGGAAAAAAATAACCATTTTTGCATACAAAAATAGTAACTCAAAATGGATCATAGAAGAAAATTGGAAAGGCCAAGATTTCCTAGAGAGGACCAAAAAAACCTACAGAAATTAAAACTAGACTTTTTTAGACTTTATCAAAATTAAAACTATGTTTTTCAAAGATTTTCTGGAGAAAATGAATCACAGAGACTACAATTATTATATATATTACACATATATATATATTTATATATCCCATATATAAAATATGTAGAATATATACAGAGAATACATAAAATGAACTGCAATTCAAAAATAAGACAATTTTAAAATGAGTCAATAATGTTAACACATTTAACAAAAAGATCTACAGGAGCGCCTGTGGGGCTCAGTCAGTTAAGCATCCGACTTCAGCTCAGGTCATGAGCTCATGTTTTGTGGGTTCGAGCCCTGCTTTGGACTCTGTGCTGACAACTCAGGGCCTGGAGCCTGCCTCGGATTCTGTGTTTCCCTCTCTTTCTCTCCACCCCTCCCCTGCTCTCGCTCTGTTTCTCTCTCAAAAATAAACATACATTAAAAAAAATTTAAAAAAGAGGATCTACAAACGCCAAGAAACACATAAAAAGTACTCATTATCATTAATTACCATGAAAATGTAAATTAAATCAAAGTGTTATACCTTACATACCCAAAAGAATGTTTAAAGTTAAAAATAAGGTTAGTATCAAGTATTAGTGAAGAGCAGCTGGAATCCTCGTATCTCAATGATGAGAACATAAAATATATACAACAACTTTTTAACTCATAGTGAAACATTATTATAAAGCTC
Organism: Cryptoprocta ferox; assembly: GCA_028646485.1. Classification (NCBI taxonomy): domain Eukaryota; kingdom Metazoa; phylum Chordata; class Mammalia; order Carnivora; family Eupleridae; genus Cryptoprocta; species Cryptoprocta ferox. The sequence continues at coordinate 43,239,488 of CM053568.1, forward strand.
AACATTTACTTATCAGAAGATTAGTCCATTTCACTCCTAAGTATTTACACAAGAGAAATCAAAAACTGTGTTCAGAAAAAGACTTATACATGAGTGGTCATAACAACTTTATTTATAATAGCCCCAAACTGGAAACAATCCAACTCTCCTTAAAAACTGGAAATAAACAAATTGTGGTAATAGAGACAATGGAATACTATGAAGGAACATAAAAAATATATAAATAAACTACAAAATCACATAACAAAACAGATGAATCTCAAAATAATTATGCTTAGTGAAATATGCCAGACACAGAAGAGTATATCTTTAATGTCTTTTTCTTTTCTTTTCTTCTTCTTCTTCTTTTTTTTTTTTTTTTTTTTTTTTTTTTTTTGTGAAAGACAGACAGAGAGCAAGAGCACAAGTGAGTAGGAGAAGGTCAGAGGGAGAGGGACAAAGAGAATCTTAAGCAGGCTTCATGCCCAGCATGGAGCCCAATGCGGGGCTGGATCTCATGACCATGGGATCATGACCTGGGCCAAAATCAAGTCAATGATTGACTAAGCCACCCAGGAGACTCATGAATGTATTTCTTTATGTAAAATTCAAGAACAGGTAATACTAACCCAAGTGACAGGAAGAGGATCTGTCAAGGTTGGGAGGATTCACCACAAAATTGTGAGGGAATCTTTTGGGGTGATTAAAAATTTGAAAACCTGGTATATTTAATAATACATAAAGTATACTTCAATAAATATTAGTGATTAAAATATAACACACTAATTTCTACTATTTTTGCTTTGTGGAAAATGGTTTCCTCCCCACAGGATCAATGGTCTGAGGGAAGATAAAGTAACTAAATACACTTGTGTAGATATTTAGGAAACTATCAAGAGATGGTGCTTAAAATTTTCCCAGGTGCTGTTAGAGACGAAAATGGAAGCATTCTAAAGTATTTTAAAAAGGAAATAGATGTTTGGCCGCTGGTTAATTACAATCATTAATTTCAGGAGGATACAATCAATCAGTGGCTCCGACCATCTATGTATTTTCAGCACATGGAAGAAGTCAGGTTTAGAGTATCACAAAGTGACCATGTTTAATGAAGCCAGGCAAAGTGTTATTACATTGCCATGTGTTAATATAAATGGACCTATTAAATAATGATTATTTTATTTCCTATTGTTATGAGTCAGCAGGTATTTGACATATTCAAAGAGAAATTTTCAACTCTACAGTTTCATCCATGAAAACATAGATGCCTTGAGGAAAACCCGTAAGTGTAAATATTTTGTTATTCCTATGAAGAGAAAAAGAGGCCAGAAATAAGACTGATGCCAAATGTAAGGATTGTCACAAACAATGGTGAAAATACTTTTTTGATATTCTGAGCAATGAATCAAGAAAATCATTTAAACTTCAACAGAAGAATCACTCAATATTTTAAATTCCGTAATAGAAGAGTTTGTGAAAAAATTAGAAGACTTCAGACTTTGAATCAATCTGTTCTCACATCCTTAAAAGTAGACACTCAAGAATTTAAAATATTATGAATCATAAACCTCAACAGATCAACCTAATGAAGTAAATTAATAAGAACCAGAACAAATGTTGAAATTACGGTAAATTCTTTCTGGCATCTTCAAGGCAAAATGGACACTCAAGAAATTAAAATAGTTGGTCTTCAGTCAGCTTTGAGAAAAAGATGTGACTAAAATCTTTCAGTATATGCTCAATGAAAATTCAACTTCCCAAAATATTTCTCTAAACAGACTTTTGTGCAAAAATATGGTCACTAAAGAGATGTTAAATTTCACTTCATCTTGCAAAAAGCTTTATCCAATTCCCCAAATAAGATGGATTTTGGTAATGTGAAATCAGAAAGGAGTTTAATACCACACAACTTGATAAATTACCAGTTCATATCATTACCTAAAGTTGCAGTCAATCCAGGGTCTATACAACCAGTAAGGCACAAGGATGCTGATGATGACAACGATGACGACTGAAAGGTTTTCATGAATTAAAAATTTTTAGTAGGAAGGAGATCGTCATTGATATTTTTATAAGGGGACTGGGCATCATGGTTTTTCTTTCATTTCAAGCAGTATATCTAGTTGCTAATTACTTTGTCAGTAGGTGTAACTAAAGCTCATCATGGTTGTTAGATGCTGACTGCCTTCTGAGCCTCCTCTCAATGTCATGTCAAATAAAATTAGAGTGGCAATGTAGCAAAACTAATCAGGGCACACTGACCTTAGCAGTGGGCAGTTCTTATCAATCTCAGCCCAAGCTTGTTAGAATTTTGAAAAATGAAAACAAAGTAGAAAATATTTCTACTTGCTACTAGCCCTTTTTAATCACCTATTCATTCCAAGTGACATGAAATTAATGAATCTTCTATCAAAGGAGGCACTACTCAGAAAAGAAATGAGAGGTAAATCCTTTGAGATGCACTTTTAATTACAGGTCTGTCTTAGTCAGTACAGGCTGCTATAACAAAATACCATAGACTGGGTGAATGGCTTAATCATCAAATATTTGTTTGTCACAGTTCTAAAGAATGCTTTGTGCCAGCAGATTCAGTGGTGAGGAACCCCCTTACTAGTTTGCAGATAGTCACATTTTTCCTGTATCCTCACATGGCAGAGAGGCAGAGATCATCTCTCTCATGTCTTTTCATACAAGGGGACTAATCCCACTCCTAAGGGCTCCTGTGATGACTTAATTACTTCCCAGGCCTTATCTCTGAATACTATCACCTTGGAGATCAGGGTTTCAACATAGGAATTTTAGGGGACAGCACCATTCAGTCCATAGCAATTTCAATCTCCCATTTAAATGTGGAGACTGTATTATTTTTTAAAAATATTTTATTCATTTAAGTGAAATAATGTTATTATAAATACTCTTTATGAAAAAGGGCAAGAGAGGGAGAGGATGGTGGAGTAGGAGGATCCTGGACTCACCCTGTCCATAAATACAACCAGGTAATACCTACATTAGGGTAAATAATCCAGAAAATGATACAAGACTGGCAGAACAGACTCTCCACAGCTAAATACAAAGAGACCACCTAGAAGAGGGTAGGAAGGGCAGACACAGAACTAAATGGACCAATGGGACTGTCCAAGGGATGGAGGGACACCACAGACACAGGGAGAGGAAAGGAGCAGACCCCACACCAGGCACCCAAGGTGGAGACCTTGCATTAGGAAGATGAGTCCCCGTAACATTTGGCTTTGAAAGCCAGAGAGACTTGGCTTTGCGAGTTCTTATAATCTGTGAAATTTAGCACCAGAAATTTAAAAATCAGCAGGCTCAGCCCTGGCAGAGACAGAAGGTGTTAGGAAACTGAGTCTCAGCCTTTAAAGGGACAGCATAACAAAGCCCCATGGAGATATAGCACAGAAAAAGGAATTTGAAAAACATCCTAGGGTATACAGGAAGGAGACTTATTTACTAATCTCAGAGCATGTACTGGAATGGGGGAGGGGAATATTTAGGAAACTTCTTCAGGAACAAAGGAGCTGGCAGGCACCATTTCCCTACCCCAACCCACCAGTGTAAACACAGGGACAGACACCTATGGGAACCAGCAAAGCACCAACACTCTGTACCTAGCTTGCTAGTGGTGTGCCCTGCCCCACACAGTTCTGTGCCTCTAACCCCTCCAATCCAGCAGGTCTCAGTTTTCATAGACTGCTGCAGATCCCCTCCCACAGCATATCAGCATAGGCTTTACTGGCCCCATGCATCTTGCCCCCTATATTCTCCTGTGTACTCCCACCCTCCAACATGTCCTTGGTGGGAATCTATCCAAAGCAGTGACACAAGCCTGGCAGTGTGCAAGCAGCCCCAACAGGAACCAGAACCATTCCAATATGAATCCTGGCCCAGAGAAAGATAACCATACATACCAGTCTGACAGTGGTCCCAGTACTGGGCTGGAGGCAGACAAGTGGTCTGAATGCAGGCTCCAGCCACCAACAAAAGCCTCTCAGGGGACAACACAGGGAAAACACTCTGTAGTTTGGTGCTATTGTAACTGTGGCAAACACCTAGTCTGACTCAGCTCAAGCCCAAGGTGTCCCCAGATTGGCCCACTAACACCACAGGGGCCACTGTTCATAAGAGGCAAAGAGAACCATTGTAGATGAATGGGCTTAAGGGAAAAGCAGCTCACCTAGAAAGCAGGGTACCTGAATCACACATAGGAAGCACCATTGAAGTGCCAAGTTCTGGTGAACAGGGGACCTCACATAGCAGGGCATTATAAGACTTCTTCTTCATAAGGTGGTTACTTTTAAGTGCAGGAGATGAAGCTGTCGTTTCTAACGTATAGGAACAGACACAGAGAGTTAGACAAAATAAGGAGACAGTGGAATATGTCCCAAGTGAAAGACCAAGACAAACTCACAGCAAGATAACTAAATGAAAGAGAGATAATATGACTGATAGAGAATTTAAAACAATGGTCATTAAGATACTCACTGGACTTGAGAAAAGGTGGATGACTTCAGTAAGACCCTCAACAAAGAGATAGAAAACTAACAACCAAACAGAGATGAAGAACTCAGTAAGTGAAATTTAAAATATACAGCATGGAATAAGTAGTGGACTAGAGTATGCAGAAGAGATCAGCAACCTGAAGGACAGAGTAATGAAAAGAATTCAAGTTGAACAGGACAGAGAAAAAAGAACAGAAAACAAAAATAGATTAGGGGAACTTAGTGACGCCATCAAGTGTAATAACTTTCACATTATAGGAAGCCTAGAAGAAGAGAGAAATTATTTTTAAGAAATAATATCTGAAAAATTCCTGAATCTGGGGACGAAAACAGAAATACAGATCCAGGAGGCACAAAGAGCACATAACAAAATCAACCGAGGAGGTCCACACCAAAACACATAGTAATTAAAATGGCAAAAAAAAAAAAAAAAACAGTGATAAAGAGAAAAAAATTAAAACAGCAAGAGAAAAGAACATAGCTACATACAGGAAAATCTTATAAAGCTGTCAGCTGATTTTTCAGCAGCAACATTGCAGGCCAGAAGGGAGTGGCATGATACAGTCAAAGTGTTGGGGAGAAAAAACATAAAAACTAACCTATAGCCAAGAATACTCTATCCAGCAAGACTATCATCCAGAATAGGAGAGATAAAGAGTTTCACAGACAAACAAAAGTTAAAGGAATTTATCACCACAAACCAGCCTTACAGGAAATGTTAAAAGGGTACTCTTTAAGTGGAATAAGCAGGAGGAGTAATAGAAAGCAAATAAACAAACAATAAAATTATATCTATAAAATATGTCAAGGGATTCACAAAATAAAAGAATGTAAAATATGACACCATCTACCTAAAACATGGAGGGGAAGAGGAATAAAAATCTAATACCTTTATAATGGTTTCAAATTTAAGTGACCATCAACTTAATATAGACTGCCATATGCATAAGATGATATACATAAATTTAAGGTAACCACAAACCAAAAATTGGTAATAGTTCTACAAAAAATAAGGAGAAAAGAATCCAAGTATATCACCCAAGAAAGCGAGCAAATCATGAGTAAAGAGAGCAAATGAAGAAAGGAACAGAGAAGAAGTCAAGAAGAACCATAAAACAAGTAACACATGACAATAAGTACATGCCTATCAATAATTACTTTGAAAGTAAATGAATGAAGCACTTCAATCAAAAGTCATAGGGTTATAGAGTGAATAAAAAACCAAGACCCATCTATATGCTGCCTAAAAGAGACTCATTTCAGACCTCAAGACACATGCAGATTCAAAGTGAAGGGATGGAAAAGTATTTATCATGCAAATAGAAATAAAAATAAAGCAGAGGTGTCAATATTTATATCATACAAAATAAATTTAAAACAAAGACTTTAACAAGAGATGAGCAAGGACACTACATCATCATAAAGGGAACAATCTAACAAGAAGATATAACAACTGTAAATATTTATACACTCAACATGTGAGCACCCAAATACACAAAGCAACTAATAACAAACATAAAGGAAGTCATTGATAGTAATATTAGGGGACTTTCACATACCATCTCCATCAAATGTTGATGATAAATCATCCAAACAGAAACAATGTCATTGAATGACATATTGGGCCAGATAAACCTAACAGATATATTCAGAACATACCATCCTCAGGTGGCTCAGTTGGTTAACCATTCACAACTTCAGTTCAGGTCATGATCTCACAGATTATGAGTTTGAGCCCTGCATCAGGCTCTGTGCCTACAGCTCAGAGCCTGGAGCCTGTTTCAGTTTCTGTGTCTCCCTTTCTCTCCACCCCTCCCCAGCTCATCCTCTCTCTCTCTCTCTCTCTCTCTCTCTCTCTCTCACTCTCACTCCCACTCTCACTCCCACTCTCTCTCACATGCTCTCTCAAAAAATAAACAAACATTTAAAAAAGAACATACCATCCTAAAACAGCAGAATACACATATATTTCAAGTGCATATGGAATATTCTCCAGAATAGATCATGTTAGGCCACCAAACAAGTCTTAAAAAATTCAAAAAGATTCAAGCTATACTATATATCTTTTCTGACCCTCATGCTAAGAAACTAAATATCAACCACAAGAAAAATTCTAGAAAGAATACAAATATATGACTGTTAAAAAACATGCTATTAAACAATGAAGGGGTCAACCAAGAAATCAAAAAGGAAATCAAAAAATATATGGAGATAAATGGAAATGAAAACAGCAATTCAGAATATTGGAGATGCAGGAAAAGCTGTTCTAAGAGGGAAGTTTATAGCAATGCAGGCCTACCTCAAGAAGAAAAAAAAAATCTCAAACAACCTAACCTTATACCTAAAGGAGCTAGAAAACAACAAACAAAGCCACAAACCAATAGAATGAAGAAAATAATAAAAATTAGAGTAGAAATAAACAAAATAGAAATAATAAGAACAAAACATACATACATACATATGTGCATACATAAACAGATCAATAAAGCCAGGATCTTTGAAAAGATCAACACAACTGAAAAACATTTAGCCAGAGAAAACCAAAACATAAACAAACAAAACAAAAAAGAGAGAAGACTCAAAGAAAATTATAAATGAATGAGACAAAATCACCACCACAGAAATATGTAGAATTATAAGAGACTATTATGAAAAATTATATGCCAACAAATTGGACAACCTAGAAGAAATGTATAAATTCCTAGAAACATATAACCTACCAAAACTGAAGCAGGAAGAAATGGAAGTATTGAACAAACCTATTACTAGTAATTTAATTGAATCAGTAATCAAAAAACTCCCAACAAAGTCTGGGACCAGACAGCTTTACCAGAAAATTTTACCAAATATTCAAGGAAGAGTTAATACCTATTGTTCTCAAACTATCCCAAAAAATCAAAGAAGAAGGAAAGCTTCCAAATTCATTCTATGAGACCAACATTACTACGATACCAAAACTAGATAAAGACACTAGGTTAAAAAAAAAAAAAAAAGGAGGGGAACTACAGATCAATATCTTTGATAAATATAGATACAAAAATCCTTAACAAAATATTAGCAAAACATAACCTAACAATACACTAAAATAATCATTCAACACCATCAGTTGGGATTTATCCCTGGGATGCAACGATGGTTCAATATTTGCAAAGCAATCAACATGATACATCACGTCAATAGAGAAAGGATAAAAACCATATGATCATTTCAACAGATGCAGAAAAAGCATTTGACAAGGTACATCTATTTATGATTAAAACCCTAAATAAAATAGGCCTAGAGGGAACATACCTCAACATACTAAGGGCCTTATAGGAAAAACACAGAGCAAACATACTCAGTAACGAAAAACTGAGAGTTTCTCCCCTAAGATCAGGAACAAGACATGGATGTTCACTTTCACCACTTTTATTCAACATAGTTAGAAGTCCTAGATCCACAGCAATCAGATAAGCAATAGAGCCCAAATTGTTAAGGAAGAATGAGACTTTCACTATTCATACATGACATGCTAGTATATACAGAAAATTCTAAAGACTAAAAAGACTAAAGATTTTTAAGACAAAAAAAACAAAAAAAAAAACAAAAACCAAAAACCAACAACAAGAAAAAACCTACTAGAACTGATAAATGAATTAAGTAAGGTCACTAGATAAAAAATCATTAGATAAAAATCTGTTATATCTCTATACACTAAAACTGGAGTTGCAGAAAGAGAAATTTCATTTATATTTTTTGCACCAAAAATAATAAAATACTTAGGAATGAACTAAACTAATGAGGTTAAAGACCTGTACTCTGAAAACTTTCAAGAAATTAAAGACAATGCAAAGAAATGGAAAGATATTGCATGCTTGTGAGTGTAAGGTAAGTATTGCTAAAATGTCCATACTACCCAAAGCAATGTACAGAGTTAAATACAGATTAATCTATCAAATACCAATAGCATTTTTTCAGAACTAGAACAAAGAATCCTAAAATCTATATGGAACCACAAAAGATCCCAAATAACCAAAGCATTCTCAAAAAAACAGTGAAATTGGAGGTATCGTAATCCCAGATATCAAGATATACTACACAGCTTGGGAAATCAAAACCATTTGGTACTGGTACAAAAACAGACACATAGATCAATAGAAGAGAACAAAGCACCCAGAAATAAACCCGTGATTATATCATCAATTAATCTTTGACCAAGGAGGAAAGAATATCCAATGTCTCTTCAACAAATGGTGTTGGGAAAACTGGACAGCTACATACAAAAGAATTATATGGGACCACTTTCTTACACCATACATAAAAGTAAATTCAAAATGGATTAAGACCTAAATGTGAGGTCTGAAACCATAAAAATCCTAGAAGAGAGCGCAAGCAATGATTTCTCTGACATCAGGTGTCACAACATGTTTCTAGGTATGTCTCCTGAGGCAAGGGAAACCAAAGCAAAAATAACTATGAGAACACATCAAAATGAAAAGCTTCTGCACAGCAAGGTAAACAACCAAAAAGAAAAAGAAAAAAGAAAAACCCTAAAAGACAATGTACTGAATGTGAGAAGATATCTGCAAATTACACATCCAATAAAGCGTTAGTATTTAAATGTATAAAAAACATACAAATTCAACATAAAAAAATCAAATAATCCTATTTAAAAATGGGAAGAAGACATGAACAGACATTTCTCCAAAGAAGATACAGAGATGACCAACAGACACATGAAAAGATGTTCAACATCACTCATCGTCAGGGAAATGAAAGTCAAAACAAAAATGAGATATTACCTTATACCTGTCTATATGGCTAAAATAAAAAAAAAACAAGAAACAACAATTTTTGGAAAAATTGTGGAGACAAAGGAATCCTAATCCACTCTTTATGGAAATGTAAACTGGTATAGCCACTACAGAAACCAGTATGGAGTTTCCTCAAAAAATTAAAAATAGAATTATCATATAATCCAATAATTCCACTACTGGGTATTTACCCAATGAATACAAAACACTAATTTTAAAATATATATGCACCCCTATATTTATTGCAGCATTATTCAAAATAGACAAATTATGCAAGTAACTTAAGTGTCCATCAATAAATGAAGGTATAAAGAAAATGTGATACATAACACACACACACAAACACACACACACACACACACAAACACACACACAGCCATACATACACATACACCCCACACACACAATGGAATATTACCCAGCCATAAAAAGAATAAAATCTTTCCATTTGCAACAATATGGATGGATCTAGAGAGTACAAAATGAAGTGAAATAAGTCAGAAAAGACAAATACCATATGATTTTATTCATATGGAATTTAAGAGACAAAACAAATGAACAAAGAAAAAAGAGACAAATCTATAGTCTTCTTGACTGTAGAGAACAAACAGATGGTTACCAGAGGGGTGGTTGATGGGGAGTTGGGTAAAATAGGTGAAAGGAATTAAGAGCACACTTATCATAATTAGCACTGAGTAATATATAGAATTGTTCAATCAGTATATTGTACACCTAAAATGAATATAACACTGTATATTAATTTCATTGGATATTTGTTTTTAAAAAGGAGCAATAGAAATGACATAGGGTCATTAAATATCATAGTCATGTTAAAATGACAGAACCTCAATTTAAAACAGTGTGAAATTACATGCTTAGCTTAAGATTCAACATTCAGTACTGAATATTTTGAAGATTCAGTATTTTTTAAGGTTGCCTGCTAAAAGAGGAAGAAGTACAGGATTTTGCTTTAGAGCAAGCATTTCCTTATTCATATATCAACAACAAAGAATTTCATTCATCACATGATTTTTGAGAGACATTCTGGTAGCAGTTTTTTTTTTTTTATTTCATCATATTTGGGCAGTGTTGGCACTGATATGTCTTTGTTTTCTAATGTGTGCTTTTCTTTTTTGCTGTATCATCAATAAGTCAGACTCCAGATTTCATGTGTTACTTCTTGACTTTCTTATATGAAGTCAAATTTCTAATTAGTTTATACTTTACCCAAAGGTGACTGTAAAAATATAGAAATTCATGCAGAAAAGAAATAAAAAGCTTAAAATATCAATTTATCATCTCTAATACATATATAAAGAAAATTTTGGCTTCAAATGTAACTGAATAATATCCCACAGTATTGTAGGATATTTTCAGACAATACACTTTACTTTTCTGAGCTATATAATATCAAAATAATACAGGATGGCATAGATTACACTTGAACACAGAGTATTCAGCTTCTGGGGGCAGAAGATTTGTTTTTTACTATTCAATAACTGCAGAGAGTTCTGAGAAAAATTCATAATGTCATGTGTTGTTGACCTCTAACTCCAAATTCTCTCTATAGAATGTGCAGTGCAGTGGTACTTAGAAAATACATGTACTTCTAAACACACTGTATTAGTAGCAGCCAAGCATTAGATGATACTCATAACCTAAAAAAAGAATAAACATGGAAGAGATTAAAGAGAAAACGTATTGCAGGTACATGTACTCCATATATATTCGTATATAAAGAAAATGCCATCTGCTTTTTCGCTTAATAGTGAACTCTTTTTCTTTTTCCTGGGTTATCAAAGTGTAACAGTTCTCCTGCCACCAAATCACTCCCACAGCTCGCTACAATGTTATTTTGCAGTAATTCCCATCAAGAGGTATAATCCATTTCCCTAACCATTTAATCTAGCCTTGCTTTGTGATTTGTTTTAGCCAATGGAAAATAGAACTGACATTTTCTAGCCTCAGGCAGCCTTGTAGTTTTTAGCTTTCTCAGAGCCCTGCCCAGTCCCATAAAATACGTATATGCAAGCCTGAGGGATGAGGAGAGAGCCATGTAAACCATCCTCCACCCTGCAGCCTATTGTTGCAAGCAAAATCCAGTCAAATGGCAACAATAGAAGCCTCTTTGCTAAACCTACAACTGACCCCAGATAGATGAGCAGTCCCAGAGAGTTTAGAAGAACCACTGAATTGAGCCAACCCATAGATTTAGATTTGTGAACTGAGCTACGAGGATTGTTGTTTTTAAGCTGTTCAGTTTTTGTGTTGTTTGCTATGCAACAGTAGCTAATTGGTATAGGATGCCAATCAAACACAATTAAACCCAAACTTTTTTTTCCTTCAGGAAAAGCCATTCCTCCTTGAGCCTATCAGCCTTATCTCCCTCTCTTTCATGCTTTAAATGACAAATAAGGAAATAGTCTAATATTCAAATGCCCTCAAACTGATAGACTTACCCTCACAAAATCCTAAATGCCCAGGTAGCTTATAACTTTTTAACATTCAGCACACAATAAGAGCAGTAAAGACTCAAGTCCACAATGTTTACCTCCAGAAAAAGGCCACTAAATTTAGAATGCTGAGTCCCAACAACCTGAGTTGAGTTGGGTCTGGGCTTTGTCGCAACTTTATTTAATTCAGACCACTACTGACGTAAGATGATTTGAAGAAAGCATGAGACTACCATCAGCAGAAATTGAAATCTATGTAATGATGAAATCCAAGAAATTTCTTTTGTTTTATAGCCTACTAACCACCTTTTCAAATTGCTCTAAGGCCTAGCTATTACCTTATTTGCAGGGCTATGAGGATTTTTTGCTCTCCAGGCTTGCCCCAGCTTCTGAGCCTTTGAAAGATAACTTGTCTTACTCTCTGCAAGGCTTGCCTTGAACTTCATTCATCTCTCCTGCCTTGTCTCAGCATTTAGAGGGTCCTACCCTACTTTTGCAGAAAGGTTCACATGTTAGGAAAATTATCACTCAAATTTTCCTTTCCCCTCTCAGTTGTCAGCATATTAATGACTTATGCTATATGAGAATTCATGAGAAAGAGTAAACAGGTAGATGCAGACTGAGGCTGTGACTGCACTCTTCACACTAAAAATTTCTAAAGGCTCAGCTAGTTTCTCATTATCCTAGGCTATGAGTATATTTCTCCTTTTTCTAGGACTCTACCAGATATGAAAAATAAGCATGCATCCCTATGTTCCAGTAAAGGGCTCCTTACTTAGAATTTAGTTCATTACTATTTCTTTTATCCTCATCTCTCAGATGGGTTAAAGCAAAACAAAAACAACTTTAATTTCTGAAGTCATCCAGATGGTTTTTTTCAGGCAAGAGTGACCTCTCTTGCAACTTTCCACATTCTATTTAGAAACTGAAGCCTATTGGGGCGCCTGGGTGGCTCTGTCAGTTAAGCGTCTGACTCTTGGTTTCAGCTTAGGTCATGATCTCTTGGTTTTGTGAGTTCGAGCCTCAGATTAGGTTTGGGATTTTCTCTCTTTCTCCCTCTCTCTCTCTCCTTGGTTCTCTGCCCCTCTCACACTCACACTGTCTCTCTCTCTCAAAATAAATAAAGAAATTTTAAAGAAATTGAAGCCTGTCTTCATGGATTTTTGTTTACCATTTATGATAGAGATGTTCAGTTAGCAGTTGACCTCATGGATCCATGAGGACCATCTTCTAGAAAAGTTGCATGGAATTTTTGTTTGTTTTTTCACAGCTGCCCTCTAGGGCCTATTATGATTTTGGGCTTATAAATAATTGAATGTGGAAGGAAGGGAAGGGAAGGGAAAAGTAGAGAGAAACCTAGATGTATGGGCTCTGGGATCAGATTAGTTCAGTTACAAATCTCAGCTCTCCTGCATTCGTGACCCCTATGAATTATGAATGTTAATTCCATAGTCTTTAATTTAAGAGGTTTTAACATCTACCTCGAAAAATTCTATAATATTTAAATAAGATAAAACAGTTATTAGAGTTACCAGAAAATGAAGAGCTTGAACACTTGATAAACACTTTTATTGCATACATTTTTAAAACTGAGCCAACACAATACTGAAAGAGAAAAACAAAGTTAGAGAATTGATGCTATGCAACTCACAATAAAAGTGCACTACTCGAGACTCACTATAAATTTTTTTAATATTTATTTATTTTTGTGAGAGAAAGAGAGAGAGAGAGAGAGCCAGCAAGGGAGGGGCAGAGTGAGAGGGAGACAAAGGATCTGAAGTGGGCTCTGTGCTAATAGCAGAAAGCCTGATGCAGGGCTTGAACTCACAAACCATGAGATCATGACCAGAGCCAAAGTCAGATCCTTAACCAACTGAGCCACCCAGGTACCCCCAGACTCACTATAAAACTACAATAAACAAAACAGTGTGATATTGTTGAATAACTAGATTAACAGAATAGAATAGGGATCCCAGAAATAGACCTTCATAAATAAAGTCAACTCATCTTTGACAAAGGAGCAAAGACAATAAATTGGAGAAAAGACGGCCTTTTCACAAATGGTGCCAGAACAAATGGACATCCACATGTGAAAGAAAGAAAGAAAGAAAGAAAGAAAGAACAAAAACAAAACCTAGACACAGATCTTACATTTTTCACAAAAATTAACTCAAAATGAGTTAAAGACCTAAATGTAAAATGCAAAATTCCAACACTCCTAGAATGTAACATAGAAGAAAACCTAGACGACCTTAAACATGGCAATGACTTTTTAGATACAACACCAAAGACACAATCTATGAAAGAACAGCAATTCAAAACAAGAAATAATGGTATGCATCAGAGGTTAGAAAGCTGGCAAATTATAGCCCATAGACCAAATCTGACCTGTGCCCTGTTTTTGTAAAAGACACCATATATAGTCCACAAAGCCTAAAATATATATTCCCTGACCATTTATAGAAAATGTTTAATGACCCAAAGAATAGAAAAATAAAGCCAACCAAATATGTAATTGGAATCTCATACAGGAAAAAATAAGAGAATAGGGAAGCAGCAGCTGTGAGGCAATAATAGCTAAACACATAAAAGAGCAGAAAAATTAATAATAAGGCAAATTTTAAAATCCTTCAATGGAGGTAGACTGCCCATTAGTTTTGGAAACATTGGTTGTTAGAAGGAAATGTATTAATTCAGCAGAGTTTGCCTCCAACAGAGGTTCTCCAAAGCAGACAGTGAAAGGGTGTTGCTTAGATAAAAGACAAAGGATCTCAGAAAGGTCAAAGAATGAGAAAGTAATGGAAGCAATGGAAATGTTAAAAACATGGCTAAATTGAAATAAATATGAATTTAAAAAATAAAAACAATGTTTCTTGCAGGTTTAAATATTCCATAGAATTCAAATTGTCAGTGATAGCACATAGGTGGAAGAGGTTAAATGGTGCTAATGAGGTCTAAGACCTCTGCATTTTAGGGAAAAATGTTTAAAAACATACAATGTTATGAAAATCTTGAGAACTCAAGTTTGTAGTTTCCAATTTCTAGGATAAATGAAAGGAATAGTAAGAGTGGACAATGGCCAAACTTACAGAGAGGTAAAGTAGAATAATAAATAATCAAAAAGAGAGGAAGAAAGAAAAGTGGAGGTAGAATAGAAGGAAGCAATGAAAAGTGAGCAATATTATAATTTTAAACTGAAACATAGTAAGTATATTAAGTTATATTAGAATAAATGATCTAGCAAAAGGACAGTAATTATACAAGTGAATAAAATCCAACTACATGCTGTTTGCAAAAGATACTGAAACAGGTACATAAGTCATTTGAAAGAAAAACAATGGAAAACCATTTTTAATGAATGCTCAAAAACAAAGCTCACATGTAGTCCAAAAATGGACTGCAACAAAAAGTGTTAGTAGAGACAGAGTTGTTTAACAATCACAAAAAGTTCAATTCATCAGAAAGATAAAAAAATTCTATATTTGTATATCCCTAATAACATTGTCTAAAAATGGTAAAGCAAAAGGTGAATGAACTAAAAGTAAAAGTAGACAAAACATAAAATATTTTAACAAAATTTTTCAGTAATAGAACAAAGAGAAGAAAAACATCAGGAAGGATAAATCTATCTAAGCAATAAAATAAATATAATCATCTAATTAAAATATATAAAACTATGCACTAAACAAATTCAGCATATATATTCTTTTTGAATGCACATGAAGCATTTACCAACTTTTAGCTTGAAGAGCTTTTAAAAACTGCCAAGAAATTTCAAAGGCATAAACTCATTTTTTTTGACAAAAGTAGAATTAAGATAGATAGCAAGAACAAAAATAGCAAGAAGAAAGTCCCCAAATATTTGAAAATTAAAAAACAAATGTACAAGTACCTCATGTTACCAAGTCAGAAATCACTAAGGAAATGAGAAATTTTTTAAAATAAAGATAAAAAATGCCATACATAAAAATGCATAGAATATAGATTAAGCTGTGTGTAGAGGGAAATTTATAGCCTTAAATTCATATCTTAGAATGGAAGATATGCTGGAAAGCAGTTATCTAGGAATCATCTCAAGAAAGTAAAGGAACTCAGCAAATTTAACACACATAAAGAAAGCACATAAGAAAAATAAGTAAAAATGTTTAATCAAGTATTTAATAAAGAGGCTCAACAAAATCAAAAGGTTTTGAAAAAGTAATAAAATTGATAAAGTCTGTCAAACTCGATTAAGAAAAATGAGAAAGAGGGGATCCAAATAATTTCATGAATATAAAAAGACATATTTATAGATTCACTGGACATTGAAAATATGATTACCCTATATCATAAATGATTTTATGACATTAAACTTAAAAATGTAGATAAACTGTCCAAACTCCTAAGAAAATATACTAAAACTGATACAAGAATAAATAAAACTCAGAAAATATATTTATGAAATAATTCGAACCTGTAATCAAAACCCTTCTGACAGGAAAAACTTCAGCTTCAGTGGTTTTTAACTTACAAATATTATTTAAGGAATAAATAACACCAACACTACAGAATCCCTACTTTTTGCACAGTAAAGAAAGTGAACATATCCCAGTCACGGTTAATGGTAAAATATTGAACATTTTCTCTCCAAGATTGGTTTCAAAAAAAGATACTTGATAAAATCACTCCAGTGGAATATTGTATGGGAGGTTCTAGATAATAAAGCAAGATTAAAAAAATAAAATAGATAAGGACTGAAAAAAGAAGGAAAATTCTCATTGTATTCAGATCACTAGACTCTCTACAGGTATTTGATGAATTTTAGCCTCCACAAGTAATTTAAGCAATTTGGTAGATACTACATGAAAATTAATCTCATTTCTAAATATAAAATTTAAGAAAATAAAATTTAAAATACTATCTATTAAGATTAATTCTGTAAGCATAAAATTTCCCAAACTGTGATACAGTTTCAATTATATCTAATAAAAAATTTTAAATTACCAAACTTTTTGCTTTGTTTTGTGAGGTGGGAGTGCAGAAATTGATGTGATTCTAAAATTTACATGGCAGTGGAATAAGCCAAGAAAACTAATACTCACTAAAAATAAAATAAGGGGTTTTCTCTACAAAATACCAAACTTAACATATAGGTACAGTAACTAAGATATTATGGTATTAGCCCAAAATTGAATGACAAGTACCAGAATATTGGGCCAAAAATAGACCCACATACATATGGAGACTTGCTTTATAATAAATGGATAAAGGACAATCATTTCAATAAAATGTGGGTGCTTGGTCAATAAAATATCAATGTACAGAAAGGATAGAAATCCCCAGCTTCAGATTTCACACCATTTCCACAAAGCTTTAGAAGGCCATACAGAGACTATTTTTATGACTTTAGATAAGGAAAGTATTTCTTAAATTGGATACTATAGAACTGGCTATAAGAGAAACAAGTGATAAACTGATCAAATCAACTGATAAACATAAAAAGTAAGCCATGCAGTGGAAAAGATTTGCCATACATTATATATATACACACATATACACACATGTGTGTATATATATATAGAATACATATATATAGAATACATTTATATATGTATATTTATATATATAAAGAAATTGCTTATATTCAGAATAATATAAAAGAAGCCATGAATTGATAAGAAAAATACTGAAAACTGAATAGAAAAAAAATTGTGCAATAGATTTAAACAGAAAAAAAATACATGTTTCATAAAACTTTGAAAAAAAGAACTAAACTCTTCAGTAATCAGGACACGTGAATTCCCTCACTGATATGGCCAAAATGAAAATGACAAAAATTACAACTGGTTGAAAATGGTGTGGAGCAGTTGGATTTTGCAAACACTGCTAACAGAGTACAGGTTGGTTAAACCATTTTGTACAACTCTGTTATTATCCATCAACTGGAATATATACTGACTTTCTGACCCAGAATTTCTATTCCTAGGTATATATGCAACGGAAATGCATGCACCGGGGAGCCTGGGTGGCTCAGTCAGTTAAGTATCCCACTCTTGGTTTGGGCTCAGGTCATGATCTCATGGCTTAATGGGTTCCAGCCCCACATAGGGCTCTGCGCTGACAGCACCGAGCCTGCTTGGAATTTTCTTTCCCATTCTATCTGCCCCTCCCCAACTCGTACTGTCTCTGTCTTCTCAAAATAAATAAACTTAAAAAAAAAAAAAGAAACGCACATACAAGTGATATGTCTAAGATCATTTATGGAAGTTATATTCATTAGCAGTAGAAAAGATAAAGGAGTATATAACTAAGTAAATTAATATTATTGCATTATAGATGCATACAATAACTTTGATAATCCTCTCAAACCTTTTGTTGGATTAAATAAGTCAAACACAAAAGATTACTTTTTTATAACATTCAAATTATAAGTCAGTCAAAACTAAATAACAGAGTTCTAAGTTGGGATATTATTTTAACGAAGAAGAACATAATGAATGAGCTGTAGCAAGAGGAGCTTTTATAGTATTATTTACATGGATTTCATTTTAAAATAATTATGTTGCACAATTATGCTTTCCACTTTTCTGTAAGTGGCATATTATATTTGTTTTAATGTTACAAAAAAGAATGGGAAATTACATAAGTTAGTAAGTAACAACAGCAGAGATCTCTTTTGCCTATTTTCTTTAGTAAAATGTTTTGAACTTGATCAAGAGGGGAATAAAATTCACTAGCATCTATAACAGATATCAAGAATATCACACTTTTAAGTGTTGATAAAGATGTGGAACAACTGTAGAATTTCCTTACGTTGCAGCAAAAAACGTAAAATGGTACAAATATTTAGGAAAAGTTAAATTTACCCCTTCCTTCAGATTCAGAAATTTTACTTCTAGGTTTTCACCCAAGATAATGAAAACTATATGCTCACCAAAAAAAAGTGTTTAAAAATGTTCATAGTAACTTTATTCAAAATACCTCCAAACTTCTAACAACCCTAATATCCTTCAACAGAAGATAGGATAAACAGTGGGATGAAACAGAGCAACAAATGTTTACAAATAATTGTTACACAACATAGATAAATCTCACAGCAGTACGTTGAGCAGAAAAAAAAGCCAACACAAAGGAATACACACAGTAAAAATGTATATGAAGCTCTACAATAGGCAAAAATAGGCAAGAGGTTGATGGGTATCAACCTCTTGGGGGTGTAAATTAAATGGATAGTGAATGGGGGAACTTTCTGGAGTGAATGGAAATGTTCATTATCCTAATTAGTGTGCTAGTTATATTTAGATACACATTTTTCAGAACTCACTGAATTTTTACATTCACTATATAAATTATATGTAAATTTAGAATGAGATACTGAAATAATTAGAATAGCAGCCGAGTCTCCTATTCCCAGACTTGCAACCTGGCAACTGAGATATACAGAATACAGGGCCCAAATAGAGCTTTAACCAAAGTCTAAATCATGATCCTAGTTTTTAATCTTGTGAAAGAGAGCAGAAATAGAAAATAGAGTAAGAGGTATCAACCCATTAATAATTCAATACTGAAAAAATTAATAATAAAGGAGGAATATAACTGTAATATAATAGATTATTAATGGGGAAAATGACATGGAAAAATTTGTTGGATAGTAAGTTAATCACAAATAATATTAATTTGACATTCACATTCAAAATCTTTTAAGATTTGAAAGGAAACAATATGGTACATTATTCAAAAGCATGAAAAGAAGTCTTCCCACTAATTTTATTTAAAAGTCAATAAAATGACAGTCCAATAGTAGTATATATAATGGCTATGATTTAAGTTTACTAATGAATAAAATAAGCAAAGACAACAAATGAAAACTCACAAACAGTATTTAAAATATTCCATTAACTTGTGACTAACAACTAAAATACCATAAAAAATGAAAGACTCAATGGGAAATGATGGCCAGGCTAATTTATAAATTTAACAAAAATTAAATATATATATAGCACTAATTTTGTGCTAAAGTAAAACTTCTAATGCTTATAAAAACAGATATTTTAATAAAAATGATGCTTAAATAATATTAATAAACCTAAATGTCCCAATTAAGCCCCATAAGAATTCATAAAGCCAAAACTAACAGACTTGCAAGGAGAAATTTTTACCCAAAAAAAATTTAAAGAAAAATTTCATCCAAGTTTTAACTTGTAAAAGCTATAATGCAAAGAAATAAAATAAAGATCTAGATAAGAACACACTATATGAGATTAGCGATCTACTACTCTTTACTCTAAACTATGTACTAGTTTTCAAAATGTCCATGATTTTTTCCCTAAACTTATCTTGAAATAAAATTCAAGAAAAAAATGTATGATAAAAATTACCAATTTGTCAAGCCATGGTTCTCGAAATTTTACTTTATGGAGATACTTCCAAAAAATCTATTTCCAGGACATATTTTTATTCAGATGTAATGAAAATTCCAAAACTATACATTCAAAAGCATTAGTTAAATAGTGGAAAGCAATCTTAGAGAAACTGAATAAAAACTTGAGAGGTAAAAATAGGCAAAGTGTATTATATGCATAACACCATGCACCATGATAAACTTCAAATAAAAGCAAACACTTGTGGATCTATATAAAAATGCTCCTAAGAGATAAGGAATATTTGTTACCCATGTGGAGCAATTATGAATTTCCCAGCTTTGAAATCACAGAACAAATCATTTTAAAAAATGACAAAATTAAACATTTGTAGTATTTGTAGTATTCAAACTTTGGTCTTATAAAAAATAAAAATAGAAAGATAATTATTAAGACATTTAATAGTTAAAATATTTATCAGAAAAAAATGAGGTTTCTGGGGTGTAAGGGTGGCTCAGTGGGTTAAGCCACTGACTCTTAATAATGGTTTTGGTCATAATCCCACGGTCATGAGGTCCACCTGCATAAGGCTCTACACTGAATGTGGAGCCTGCTTCAAATTCTCTCTCTCTGTCTCTCTCTCCCCTACTCTCTCCCTTGCTAGTACTTTTTCTCAAAATAAATAAACTTTTTTAAAATGAGGTTTCCAATATAAGTATATGAAAGGTTATGAGGAATTTATACAAAAAGGAATAAAATTAGTAAAGTAATAGTTAGGCCACTCTTCTTTTTTGAAAGTTATCAAAGAATTGCTAAAGATCACCTGGAATAATGAGCAAAAGTTTTATAAAATGATCATACTGAATGTTTGCCATAGCTGTCATGTCATATCATGTCATGTTGGCATCTTCATTCAGAGCTGGTGACATTATAATTTTGTACAGACCTTTTGGGAATTATTATGAGAACTTACAACAAACTGTTTACAATGTACATGCCTTGTCTAAGTCATTCTGATTGTAGGATTTTACCCTAAGGAAAGAGTTCAATAGAATTTCAAAATACATGCATAAAAACAATTGCTGCATCATTATAAGTAATACAAAAAAAAAAAATACAAACTTTGAGGACACATTAAATAGAGCCTAGTTCTATTTAATTGGTAAGATTATCAAAAGCCATTAAAAGACCAACTATGGCTACTATTCATAATTATTAAGAGCGAAATTTTAAGGGAAAAAGATATATAATATGGTATCTATACTCTGGTAGTGGTTATGTAAAAAAGTATTAGGTATGTGGAAGAGAATATACACAAATGTAGAATTATGGCTGATTTGTAAAGTTGCTATTCTTTGAGAATTTGTCTTTAGACAATGTAAGGTCTATTTATAAGAATAAAATAATGAGCCATCTTTTATTATTCTATATTACTGTGAACTTACAAAATGCCTAACAAAGGATAGGAAGGAAGCCATTAAAATAGAAAACGTCATTGACCTTCTCCTTATGGAAGAATAAACGGACCTTCAAGGTAAAGGGGGAAGAAAAGAAAAGAAAACTATTATGTATTAACCAAGTAACTTTGTCAATACCTGTCAAAGAAATGAGATAGGAAAAAGGCACAGTCCTCACTGACCTTCCAGATACCTGTGACACAGTATAACTTTGAGGCCTCAAATAAAAACTGCAGTCTATTGTACCTGACAGCAAGCTTTGCACTTTCATTATGCATATAATATCTAATAGATCTTTTGAAATCATTACCTGTCAAGAGGGGAAAAGGAAGGCAGAGGGAAAACCTTGAAGAATAGAATTTGTCAAGGGTCAAAGTAAATGGCAATATACTTTAACAAGCATTAAGCTCCATATTACCTCCGAGTGGCCTATACACTCAGTGGACTGTGGTATCATATATTGAACTGCAGAATAACTTCTTAGTGGCTCAAAATACCCTTCTGGGATACCTTTCTATTTATTAGTTTATATGTTGTCAGAAAAAAAAAGAGTTAATGCCACTGTTAACTGAAATAACACCTAATTGAGAAGATAGATTTTTGAGCAACCAAAACCTTAAGGTGTGTTACATATTTATGATTTTTATATTATCTACATTACCATTTTATCATATTTATAGTAACACTGAGAAGTAATCTTGTGTTTTTTATCTTTATAGCACTCAATATCTAAATAATGTATGTACCAAGAATATAATCCACAGAATAGACATCATAAAATTCAAATTTTATTTGCTAACAATGAGGGAAACAATATTTTTCAGGTAAATGGCTCTTATCACTGCATGCCGGCAAAAGAGAAACTGCCTTTTCACAAACTATCCTGGATCTAAGAACATGGAATATAATCATTCCCTCTTCTCCCAAACATCCCGTGCATCACAACCTAGTAGCAGCGAATGACATAAAAACAGGTGAGTGGGAGTCCAATTACTCAGATTCTAGTTTGTGCTTCATTGTAAAATACTTGCCAACTTCTCTAAGTTTTGGATCTCATTTTCCTCATTATATAAAAAAAGAGTAAATGTCAATACATAAGGTGGTCTCCAAAGTTACTGCCAACATTAGGGCTCTAATTCTATTTGGAAGCTGGAGAAAATTTCCCTCCCTTTTTTCCCCAATCATGCACAGAAGAAAATCACTATCTTGGTGGTGACCACAATATGTTGAAGCAGTTTGGCAGGTTGTTGAAGCCATGCATTTAACAAATTCTTAACAATATGTACTACAGAAAAACAAAGTCTTCTTCCTCCTCACACTACAAAGTCTACTATGAAAATTGCCCTTGCTAGTAGCTTACAATGGGCCTAAGGATGACAGTACAGAATTTACTACCATCATTTTCCTTTAAGCTTAAAAGAGGATAAAGCGACTTTCAGGGATTCCTTCAGGTTACTCAGTCTAGCATAACACTGTAAATTTCAGAGCACAGTTTATGGCATAGAGTGGGTTAATTGTCCTTTTGCAGAACCTTTTATGGCCAAAGGTACTATCTTATTTGTGCATTCAGTATTACTTCTCCAGACCCTAAACACAGCATACTGGTAAGGGAGACAAGTGATCCTAATATTAGTTAAAATTCAAGTGAATTTTATAGGGAAAAAAAGGCTTTATTGACATACCTTGAAGATTAGGCTTTGTGTATAACACATTTTATTTTCAGGCTTCAAAGATGAACTTTAAGAACACAGGTTTTAAGAAGAGAAAGTATTATTGTTCACTGGATTCAGGTGATAATTTTGGGTTCTACAAATGTCTAACAATTTATCTTGGCAGTTACTTTCAATTCTATTGCATGCTGATACTCTAATATGTCCTACAACTGTGTATAAATATTTTTTAAATTCTTTCTATGCTAAATATAAATAGATACCCAACTGCCTTTTTAAAATGAAATAGCCTTAGGCCTACCTGTTAAATATAGTATAAAGTTAATAACTTGACTTTTAGTAACAGAGCAATTTGACTGGATTTGATGAAATATTTCCTTATATTTCTATTTCTTTTCCACCATCTCTGCTAAGAAGTCTCCAAATCATTATCATTTTTGCCTTTTAATTCCTTTATTAAATCAAAATAAATTCAACTCATTTCACTTTACTGATTCAATATTAATTCAATTTGTATTTACTATGTAACAAATTCATTAGTTATGTGACACATAAAGAAACTAGATGAGACATAAAGAGAATGCTATTCCCCGGGAATATACAGGTTCATAGTTCCCCCTTGCAATCTTTGTATACATAAAACATGGAATGGCAAAAAAATGGGTGAAAATATATTTCCATAATTCTGCATTATTTGTGGAAATATTACAGAAATCACCTCCCAGTATTCTGAACTGCCATCTTACGAATATCTCCTACATTCAAGTCATTTCCATTTTTTGCCCAATTTATTTACCTTTGCTTTAGATTGTATACCAGACTAGCAATGTCCGTATCATTAGACAGTGACTCATATGTACTGTTATGTTCTGAGCTGACTCCCTGCCTATTCATCTCAGCAAAATGCTAAACAGCAAGCAACTCAATCAGGAAAATCAGCAGGAATTGTAAACACAATACACTAACAACAGGATATGCTGTAGTTCCTTAGGAAATAGACTTATCTTAATGGCTGTCTTAACTTAAAAAGGAAAATATATATATCCACATTTACAGCAAGGTAAATAGGGGTAGTTGTATATGTTTACATTTGTGTGTGTGTATATGAATGTATGTATAGTTTTGCAATGAGCTTTATTTTTTTAAATTGATAAATATAAAATATTAAAAAACTGGTGATGAGCCCCCCGAAGGACAACCTTATTATCTTTTTAATGTTTATTTATTTTTGAGAGAGAGAGACAGAATGCAGGAGGGGGAGAAGCAGAGAGAGAGGGAGACACAGAATCCAAAGCAAGATCCAGGTTCTGAGCTGTCAGCACAGAGCCTGACATGGGGCTCGGGCCAACAAACCATGAGATCATGAATTTAGCTGAAGTCAGACACTTAACCAACTAAGCCACCCGGGTGCCCCAGGACTACTTTAAAAGTTAGTTGTATACCTCGCAAAAAGTAATAATGCAAAGCATGGAGTGGACACTTCTTGTTGACTCATTTCAGTTTTCTTTCAAGCACACTATGTCACTTACCATATACTTTGGATTTCATAAAGATCTAATGAAAAAATTTATAAATAATTTTTCTATTAAATCATCCAGTGGTAAATCACACTTGAGAATTACTTAATTTGGTCTTTATCCATAAGAGAAATAAGCATACAATCTATTTTCTCAAGGTAGTATCTCTCAAAAACCTAAATATTCAAAGATTTCAGTGCAGTTTTCAACAAATACTATTCATATGTTCAATAGATTTCAAAATATTTATGATGTGACACTCAGCTTCTGTTGGCTTTACCTGGGGAACATCTGATTTTATTTTAGTAGCCAGTTTCTGTTCATGGCCTACCATTCAGAGATTAGGATGCACCCTCAGTTGTGATAACATGTGGAAAGCACAGAGTCATGACCAACCACCAGATGGGACATTTGGATATTGGCAAGAATTCTTTATTTTCCTGGACACCAGCTGACAAACTCCATCTTGCTTCATATATTACTGAAAAAGAGCAAAAAATAGAAGACGGTCCTGAAAACTAAGGCAGCAGACTGCCCATCAGAAAGTTTTGAACTCTAAGTTGAAAGTTTATTCATTTTTATTTTTTTCTCTTAGCTAGCCTTATTGTTGTTGCTCCTGTTGCTTTTTTAAAAAAATATTTAATGTTTGTTTATTTTTGAGAGAGAAAGAATACATGTGAGTGGGGGAGGGGAAGGGGCAGAGAGAGAGGGCAACAGAGGATCTGAAACTGGCTCCATGTTGACAACAGAGAGCCTGATGCAGGGCTCAAACTCATGAACCACGAGATCATGACCTGAGCCAATGTGAGACTCTCAGCTGACTAAGCCAAGCAGGTGACCGGCTTCTGCTACTTTTACTGATATTTGGCAGCAAGGTTGAGGGGAGATAGAATGTGGAAGCTTTGGAAGACCAAGGTTTTCATCCCCAAGTAGTGGATTGTTAATCTGATGGGAAAGCTGCTAATATTATCTTGGCTATCATTTACCTTTATGAGCCTCACATATAAAGCTGTGATCAAAACTATCTTACCTGCACAAATATTAAGGATTTGAAACTATGAAGTGTTTATCACAGTGCAAAGCACATAGTAGGTTCTTCATAAATGGAAGCTACTCATTACCTTATTAGTGAGTTTTAGATCCTTATTCCATATGAAATAACTAGAAAAAGTATTGATAAACTCTTTCTTAAAGGGTAAGATAGTAGGGGTGCCTGGGTGGCTCAGATGGTTAAGCGTCTGACTTTGGTTCAGGTCATGATCTCACGGTTCAGGTCACGATCTCACGGTTCATGGGTTCGAGCTCCACGTTGGGCTCTGTGTTGACCTCTTGGAGCCTGGGACCTGCTTCGGATCCTGTGTCTCCCTCTCCCTCTCTGCTCCTCCCCTGCTCGTGCTCTGTCTCTCCTTCAAAAATAAATAAATAAACATTAAAAAGAGCAAGATTAGAAAATACTTCAGGCTTTGTAGGTCAAGAGGAAAAAAGCAAGATATTATTTGGATACTTATATAATAATTTAAAATGCAACCACTTAAAAACTAAAAACCATTTTTAGCTCATTGGCTATTAAAACCAAACAAATCTAAATCAAAAGCAGAGGGTGAGGCATATCAGAGCCGCCAGCTATCAGTGCTCATTCCTGAACTGTATGATTACAATTGAGAACAGAAGTAAAACAACTGAGTCCATTTTCTGTTCTTTTGGTAAATATATATATATATATATATATATATAGCCATAAATTTAGCTAAATGTCAGTTCCAATGAGGCAGCAACTTGAGGTTGCACCCAGGGCAAGCCCCCCAGTTTGGTGCTCCACTGAGAGTGGGGGCTCAGCACCCCGAAAGGGTGTGTGTAGGGTGGGGTGGCCAGCTTGGACCAGCTGGTGGCCCTGAAAAACCTCCCACACACCCACACCCACACACTCCTTTTGTGTTGCAGGCTGCCCCTCCAAGAGCAGAGGCAACAAGAGGACGTGTGTTCCTTGCACAGGTCCACGTGGGGAGAGCCATGGGGATGGAGCCCAGCACTACCTTCTGGTGCTCCCTCCAGGGTTACCTCAAGAAACAAGCCAAAGTACATGTGGTGGAGAGTCCCAAATATCACTGAGTAGGGAAATAAAATAAGCAAAGGCACAAGAGATACCAAGGGAAATGATTAAAAGAACACTTCCTGAACAGACAGGCCATGGACAGTCAATGAGCCTCCTTTAATATAGCAGAACTTGCAGGTGCAGAATGCACAATAACAAGCTTTTAAAACTTACAAGAGACAGAAAGCTAGCCAAAATGATGAAACAGAAGAACTCTCCTCTAAAGAAATTCCAGGAAGAAGTGAAAGCTAAACAAATGGTCAAAACAGATATAAGCAACAAAACTGACCAAGAATTTAGAACAAGTGTCATAAAATTAATTGCCGGGCTTGAAAAAGGCATGGAAGACACCAAAGAAGCTATTGCTACAAAAATTATAGACTTTAAAAATAGTCGTGATGAATTAAAAAATGCTATAAATGAGGTGCATAATAAAATGGAGGTGGCCACTGCATGGATTGAAGAGGCAGAGAGGAGAATAGGTGGATTATAAGACACAATTATAAAAAAAAAAAAAAAAAAGAGGAAGCTGAGAAAAAGAGATATAAATTGATCTAGGAGCATGAAAGGAGAATTTGACAGCTGAGTGATGCAATCAAACAGAATAAGATCTGTCTCATAGGAATTCCAGAAGAAGAGAGAGAAAAGGGCTGAAGGGGTACTTGAACAAATTATAGCCAAGAACCTCCCCAATCTGGGGAAGGAAACAGACATTGAAATCCAAGAGGCACAGAGAACTCCCCTCAGACATAACTTGAATTGATCTTCTGCACGACATATCATAGTGAACCTGGCAAAATACAAGGATAAAGAGAGAATTCTGAAACCAGCTAGGGATAAAAGGGGCCCAACATACAAAGGGAGACATATCAGGGTAGTTGCAGACCCATCTGCTGAAACTTGGCAGGCCAGAAAGGAATGGCAGAAAAATCTTCAATGTGATGAACAGAAAAAATATGCAGCCAAGAATCCTTTATCCAGCGAGCCTGGTCATTCAGAATAGAAGGAGAGATAAAGG
The DNA here is from genome assembly GCA_028646485.1 of Cryptoprocta ferox. Classification (NCBI taxonomy): domain Eukaryota; kingdom Metazoa; phylum Chordata; class Mammalia; order Carnivora; family Eupleridae; genus Cryptoprocta; species Cryptoprocta ferox. Next base: position 43,267,320 of record CM053568.1, read on the forward strand.
TTTTCCCAAACAAACAAAAATTGAAGGAATTAATCACCACTAAACAAGCCCAACAAGAAATCCTAAGGGGGACTCTGTGAGGGAAACGTTGCAAGGAACACAAGGTACCAGAGACACCACTACAGTCCTGAACCCTACAGAGGACACAATGACTCTAAACCCATATTTTTCAATAATAACACTGAGTGTAAATGGACTAAATGCTCCAATCAAAAGACATAGCATATCAAAATGGATAAACAAACAAGATCCATCTATTTGCTGTCTACAAGAGACTCATTTTAGACCTGAGGACACCTTCAGATTGAAAGTAAGGGGATGGAGAAATATGTATCATGCTACTGGAAGTCAAAAGAAAGCCTAAGTAGCCATCCTTATACCTGACAAACTGGACTTTAAAGTAAAGGCAGTAACAACAGATGAAGGGCGTTATATAATAATTACAGGGTCTATCCATCAGGAGGGGCTAATTATTATAAACGTCTATGCACAGAATTCGGGAGCACCCAAATACATAAAACAATCACCAATAGAAACAATCTTATTGATAAGAATGTGCTAATAGCAGGGGACTTGGATACTCCACTTACAGCAATGGATAGATCAACTAGACAGATAATCACTAAAGAAACAATGGACCTGAATGACACATTGGAACAGATGGATTTGACAGATATATTTAGAACTCTACATCCTGAGGCCATGGAATTCACTTTCTTCTCGAGAGCGCATGGTACATTCTCCAAGATAGATCACATACTGGGTCATAAAGCAGCCTTCAATAAATATAAAAGAATTGAGATCATCCATGCACACTTTCAGATCACAATGCTATGAAACGAGAAATCAATCACAGGAAAAAGTCTGGAAAACCTCCAAAAACATGGAAGTTAAAGAATACCCTACTAAAGAATGATTGGGCCAATCAGGCAATTAGAGAAGAAATTTAAAAATATTTGGAAACAAATGAAAATGAAAATACAACATTCCAAACTGGGATGCAGGAAAGGCAGTCCTAAGAGGAAAGTACATTGTAATCCAGGCCTATTTCAAGAAACTAGAAAAAGCACAAATATAAAATCTAACAGTGCACCTAAAGGAACTAGAAGCAGAGCAGCAAGAACACCCCAAACCCAGCAAAAGAAGAGAAATAATAAAGATCAGGGCAGAAATAAACAATATAGAATCCAAAAAAAAAAAAAAAAAAAAAAACAGCTGAACAGATAAATGAAACGAGGAGTTGGTTTTTTTGAAAAAATAAGCAAAATTGATAAACCTCTAGCCAGGCTCCTCCAAAAGAAAAGAGAGAGCAGCCAAATAGACAAAATCATGAATGAAAATGGATCTATTACAACCAATCCCTCAGAAATAGCAATTATCAGGGAAGACTATGAAAAATTATCTGCCAACAAACTGGAAAACCGAAAAGAAATGGAAAAATTCCTAAACACACATGCACTACCAAAATTCAAACGAGAAGAGAAAGAAAATCTTAACAGACCCATAACTAGTTAAGAAATTGAATCAGTTATCAAAATCTCCCAACATAAAAGGGCCCTGGGCCAGATGACTTCCCTGGGGAATTCTACCAGACATTTAAATCAGAGTAAACACCCATTCTTCTCAAGCTATTCCAAAAAATAGAAATGGAAGGAAAACTTCCAGACTCATTCTACAAAGCCGGTATCACTTTGATTCCCAAATCAGACAGAGACCCAGCAAAAAAAAAATAAAAAAAAGAGAGAATTACAGGCCAATATCCTTGATGAATAAGGATGCAAAAATCCTCAACAAGATACTAACAAATTCTATTCAACAACATATAAAAAGAATTATCCACTATGATCAAGTGGGATTCATTCCTGGGTTACAGGACTGGTTCAATATTTGCAAATCGATCAATGGGATACATCACATTAACAAAAGAAAAGATAATAACCATATGATCCTGTCGATAGATGCAGAAAAAGCATTTGACAAAATACAACACCCTTTCTTAATAAAAACCCTTGAGAAAGTCGGGATAGAAGGAATTTACTTAAACATCATAAAAGCCATCTATGAAAAGCCTACAGCTAATATCATCCTCAATGGGAAAAACTGAGAGCTTTCCCCCTGAGATCAGGAACACGACAAGGATGTCCACTCTCACCACTCTTGTTTAACATAGTGCTGGAAGTCCTAGCATCAGCAATCAGAAAACAAAAGGCAATAAAAGGCATCAGAATTGGCAAAGATGAAGTCAAACTTTCATTGCAGAGACATAATACTCTACATGGAAAACCCGACAGACTCCACCAGAAATCTGCTAGAACTGATCCAGGAATTCAGCAAAGTCACAGAGTACAAAATCAATGTACAGAAATTGGTTGCATTTTTATGCACCAATAATGAAGCAACAGAAAGAGAAATCAAGAAACTGATCCCATTCACAATTGCACCAAAAACCATAAAATACCTAGGCATGAACCTAACCAAAGATGTAAAAGA